>JAULUF010000026.1:14930000-15110000 GCA_031834385.1 Semotilus atromaculatus
TCAGGAAATAAGTGCACAACTGCATTGCAGCTGCTTCCTCCAGAGGCAGTCATAAAACATGTCCATGTACCTAAAAACATTTTATAACAATTTGGATCAGTTTAATATCAGTATAATCAAAAGAGGATCTCGATATCATGAAATGACCAATGCAGACTCTGAATTTGCAAAACCTTATGTAGCCAATACAATCATGCATAAATCACAGCGGTATGTCAGGACAACGAGGCACTGAGAACATAAATAGGACAGTCTGTCTCCATAGCTATTATAGAAAAATATGCAAATTACCAAAACATTACCTCAAACTTGCTTCATTTACAAGTGTGTATTTGATATATTTGTGATTGGTAGATCCCAGTGTCCTCACTGAAGAAAGGTTATTTTTTCAGAAGATTTTTTGGACAGTGTTTTGTTTTATTTTAAGCTCTATTGAACAGTATTTCGAGGGAATTCGGTGAGGTAATGTGATGGATCAGTCTGTCCCTAGATAAACAGTGCTTTATATTGGTTTTAGATTAATAATCCAGATACAGCAGTTTCTCCTGCACTGGTTTTTCCACTTAATTTTTCACATCTCTTTCTCAGGAGTCAAAGAGTTACTGAGAGTTCAGTTCATTTGTCTTCTCTCAAATAAAGAGAGACTCCCTGCAAATATGTCTAATCTTCCCTACCGCTCTTTTTATAACCATCACTTTTCCCTCTCTCCATGGGACATGATACGTTCGCTCCGTCTTATCGCTGTGTACAAAGGGTAAGAAAACACTGGGATGTTTGGTTTTTAATAGGCCTGTGTGGTGTAATTGGCTAATTGCTTTATTTTTCTCTGAAGGGTTCTGTGTTCTGTCATAGAGGCAGGAGGCCATAAACACATATGAGCATCTCCCTCACTGTCAAGGCTTCCTGAGCTGTGATTGGCTGAGGCCTGCACTGGCACCACAGACGATTGGCTGGGCTGAGGATGAATGGCCATGCTGACAACCAATGGGGCCAGATGAGGGTGAGCCGGGTGAGATATGGGACGCCACATTCTTGAGCACTAATCAAATCTTATGAGCTTTCACTGATGGGTATGTGTTATGTTTGTTGATTTCCCTTCATTAGTCTTTACAACGTCTACATGTTCTTGTGCATTTTTGTGCATGTGATGAATCATATTCATAGACATCTGTATAAATCCTCAATGTGTAAGGGGGTTTTAGCCAGTGTGTGATTCAGTTTGTTTCAAGAGTTCAATCGCAGGAGGAACCAAGACAAGCCTCAACAGATTCAAACACACACACATAAATACATTTTGCAGCAAGCTAATAAAGTTTATATTGAAGAGGTTCTGGGGTCAAAGGTCACACACTGCCCTCTGCTCAGCCACCCCTCACCACTCCATCTAGTGCTCCTACAGGAGTGCTGAAAATACGCTGTGATGGATGTAAATCTGAACCTCCCTCTTTCTCAGTCTACCTTTCTTTCCTCATCAGACCATCTCTCGTCATCCCTATTAGTCCAGATGAAGATGGATATGGACAGTCAGTTATTTATGGATTAGGGCGGAGCTCTAAACCGCTCTTGTCCTGAAATGGTCCGGGGCATGTTTCACATTACCTGTTGTGGTATTATATTAGAAAATTTCTTGTATCTTTGACTTTAAAGGAACCATATGTAAGAAATGTTTTTCAATTAATCATAAAATGGCCCTGATATGTCACTAGACATTAAGAAATCATGTTCGTTTCAAATGCTTATATCACTGACAACAGTAGTCCGGCCAGGATATTGTCATTTAAAAAGTGAAGTTGTACCCCTCAACTGATGTTGATGTTGTCATGTTGTGTTTTGGTCTGATGCTCCACCCTCCACCGATCTACCAATCACGGAGTCAGTAGTGTTGCAGCATCTGGGTTGCCAGCTCTGCTCTAGTTACCACAACTGCAGCTACAAAGGTGTCGGATAAAAAAAATGTCTAACGTTACGAATCCAAAAATACACCGCTCTACAGTAATTTGAAAGTGATTGCAGTACTAGTTTTGGCCACAATCTTACATACGGTTCCTTTAAAACTTGGACATAAAATCTCTTTTTTGTTCCATGGAAGGAAGAAAATGGAATAGCATTTGGGTAAATTAATCCTTTTACGTAAGCATACAAACGTCTTAATGTTCTGTTTCTGTTTCAGACGCACGCACGCTGAGAGATAACGTGTCTAGTGGTCTATGGGGTGGAGATGGACGTAGTGACCTGTCGTGTGGGTAGAGACACGTCCTGGGACACAGGAATCAGGAGGGGGTGTTTTTGTACTCTGTTTTAATCAACTTCCTCTCTGTGCCACAGAACTTCCTGTGTCAGTTCTGTGAAAAGAGACCAACCAGCTTCCCCCCACCTCTAAACCGGAATGAGTGTGTGCATGTGCACGTGGGTCCTCATCTTACAATAGCGTAAGTTATTGCCACCTGCCACACTTCAGCATTCTCTCTCTCTCTACAGCCTGTTGTCATTTAGACCGCTTCAGTATTTGCCTACAGGGTGTGACTGTTAAAATGTAGTCACTTCATTATGTTCATTGGGGTTGTGGTACCAATGCTTGGCAAGTTGGGCAAACATTTATTGGTCAAAAACATGATAAATTTTTTTTTTGACATGCCAACCTCTTAATTTATTCAAAAATACATTAAATATGATTAACATATATTTATTATTATTTTAATTAATTAAAATTCATTTTAATATTTAATCAAGATAAAAAGAATGGAATAAAGTGGGCCGAAATCTTCTTAGAATACCCTTTCTTCTTCTTCTTCTCCTTTCTTCAGAATCTTTCTTCTTCTTAGAAATATATATATATATATATTTTTAAATCATTGTTTATTAATATTTATAAAACGTTTGTCTGCTGAAACAAAGCCCTGATATATATGACTAAAATGCAGGGGGATATGCAATAGAAATGGTTGATTGGTCCAACTCCACAGAAATGTTTTATGAATTCATCATTTGTGATATTAGTTTAAAAAAATACAAAAATAAAAATACATGTATTCAGGATTTAATGGTGTGGTGCGACTCCATGGATATTTAGTGATATTTTTTAATTAATAATTAATGATATTTATAAATAATAGTTTTTATCTTCAACAATATTCTAAAAACATTTTTGAAAATAATGATTTAGATGTGTACACTCACATGTATTCAATGTGTGAGGATATAATGTTATTACTTCAAAACCAAATTAAGTTTTTAGATTATTAAATTGAAACTTTTATCGAAAGTGCATAAAAGTCATTTAAAACCATATGAAACCAAATGAAACACAAAGCTTACGTTTTCTAAGAGCTTAGCACATGTTTTGCACTAGATATTTCTGGTTTACACTATTTTATGTCATTATGGCTTCCACACAGCACATGATACTCAAAGCGCAGCCTCTAAAGGGCAAACACAGACCGTCTGGATCGGTGAGGTCACCTGTGACCTGGAAAACGCACTGAATTTTGCTCAAGCATATGACAGATTAAAAGATTTTAAATCTATGGCATGTCCAAACAAAAGTTCTAATGATTTAGGATATGGGCTTACATTTACACATAACGTGAAATATATCTATTTATGCTACAGTAATTTTCCATCATTAGAAACGAAGAAATGGTGACTTGTGAATCTCTGTGTTAAGATTACAGTATTCTTTGGGGATTGGAAACCAAAGCTCCCCTGTTCCCGACCCCGGTCCTGTATCTTTCTTTCGCTCTCCCCTTCCTCTCTCGTTCTTGTTTGATGTCACTGTAAGTGGAGTCTCTGGGTGGGCTTGGACGGTATCGGGTCTTGGACTGACTGACTGCTCCATCATGTTGTTTTCTGGCAACACTACAGACAAATGATCAAGACACATCCATTCCTTTGCTCCGTAGCGGAACAGAGTGATCTGGATATGCCATATGCTGTTAAACGGCAACGGTCCTGGTTTCCATCCCTCCTGTACTGGCAGGTTTAAAGACATACTGTTGAGATTATCAAAAGTAGTTTAAGAGCAGAAACAACATCCCAGCTTCCAATGGGAAATCATTTATGTGTGTGTGAGTGAGTGTGTTTGTTTATATCCAGCATCTCTGCAGTACGTGATAAAAATGTTAAGACACATTAATTTTAAGTATAAATTGGCTATTTGTTTTGGTAGACCAGCATGTGTGATTTCAGTACAGGTGAATTACTATAGAGGTCAATTACACAGCGCTCTCTAGTGACGGACTACAGAATTGCATTAAAACTGCGAAGGCATAGCCACAACACAATGACTCCTCTTGCAAGAAATGCTGATTCAGGTTGTTTTATCACTTGCACTGTGATTTAAAGAAGTCATTTGGACTGGGTTGTGAAAAATCAATTTTTTTATTAATTTATAAAAAAATCTACTTCTGTGAATAAAAGACCACATGAAAAATCTGTGATTCAGAATCAAATAAAGACAATCTAAGCTTTAGGATTTGAAAACAAAGAAACAATGTGTTGTAAAATGAGCAGTAATTGTTTCAGATTATGCACTATTTCTTATTCACTAATAAAATAGTTACATCATGTGACTCTACAAATCTTTTGTACTCTGTAGTCTGTACAATCTTATGAAGTTCATGTAGCTCGAGTGCTATTATCATAAAAACAAAATGAAGATTAACCTAATTTTAATTAGGTTATTAATTAATAGTATATTGTGTGTATTTTTTTGTACTAATATTAATATTTACTCCACTCAAATATGCTGATAATAATAAATTAAAGTTTTTTAATGACATTTGTAAGATGCAAAATGTAAGCATTTTCACTGGTTGGCTGAGAAGTTTTGATCCCATTGTTGCTTTGTTTGCAAAACACAGGTAGCCCATTGTTCTTTCATGCGAGTTGCCATTTTATGATGACTGGGCTTGTTTCTGCAGTGTTGGATGTCTTTTGAGTTATGTAAACATTTATGCAGCAGTATTTTTTAAAGGGAGATTCACCATGTCTTGTAAATCTGTCTCATTCTTTGAAGTCTTATCTGGCTCGAGACATTGATGGTAGTGCTGGAGTGATCCTATGGAATCCCAGGCCTCTGTGTGTGAGTCTGTGTGTGTTCCTACACTATGAGGGGCCCCCAGGAGACTCTGCTACATATTTTACCGTTGAATGATTGTCATGTCATTAATCAAATTTAAAAGGTAAAAACTAAATTCTTAGTCATTTGAAATTGTACATGACGTACATTGATCAGTCATTTAAAAGGATTTGAGAAATTTTAATTGTTTTGTTAAGGGGCATCACTCTATTATTAGAGTGATTAACTATTATTAGTAGCAAAAAAGGATATGTCCCATGTCTAGCATCTGTCTGTCTGTGCCTGTGCGTTTAAACAAACTATTGTTATTAGCAGGAATGGGTATTCATTCATTTATTTATTTATTTAAAAGCCAGTGCATTTTTAAACACACAACTCAACTTCAAGTTATGACAAGTAATTACACACCCAGTAATTTGCTGTAATTGTACAGACTCTTTTTTTTATTATTATTGAAAGCCATTCATAATTCCAGCTGAATTTGCCAATCCCTTACCTTATTCATTATCATATGTGAATAATGATGAATGGTTCCTGGGTATATCCCATAGGCCAATAGACTGTTAAAACATGCACTATTACACCCCACAGTGGGCATAAAGCGGATCACATCTCTGAGCACTACAGTTATATACTGTAGCATATTTTGTTGCTCTATGAACCCAGAGAAACCAGTTTGCATAGATCTGTCACAATTTGCTTTGAAGATTGTTGTAGCCTAGTTGCTCTCTATGGCCCTCTATAAATCATTAATATATGCGATCAAATAGTAATTAGCCTATCCTGGCATAAACAGACATGATTTGTTATAAGTTATGTTGTTATGGTTTGTTATATTTATCCAAATGATACAAAATAGATCCATGTTTGTAATTGTTGCTCTCCCCTTATTTATCGTTTATTTTATTGCCATTGTTATTTACTGTTCCCTATCAGTCGGACACTCTCGGCGTATGGCGTGATAGGAATAGAAATCTCACTAGAGATGCCAATCTACTTCAAGTGAAACTAAACGAGCCAATGCACAATGGCATGCAAGCATCAGCCTTTCAGCCACGCAGCGCGGGTATGTAATAAGCAGCAGGTCCGATTGCACTTCAGCTTTTTGCTTCGAAGCAGAGCACTTCGATGCTGTTTTCTCTACCAAGAGTGTTTCTTCAAATGAGTGCAAGCTTTCAACGGGACCTCTCTCTATCTCTCTCTCTCTCTCTCTCTCTCTCTCTCTTTCTGTCTTTTTTGTTTTCAAATTTGAGCAAAAAAATAAATAAATCTGTTTTTACAGCTGGTAAGGTGCGCCGTGAGAGAGCTGAAAAGCTGTTCTAACGGCTGGTAAGATGCACATTCCTGTGTCTGTTCGCGGTGACCGTTCACCGTTTTTAAAGATGTCACTCTACCTGTGTGTTACTGGATGCGGTCATTACCTGGAATTAAGGGATGGTTACGAGCCCTGTATCGCGTGTCTGGGCATTGAACACACTGAGGCAGCGTTCGTGGATGAGTCATGCACCCAATGTGGGAAGATGATCATCTCGGAGCTATGGTCGACACTCTCGTTCCTGCAAAGGGGCTGTGCCTTGGGCTGTGTCTGTCCCTGTGCCTCTGCTGTGATCTAACCCTCATCACAGAGGGTTACTTCAGACGGTAGTGCAGATGACCTGAGGGTTACAGTGAGTGCGCTTCCTTTGGGGGACCAACCCCCTAGGAACCCTCATCTCTCCCACGCTCAGCAGCCAGTTGAGCCGCAGACGGAACGTGGTAGACCTTCCACGAGGTGTGTACCAGTCGTTTCCTTTGGCACTCCCCATGATGAACAAATGTCAATCGCTGCATTGGAGGGTGGGTCAGACTTCTCTGCAGATGACGTTTCGGCGCCGCTGCCCCCTTTGGGGGTGACAGCGGTACCGGTGTCGGACCCGGAGATGATGGCCATGCTTTCAACAGGATCGGGCTTGTGTGCAAAGTCAAGTCAAGTCAAGTCACCTTTATTTATATAGCGCTTTTTACAATACAGATTGTATCAAAGCAGCTTCACAGTGATAACATGATACAACAAAGTAAAATAATACAACAAAGTTTGTTTCTAGAAGAAAATTGCGTTATCACCCACCTTAAGTAAGGCAGATCAATAATATTGTTGAATATTTAAATGTCCCCAACTAAGCAAGCCAAGAGCCAAGGCAACAGTGGAAAGGAACCAAAACTCCATCAGGTGACAGAATGGAGAAAAAAACCTTAGGAGAAACCAGGCTCAGTCAGGGGCCAGTTCTCCTCTGGCCAACGAACGAACAGTGTATGATTATGATTCAGGCAGCATTACAGGTCAGAGGTCAGATTTGATCAGAACATTCAGAATATTATCCAGTTCCATCTGGTTGTAATTTGGAGTCATAACGTCGGTATGGAGACGAGTTTGTTGAGGATCAGTGCCGATGGCTGTCGTGTCGATGAGGCCTTCACAGGGCTGATGAGGCTGGCACTTCAGGGATGCGTTGAGGATGGGTCCAGGCACAGGTCCACCATCTGATCTGGATATGGCCCGGATCCGGCTGACTTCACAGGGAGGGACTAGTTCTTCACTTCAGGACTGCGTTGTCGTTGCGTCCAGGTGCAGGTCATTCATCGGATCTGGATACGGCGGACAGCAGCAAACCTCGTGATAAACAGAGAGACTAATATTAGTGTAGATGCCATTCTTCTTATGATGTAACGAGTACATCAGGATTAAGGGAAGTGTTCCCAGTTCCGGCTGACCTAATCTATGCAGCCTAACATTGAGTTATAGAAGTCAATAATGTAATGTAAGTCAAAGTCAGGGAGGACGAGGAGCAGGTCGTTCTGGTGGCTCCCTATTGGCCCACCCGGACCCATTCCTCTGAGGAAGGACCTTCTGACTCAAAGACGGGGAACCCTATGGCACCTCTGGAAACCTCTTGATCTCTGGACCTCTGGAAACTTCATGTGTTGTCCCTGGACGGGACGCAGAGATTCTAGGTGACTTACACACAGAGGTACTTAACACCATCCCTTCTGCCCGAGCGCCGTCTACGAGACGTGCGTACGCCTTGAAGTGGAACCTGTTCATCGAGTGGTGTTCTTCTCGCCGCGAGGACCCCTGAAGATGTTTGATCTGTCTCCCTCCACCAGAGAGGGAGACAGCTGTTGAGATGGTCTCCCTCCATCCTCAAAGTATATGCTGCCGCTATTTCAACTTATCACGACCACATAGATACAGATAGACATACACATAGCAAAACAGTAGGAAAGCACGACCTGGTCGTCAGGTTCCATAGGTGGGGTGAGACGGTCAAACCCTCCTCAACCCCCCTCCATACCCTCTTGGGACTGGTGCTCCGAGCACTCCAGGATGCTCCCTTTGAGCCTTTGCAATCAGCAGACTTAAAGCTTCTCTCCATGGAGACTTTGCTACTGGTTTCACTGGCCTCTTTCAAGAGAGAAGGGTGCCTAGAGTTCAGGCCGGGTGACAACCATGTTGTACTGAGACCCCGACCTGGCTATGTGCCCAAGGTTCCTACCACTCCCTTCAGGGACCAGGTGGTGAACCTGCAAGCAATATCCCTGGAGGAGGCAGACCCAGCCCTGTCTTTGCTCTGTCCCGTTTGCTCTCTGCATCTCTACATGGACAGAACTCAAAGTCGGACCTCAGACCCACTCTTTGTCTGTTACGGAGGCCAGCAGAAGGGAACGGCTGTCCCCAAGCAGAGGATGGCCCACTGGATAGTGGATACCATCGCCTTGGCTTACCAAGCACAAGGTGTGCCCTGCCCGCTCAGGTTGCATGCTCACTCCACGAGAGGCGTTGCATCCTCCTGGGTGCTGGCATGTGGCTTCTCGTTAACAGATATCTGTAGAGCTGCGGGCTGGGCTACACCTAACACGTTCGTAGAACAGGTAGAAGTGGGTGGAGGCACTGAGAGGCCTGGCTCTGTCGGCTTGCTGCACCCTACTGTGCACCCTTATTTCTCTAGAGTGAAAAACCTGTTGAGTCCTCTGGCCCGGACGTGGCCGAGCCGGGTTTTGGCTGGGTCCCATATGTGTTACTCCGCGGGTATCCCTCAGTACAACCTTCTGTATATCGTGACATAACTCCTTCGGGGAAGAATGTGGGTTCCGCAGCGTTCTCCTTCCTAACAGAAAGGGCACGCTTTCCCAGTGTTATCCAATAATCTCACTGTATGGGTTATCACGGAACAACAGTGACAGATACACTCTTTGTAAGCCCTCTCCTATTGTCCTTTCAGGCAAGAAGGTGCAAGAGGCTCGCACAGGGCGCTGGATGGGGTCAGCAGCTGTGGCCCTTTGGTAGGGATTCCTATTCGTCGGTCACGACGTACGTAGAGAGTGACCAACTGATAGGGAAGGTTTCTATAAGAGACTGTTCTTAGCCATGTTAGGAGGCTGTCTTGTTGTTTTTCATTTGATTGAACTTTATTTTTATTAGTCTAACCTTTGAAAACTATTGGAAATAAGAATGGCCATGTTCTGTAGTGAAGACTTGATTTTTGAGGTAATTAATTTCATTTAATTTATTTGATTTGTTTTGATTGTGTAGCTTGCGAGCGCTGTTGCAAATTTGACTGTGGTTGTGATAATAAACGTTTAAACTAATTGTCTGTGTGATATGCAAGTGTTTTATATGGATTTTATTGTAGCTAAGTAAAGTGTTGATTTGAGAGGCTAAATTGATCAAACATGTTAAACTCGTTGTCGGCTGCCTGGTCGTCATAAAAAAACATTGGTCCATCTCATTTAATAAGCAGAAAGGTGACCTGGTCTGTTAATTCTCCTATAGCAGCCATATCACCCTGTAGCCCAAGACTGGTTGCCCACTGAAGCTAAGCAGAGCTGAGCCTGGTTAGTACCTGGATGAGAGACCTTCTGAGAAAACCAGGTTGCTGCTGGAAGAGGTGTTAGTGAGGCCTGTGGTTTGTGTGGGTCCTAACCCCAGTGTAGTCACAGAGACACTATACTGTCAAAGAGCACCGTCCTTCGGATGAGACGTTAAACCGAGGTGCTGACTCTCTGTGGTCATTAAAAATCCCAAGGATGTCTTTCGAAAAAGAGTAGGGGTGTAACCCCGGCATCCTGGCCAAATTCTGGCCAAATTCATCACTGTCTCCTCTCCACCAGTAAACTGGTGTGTGGTGGGCATACTGGCGCAATATGGCTGCCGTCGCATCATCCAGGTGGATGCTGCACATTGGTGGTTGTTGAGGAGATTCCCCCCTTCCATGTAAAGCGCTTTGAGGTCCCAGAAAAAGCGCTATATAAATGTAACAAATTATTAATTATTATTATAGACCCATGTTTATTTCAACCTCAACACTCTGGACTCTTTGTTGTGGAGTATTGAGAGTTGTGAGCCCTAACTTTAAAGTCATCGGCCAGGATACATAAAGTGTGTCTCTACCTTAAAGCTTATGCGTAGCACCAGATGGAGTATGCATACATTTTTTGTACTGATTTTGGTTGGGAAATCTGTGGAAACTAGAGGGTTGAAACATGGGTAGATGGAACTGAGAGTGCTATAGATTTATTATATCAGTAATCTGATAACCTGCAGGACATGATTTCCATTACACGAGAGTAGATGTTAAAACTTCATGCTGATTTGTACTCGGCTTTCGCCAAGATAAGCAACACTAAGACGTAGCTTTACAGTAAACTATGCTTCTCCATCCATTTACGCTTCTTTCCATATGAGGGTGTGACTCCCCTTCTGTCCGGCGTTAACGGCTGCAGTGTACTTGGCGCGTCAGCACACACGACGGCTGCAACTACAGTGTGGTCTCCCTAGTGGACCAACACGACAACCGTCTGGATTGAGCCGAGTAGGGGACATCTCTAGGGTCTTCAAGTGGGCACCTTCCGTCCTCAGTGTTTCGTCGACTAGCCCACGACACCTCAAGAGGGCTCGACAGTGACTCTGGCGTCCCAGAGTCACCCCCCTCCGTCCCCCACTCAACTCAGCCCAGCTTACTGACCTCTACATCCCTCCTGCTGCTGAGACCTAACCACAATCTCACTATCTCTCCGCAACCCAACCATACGCGCCAACCCGATTGACTAAGGCTGTCGAGCCCCACTGGTGCGTTAAAGCAGTTACAGTGGCAACGGTTCCGTATGGCATACCACCTACCGCAAAACACAATATCTGCCCAACCACCCGTCATTCTATACTATACAACCTATACAAATTGTATAGTATACTATACAACCTATACTATACAACCTATACAAATAAACCAACAGACTCTTCAAGTTTTTCAAGAATTCTACGAAACCGTAGCGTGGCGGCCTGTACCTTGCCAGCTAGAATCTTTCCGTCTCAACCACAGCCAGTTGCTGCTCCTTTCTGCTGCTTCAGATAAGTTCTTTACTGTGCGACGCAACTCTTGGCCGCTGAATCCGACGTCTCTGAGGAACCGGGTTGTAGAGTGTGCCACAAAACCTCGACAACCCACTTCCACTGGATAAACCTGGACTCTCCATCCTCGCTGTTCTGCTTCAGTGGCCAAATGAGCATACCGCAGTTTCTTCCTCTCATATGCCTCATCTACAGCATCCTCCCATGGCACTGTCAACTCAATCAGTTGAACAATGCGTGCTGATCCAGACCACAAAACAATGTCTGGTCGTAGGTTAGTGGTGGCAATCTCAGGTGGAAAAATAAGCCGTTGATCAAGATCAGCCAGCATCTTCCAGTCCCTAGCAGCTTCCAGTTGTCCTGGCCGAGAATTGGTGTTAACACCTTTTCTTGGTGGTTGCTCGCCTGGGCGGAGGAATGTTGTCTTCTGCGTGTAATGTTTTGCTAGAACATGCGGCAACTTATTGGTCATACTACGCTTGCCTTCCAATGCTAAAGCCAAACATCTCAGTACTTGGTCATGGCGCCAAGTAAACCGACCTTGGCTAAGAGCCACCTTACATCCTGTCAAAATGTGCCTTAATGTGGCAGGTGATGAACACAAAGGACAAGAGGGATCCTCTCCTACCCAGAGGTTTAGGTTCTGCGGTGATGGGAGAACATCATATGTTGACCTAATAAGGAAACTGATCCTACTCTCTTCCATTGACCAAAGGTCTTGCCAGCCCATTTTGCGTTGTTCCACACTCTCCCATCTCATCCACTCTCCCTGCTTGGCCTGGGAAATGGCCTTTATACTCCTCATCCTCTCCTCCTGCTTTCGCACCTCGTTGACTACCAGCTTCCTCCTTTGAGCTGGGCCTGCCTTGTGCCATTTAGGAGGAGCTAAACTGAGCCCAAAACCCCCTCTTCCATGCTGTACCTGTCCCACGATATCCCCTATTTGAAGGTCAGCCTTTGCCTCTACTACAGATTTCTTTGCTGACCACTTTCTACCAGTTTTTAACACAGGGGCTGCCTCCCTTACACATTTGTCACGTGACTCTACTAATGTCATTTCCAGTCTGACCTTGGCACACTTAAACTCCTCGGTTAAAGCAGAGACTGGCAGCTGCAATATTCCTTTACTATAAAGTCCCACTCTGCTGAGGCAGCGTGGAACTCCCAACCATTTCCTGATGTATGAACTTATTAACGCTTCCAGCTTATCCACTGTTGTCAAAGAAACCTCGTACACAGTCAGTGGCCACAGCAACCTCGGCAGTAGACCAAACTGAAAGCACCAGAGTTTTAGTTTGCCTGGTAGAGCACAGCTGTTTATGCTCTTCAACCCTTCCACTGCTTGTCGTCTAACTTCTCCCACTCGAACTGTGTCCTTTAGATCTCCATCGTACCATCTCCCAAGACTTTTCACTGGCTTCTCAGAAACTGTTGGTATTGCCTCACCATTAATGAAGAATGTTTTATCTACTACCTTTCCTTTAACTATGGAGATGCTCCTTGATTTAGAGGGCTTAAATTGCATTCGTGCCCATTCAATATTATCTGTTAACTTCCCCAATAACCGATTAGTGCAGGCTACTGTTGTAGTCATGGTTGTCATGTCATCCATGTATGCTCTGATTGGTGGTAGTCGCAACCCAGAAGCCAAGCGCTCTCCTCCTACTACCCATCTTGATGCCCTAATGATTACTTCCATTGCCATGGTAAAAGCCAGTGGAGAAATTGTGCATCCTGCCATTATTCCAACCTCTAAGCATTGCCATGCAGTGCTGAATTTTGGAGTTGAGAAACTAAATTGCAAATCTCCAAAATAGGCTTTCACTAAATTTGTTATTGACATTGGTACTCTGAAAAAATCAAATGCTGCCCAAAGAAGCTCATGTGGCACTGAACCATATGCATTGGCCAAATCCAGGAATGTCACATGGAGCTCCTTCCTCTCCTTTTTTGCTGACTGAATTCGTTGCCAGATAACATTGATGTGTTCTAAGCATCCTGAGAACCCTGGAATGCCCGCTTTTTGAACTGAAGTGTCAATGAAGCCATTCTTTAATAGGTAGGTGGACAATCTCTGGGCAATAATGCTGAAGAAAATCTTACCTTCAACGTTTAATAGTGAAATAGGACGAAACTGACTGATGCTTGTAGCATCTTTTTCTTTAGGTATAAAGACTCCACCTGCTCTGCGCCATGCTCTAGGTACAACCTGTTTTTCCCATGCCACTTTTAACAATTTCCACAGAATTCGCAGAACTCCTGAAGCACTCTTGTACACTCTGTACGGAACTCCATTAGGCCCTGGAGATGATGAAGCCCTTGCCTTTCTCACAGCCTGCTCTACCTCTTTCCACTTAGGTGCACAGACCTCCATTTGGTATTCTGGTGGGTTGATAGGTGGTATGTCTGATGGAATTGACATATGCTCATGCCTTTTTGCATCTGTATGCGTTTCCTCCAAATATCTCTCTAGCTCAACTCTAGATGCTTTTAAAGTGCCATTCTTCTCACTGGTGAATAACTTCTTTACGAATTTGAATGGGTCTTTATAGAAATTAGCCCTCGCACGTTCCTTCTTTTTGTAGCGTTTCCGTAGACGCTCAGCTCTGCGTAATGTTGCCAGCTTATCTTTTATGTCCCTTTGTAAGAGATTGAGTCCCTCCTTCTGACTTTGTTCTGCTCTTTTCCATTGCTTCCTCAGCTGTCTCCTTTCTCTAACTAACCCTTCAATTTTCTGCTGCCGTCTAGACATTCCAGGAGCAGTTTGTACTTTTTCCTTCCTTTTTTCCACACCAAACCTCTCACTTCCATATGCGTAAATGATGTCCCCAAATTTATCCAGCTTCTTTTCAACTGTACCAGTTAATCTTTCCAATGCAAAGCATAGATCTGTGTTTACCGTATCCCATGCAGTTTTCTCACAAGCTCTTGGCCATCTAACTCCAGGCCTATGCCCGTTGAGGTTCTTTTCTCTCTTATGCTGGTTAGTCTGACCGGTTTCACAAGTATGAATATGTTCATCACTAACTGTGCAAGCCCTCCTCTCCTCTATGACAGGGGTGCTGATATCCTGCGAGCTGTGGTTTGCTTCCTGTCGCTGGATTTCATTCGACTGACTTGACTGACTTCGTAAGAAGTACTGATCAATGCGAGGCCCTTGTCCCTTCTCCCTCAAGCATTTCATTTTCCCTTGATGAACCTTCAAACCCCTGACCGTTGTCGCCTTGCTCCAGCCACAGACACAAACCTGGAGTTCAATGACTTTACTAACTGCAGATCTTGAACTAGTCTTACTCTCCATACTCATATCCGTTTCCATTCCTAAGTCGTTAACCATGTTGTCCAACATCGAGTCATCTTCCGCCCCCGCTCTCGCAGACTCTAGGGGTATTTTTCTCTTTAATTTCTTAGAAGCCTTGGGCGGGTGTCTCCAGCATCCTGTAAACACGAAGCTGGATACTGCCGACAAGGGTAGCTAACCCTTACCAGCCCCATTGGGGTCTATTTCCTCCTGTCAGCTGTCTCTCCAGGCTGTCACAAGGTCTTCAGGACAGGGTTCTATCAATGGGTTGTTGGTTGGATGGAGGTTGATCAAAATGTGAGCTTGCAGTCAATTGTGAGAAAGGGGTGGGTTTAAGCAGACTAAATGACTGGACAAGTCCGACGTGTGTCACCACAGAGAAAGTCAAGGTACTTAAATAAAAAATTATAAGGTCAGTAGCATGCTGTCACAGTGGTGTTCCGTTTGTTCCAGTTTGTTTTCATTGGAGTTGTCTACCTGTTGTCATTATCATTATTTGTTCATCTGTCTCACCTGTCACCTTGTTCTGATCTGTTTTCCCATGTATTTAAGCCCTGTGTTTTGCCTTGTTCTTTGTCTGTTCTCGTTAATGTTATCTTGAACCAAGTGTGAGTGTACCTTTTGCCCGTCATCCCTGTACCTGTGTGAGTTAACCTTAGTAAATGTTTATATTGGAGCTTTTTGCCCGTTCGCCTTTCTTCTACCTACACCACACCGTGACAGAAGAACAGACCACAAAAAAGGAACCTAGGATGGGTATCCTTCTCACCCCAGTGAACCCTACTCATTCTCTCCTCACCCGCTTCCAGGATGGTCGGCCGATCGAGGACTATGTGGAGGAGTTCCTCGATCAGGCACATCAGGTGCCTTGGAGCGAGGACACCTTGAAGACCCTCTTCTGGTGGGGTTTGGATGATTTCTATTACCAGCAAGCTCCTGCAGCAGCGATCTCAGGTACACTCGCTCAGTACCTGGATCATGTGCTGCGGTTGAGTGGTTCAGCCTTCACCGTGGGTGAAGCCAGCCATCTTCACCAGCCAGCCATCTTCTTCACCATGCTTCCTGTCCCGAGTCCTGAAAATAATTACTTAATTGACTTTGACACCGAGCCTGAGCAGCCTGTCATGTCTACCGAGCCCGAGCTGCTCGTCATGTCTTCCGAGCTTAAGAATCTTAACGTCATGCCTGACCAGCCTGATCTTCACGTCATGCCTGACCCGCTTGATCTTCACGTCATGCCTGACCAGCCTGATCTTCACGTCAGTCCTGCCGAGCCCGCACTTTACGTCAGTCCTGCCGAGCCAGAGACTGTTCACGTCATGCCCGCCAAGCCAGAGACTGTTCGCGTCATGCCCGCCAAGCCCGAGCTGCATGTCAATCCTGCCGAGCTCGAATCTTCTTTCCCGGAGTCTGTCACCAAATTCCCACCCAGCCTCCCTCTCCCACCTCATCCCATCTACCACCTCTCAACCCTTCCACCACTGCCTGTCAGCCCCTCTGCTCCTCGCTCTATCTTCAGGGAGGTGGAGTCGTCGTGGATCTTCCGACCTACAGCTCCAGCCCTGCCGGTGGATCCACGGTCTCCGCCTCTGACCTCCGTGACCAGAACTCCGCCTCTGCCCACCAGTCCATTGACATCCCCTTGGCTCTTACCACCTTCAGCTCCACCGTGGCCCATCAGAGCACCAGTTCTCTTTCCCTCTGTTTTCACCGCGCCCTTCTTTGTCCCCATCTGCACCTCAGTCGCCTGAGCTGTCGGCCCCGCTATGTCCCGCTGGATCTTCGGCGTCGCCTGGGCTCGTCGGCTCTCCGGCTCCACCCTGGTCTCCTCTACCACCTGCTTTTTGCCTGTTCGCCTTTCTTCTACATACACCACACTGTGACACATGCATTTACAAAATGTAGAAGTTGAATTTGTTTCATGCTTTCTTCAAATATATATATATATTGTTTCCTTGAGTAGCTTTACAAAAAATAACAATGGTTTTGTGTTCTGTTGTAAAACAGGGTTTGGCGCATGGTTTACATTCCACAAATTAACCATGCTTTCAGTCTAACCTTGGGTTTTCTATATTATTACTATGGTTTTAGAACAAATACCATACTTGAACTAAGGTTACTTCAGTAAAACCATTATGAAAATGTGGTTAATTTGGTTTTTACTACAAATAACATTGTGACATGGGCGACATCCTCCCAGAGGAGGGGGGGGTGGGTGAGTAGAGCACAGGCTTTTGTGGCAAGCAGGGCGGGGCCAAGGGCCATGAGAGAATGGTGTGAGACCAGTGGGAATTTATAATAAATGTCACCTGCACGCCGCACCAGAGCTACAGATGCATAAAAGGAGGAGCGACGACAGTGAAGGACGAGAGAGAACCAGGCCTAGACTTGACGTTATGTTTTGTTTGTGTGTGCGGCAGACGTCTATGAGGAGCTGCCTCTTAGTTTCATTTTGTGTTTGTTTGTTTTATAATTCAAGTCTTTAAATGTTCGCCGGTTCCCGCATCCTTCTTCCCTGAACCGCCATACCTTGTTACAAACATCCACTCATGCACTCACAATTGGATTGAGATCTGGAGACTGTGGAGGCCATTTGGGTAACCAGTTTTAAGATACCAGTTTGTGATCATTTGAGCTTTGTGACGTTGTGTTATCCTGCTGGAAGCAGCCATCAGAAGATGTGTACACTGTGGTCATAAAGGGATGAACGTAGACAGCAACAATACTCAGGTAGGCTGTGGCGTTTAAATGATCCGCAATTGGTACAAAGGTGTGGTCTTCTGCTGTAGCCCATCTGCTTCAAGGTTTGATGTGTTGTGTGTTCAGAGATGCTCTTCTGCAGACCTCGGCTGTAACTAGTGGTTATTTGAGTTACTGTTGCCTTTCTATCAGCTGGAACCTGTCTGCCCATTCTCCTCTGACCTCTGGCTTCAACAAGGCATTTTCTCCCACACAACTGCCACTCACTGGATATTTTCTCTTTCTCAGATCATTCTCTGCAAACCCTTGAGATAGTTGTGCGTGAAAAGCTCAGTAGATCAACAGTTTCTGAAATACAGACCAGCTTATCTGCCACCAACAAGCATGCCACGTTCAAAGTCACTTAAATCACCTTTCTTCTCCATCTGCTTAGTTTCAACTTCAGCAGATCATTTAAGGCTGCGTTTACACTTGGCATTAACATGCGATCACCGTGATCTGATCAAGCAGATCGGATCATTAGCCAATCAGGACACAGTGTGTTTACATTTGTTCATATTAAGTAGCCTCTGTATCTGGATAACCGATCGGATTTCTGTTTTTGTATAATATTTAAATGAGGTCAGTAGCCAAATTAAGAGTAAAGATGATACAAATTAAGCAATGTCCCAATGTACATTCCTATGCAATCTCCAGTCTTATATCAAATTAAGTTTTTTGAATAAAGGAATATTTCAGAGCTGATCATACAAAAATAACTGGGTTGATCATGTTAAACAAGTCACATCATCGATCATCTGGGTTTAAGGTTATAGCGTGCAATGGCTATATTAACAGAAATGGGAGATTAATAAACATGCTGAAACAAAAAAAAAAATTATTTATTAAAAAATAAAAAGTGTATTCCCATTATTCCTCTGGCAAAGCAGCGCACGCTCTTCATTAAGATCTCATGACTCACAGCTGTGATTGTACAGGCGATCGCCTCGTTAAGATAATGCTGCACAATTAAAATGAAAAAAAAATGACACACACAGTGTTTTAAATATTGACGTTTATTTGTAAGGTTCAAATCTGTTAAATTTATTGTTTAAACTGCATCTGGTCATTATTTTCGGACAGCACGTGGGGAGACTGGGCGGGGATATAAATGACGTCCACCTGTGAATGCAGACACAATGGCTGGATTGCGTTTACATTACACTGAGATCCGATCACAATGCGTCCTCGACTACCTCTGAACCAGGACACGCTGATCGGATAACATTCCGATCAGAAACGCGTTTACACTTGTCTTTTCAATGTGTATGTGCACAACATCCAGATACAGGTCGCATGTTAATGCCAAGTGTAAACGCAGCCTAATTGCATTGAATTGCTTCCATGTGATTGGCTGATTAGATATGTGTTAATGAGCATTTCAACAGGTGTACCTAATAAAGTGGTCAGTGAGTGTAAATTAACTATGGTTACTGTAGTAAAACCATGGTTAAATGTGTGGTTACTTTGCTTTTACTCCAATTATAATTGTTTTTACACTAGCTACTATAGTAAAACCACAATACATTTTTTCTAAAGGTGCACAGTAGGACATTTGAGTCACCTTAAAAAGAGCGTATGGAGGTTGCCCTGTGTGGACAATCTGAGGAACCTCAAATGCTGCTTCAAGGTTTTTCAAAGCAACAAATGAAGTCTTGATACAGATCATTCAGTTTGATAATTATTATCATAAAATATGAGGATATAAAAAGACACCAGGGAATGTACATAGTAACTAAATAAACACAACATTTCCCCATGCCCCTGCAATGAAGCTGAATAAAGGCCTCTGGTTCCTTGAGATTGAAAGAGCAAATCAAAGCAGAATAAAGCGGCTTTGTGTGTCTAAAGGTTCTCTATATCCTTCTGAGGATTTTTTTTTTTCTTTGTGGTCGGGCAGGTTTAGTGGGATTTCAGCAGGACCGGTTTATCCAGGAGAGAACTGGTGTTTGTGTGCCGCCGCGAGGAACTGCTCAAACCTGTTCTCCTCGTCAGTGGGGAGGAGGAGAGGAGCGCAGGGCGTATTAAAAACTCTTCTTTACCTTTCCTCTGTATGACTTTCTCATTCCCAATAGTTTTCCATCCGATGTAACTCTCCGAGGGGTTTCGGAGGACACTGGTGTGACGAGTAGACCGACAGCATCGCGTGATTGGCAGGTGACGTGATTCACATCCACAAGGTGGCACGGGGTGAGTAAACTAATTTCACCTGAACACACTTTATCGATCAGGTGTCATGTGTTTTTGGTAGATATTTATTGAGCAATTGCGTGATGTGATTAGTCATCAATAACGCAACACATAAATTCACACCCATATATTTCTAGATATAACACAATCACTCATTCAAGCTATTTCAGTTGGGTGTAGTGACTTCATATTTCTTTTTTAATTGATCAGTGATATAAATTCATCTGGTCGTAGTATTGTATTTAATTCCATCTGCATCTATCTATTTTTCTTATTAACATTATTGTTTCATGTGTTTTTCTGTTTTTATATTAACTGGAATATTGAGAGTATTAATAACCACATGTATTTATTTTATGATAAACGATAATCTTAAAAAAAAAAAATACTATTAAAAAGTAATAATTGAATCCTGATAAGAATGTCGGTTAACTTTGTATCATAACCTCAGTACATGTTCACAAAGTTAAACATTTGCTTGCAACTTCCTCTCTTTCACTTGCTTGCTTCTCTCTCTCTCTCTCTCTCTCTCTGTCTCTCCTATTTTGATTGTCATGCCCATGGTTATATACCAAGTTATATTAAACTGATATTCCTCTGTTGACTTCAGCATCTAAAACATGCATAGAAGCATACTTTCTCATGTACATTGATAATATTGTCATTATGCCCCAGGGTTCCTCAGAATCCACCTGACTAACTGACGGAGTTTGTATGTTTCAGATCAATTACATGTAATATTCCACTTTTTGGTGTCAGCATGTATGACCTCTGACCCCAAAATGGCAAGGGCACTGAGAGCTCAGATCTAATCTTCATCACCTGTTTGTGTTTGCAAAATTTGTTAGTAATCATATTTGCAAAGTCATCTCAAAGCAGTGGGATTAAAACATTAGTGTGTGTGTGTGTGTGTGTGTTTGTTTTTGTGATATATGAGGACACAAATGTGTATAATGACATGCCTATTACACTGGTATTACAACTTACACATGACTTATGAGGACATTGCATGAGTCCTCATATTTCGAATAGCTTAAAAAACATAAAAAACAATGTTTTTTTAAAAATGTAAAAACGAGGCATGTCTCCTGTGATGGGTAGGTTTAGGGACAGGTAAGGGGATAGAATATATAGTTTGTACAGTATAAAAACCATTATGCCTATGGAATGTCCTCATAAATCACAAAAACAAACCTGTGTGTGTGTGTGTGTGTGTGTGTGTAGATGTGTGTGAAATGTGAAGTTTGCAGATCTGAGAGACAGGTTCCCTCTTGCTCCCGCTGCTGTAACGTTCACAACTGTTAGCTAACATATCCTGACATGTAGAGAGAGTGAAGGAGCAGGCCAAAATCACTCAGATCAAAATGCAAAAACGATTGTATGGGGGAAGGGTGGAGGGGGGGTGTAACCACACCCTCTTAAGAGCCCTCAGCAGCAGGCTGTGTATCTCTGCAGCCAGAAGTCTTGCAGATGGGGTGAAAACCTGCAATTAGCTATTGTAATGTATTTAGATGTTTATATGAACCTTTGCTGCCCATTTCCCACTTTGCATTCGGAATTAAACACCCTGCACTCAGAAAGTGTGCTCGTTTGCAATCAGCTTTAAGACAAGTTATGCACTCCTACACACTGTAAAAAATTAAATGATCAATAAGTTATGACAACGTATGCTTTTACATTGCTCTAACTCATCAAAATAAGTTATACAAGAAGTCAGTTTAATGTCATTTAAGTTGAAATGACTTAAACTTCCAAGTTGATTGTACTTAAAATTGACAGTGCATGAAAACGTTTGTATCTGGCATAATTTACAGTGTCTAGCCTAAACTATGAAGTTTTTGACTGTCACAGTATTTATATATAGTGCCATTCAAAAGTTTGGGGTTGGTAGGGTTTTTTAATGTTTCTGAACGTCTCTTATGCTCATCAAGGCTGCATTTATTTGATTAAAAACTACAGTAAAAACTAATATTTTGAAATATTATTACAGTTTAAAAGAACTGATTTCTATTTGAACATATTTTAAAATGTAATTTATTCCTGTGATGCAAAGCTGAATTTTCAGCATCGTTACTCCAGTCTTCAGTGTCACATGATCCTTCAGAAATCATGCTAATTTGATGCTCAGAAAACATTATTATCTTATTATTATTACTATTATTATTATTATTATTAATGTTGAAAACCGTGTGAGCAGCAAAATACTTTTTGTGGAAACCATACTTTTTTCTGGATTCTTTGATAAATAAAAAACGTTTAGTAAAACTTCAATTATTTTAAATGGAAATCTTTTGCAGCATTATAAATGTCACTTTGATGGGTCATGTACTGACCCCTATCTTTTGAACAATAGTGTATATCAATTATGTATTCACATTTCAGCGCATTGCAATCATTCTATGTGACTAAGCTTTTACATCAGTCATGACAATCGTCAGGAATCGTTTAGTTTCAGTGCTCTGGTAAAGGTTTTTGAAGCAGTCATTTATGAGACGAACGAGTGGATGTTTGTAGATAGCACAGATCAAGAAAAATAAGGTGAATGTCATATCTAGATGTTAGTGTAGTATGTGTTCCAGATCCTGTTTGTTTTTTAAGTGTTAGCACACACACACATGTTGTGAAAAAGCCGTCTCTCCTTATTTCTTACTCTCTCACTCTCTCATTTACACACACTCATAAATGCATACACAAATAAAGATAGGCCTACAGTGCTCACCTTGCAAAACCGGTTTAGCAAGACCAGCCTTTAATAGCCTTGTCATATATGTATGTGTGCAGAAATTCTAAAGTTCACTAAGGGCAACAACAGAACATGAACTGGCACCAATTGTTCTCTAATCAAGATTTGATTGAACAAATCTGCATCTCGTTTACAGTTTACACTTTTTTTCCCTTCCTATCCCTATCCGTAGGAAGACGAGTCAAGTGGCAGGTGTGCAGGAACACCAGCATGGCTGTGGAGAGCTTCTCTGAGCTCCTGCAGAAACTGCGGGAGGTCCATGACCATGAGTTAGAGGGTAAGACCGCACTCCTTTTTTTTGTCTTGAACAATCTTGACTGAGATTCCACCAAAGCATGCATGACTATATCTGTATTACTGACACAAAATATGGTCAAAAACACTGTTTAATATAGATGCACATTTCACAAACTTCCTTAACAGCAACAATCAACAGTAAAAACATCTTTACATCCTTACAAAAAAGAAAAGGTGTGGTCTGTGGTGTCATGAATAGTTCTCTGCGAAAGACAGTTTTTGCAAAAGGAATCTACGCAATTGGGAGTTTTGTGTGAGGGCGAAAAAGTTCCCAACGCTGATTTAGCTTGTGTTCAAATTATTGACCAATAGAAAGCTTCTTAGTTTGACAGTGACTTCTGTCAAATTCTCTGACAAGGGTCCGAAGTCCAACTGCCGCGACACGTAGGTGAATAGCCATGACGCAGATATTATAAAACCATTCAAATAAAACACATTATTTTTTTATTAAATCAGTAGTTAAGGATTAAAGACTTGAGTCATTTTTAAAATTGAGTCTTTTGGTCGAGTCCGAGTCAAGTCTGAAGTCATTTCAGTTCGAGTCCGAGTCAAGTCTGAAGTCTATTAAAATGCGACTTAAGTGCGACTCGAGTCTTGAGTCTCTAACTCGAGTCCCCATCTCTGGTTGCTTCCGAGCATCCAGTGTTGGGGCGCATTACATTTAAATTTACAACAAAATATCTGAGTTCAAATAAGTAACGCAAGCTACTTTGTTTTCCCATTTATTGTTTTCCCATTATGCTGACTTTCGGTGATCCACTTCAACCATACTTATAAGCAAAAATTAACTACATCACATTTGTTTGTTTGTTTTTAGTTTTTTTTTAGTAAGTAAGAGTTTTGAACTTTCTTCTCCTGTGTCCTATTCTTCTTTAATCCAGAATAGCAGCACAGTTTATGTTGGTTTTGAGCTGCGCCATCTACTGTACGGCCGTGATTTTGCATTTTCTTCAGCCGTAGGCTTGTCCATTTCACTTTTGGCCTGAGAGGGTCTTTACATTTGCCAAAAAAATATTTTGTTGTTGTTGTTGTTGTTAAAAAAAACAAACAAGCAAGCCCAGCCCAGGTGAGAAAAAGGCACGCAAAAGTAAGGTAACATTACTTTCCATAAAAAGTAACTACCACACTTAGTTCTATAGAGAGCAACACAGCAGCAAACGAAACCACAACACAACAATAACTGCAAAAACACTATTTAGTTTGAGCTCGCAAACTCTTTAATAAATCTGCAACATTGCTTAGTATGAAATTGGCACTTTAACTTTTTTGAACACAAAAGGAGAGGGTTTAATGAATAATGGTGGGGTGAATTCACATTGTGACTCACATTTAATGCCTAAAAAGTGTTAAAAAAAAAAGAAGAAAAAAAAGGACCTGACCATGACATTTAAACACTTGTAAAATCATAACTGCCTCCACTGCTTTCCTTTGTGCCATCCAGCACTTCACACTCCAGTTCTCCAGATTCACTATGTATGTTTCTCTCTCTCTACAGTGTGGCAGGAGAAAGTAATGGAGCTGTCAAATAAAAAGACTATGTGAGTGTGAATACCATATTTTTCAAGCTAGAATCGATTGACATCAATTTGACGTCCATGTCATTAATGTTTTACGTGCGTTCTGTTGTAGCGATACAAAGCGCATGGAAGAACTTTACAACAGGAACCAGCAGATGAGAGAACAGCAGCGGATTCTCACTGAGAACATCAAACAGCTGGAGAACAGGTTTGTGAGCGTTCATTCGTAAATGTAATCTCACATACCGCTGCCCACGTTGGACATGTCTTGTCGATCCTCAGGTTGCGGGCCGGGTTGTGTGACAGGTGTACAGTTACTCAGGACGTGGCAAAAAAAAGACAACAGGAGTATGAAAACTCTCAGCTCCAGAGTCTACAGCACATCTCTTTACTGGGTGAGCTATAAGTAAAGCCTTTATGTGAAGAAGAAAAAGTGTCATTGACCCAGTGTGAAAAAAAATCAAATATAAATATATGAAAAACGTTGGAGTTGAAGTTTGTCGAAGGACTTAAAATGATTCAAATTTAAACTAAAATGAAAACTGAAAATATATTTTTAAAAAATACTAAAATAACACTGCATTGATCATGTTAATTCCTTTTACACAAAAGGTCAGACTTTTGGGGCCAACTGTATATACAGTCAAAACCAAATTTATTCAGACACCTGCAACATTTCTCACAGTTTATTCGCTATAGTTTAGGAAATGGTAATCAAATATGTCAAGAACACAGAGTTATCAAATGAGTTGATATTTCACAGGTTTTGTCCATCCTTCTGTTAGACTGTCTCACAAATGAATTAGGTAGAATAGCTGTCAGCTGTTAAATTTAACTACACAATTAGATAATACCAATAACCAAGCAATGCTTAATTTTGTTCAGTCTGTGGTGTAAAAAGGTCACATCTGCAATTAAAGAAAAAACATGGTCAGGTCAAAGTGTCTGAATAATTTTTGGTCCCACATTTTTATAAATTTTACTGGTAATCCACGGTATGATGAATTTTTGGGTATAATATGTCACAGTTACTTTATTTTGCTATCCTCACTTACATAAATTAACTAGTGTCCTGCACCCACTAGTAAACAAAAATATCAAAAATTATATCTGGTGTCTGAATAATTTTTGGTTTGACTGTATACGTGTGACAAAAAAACATGATAAAATGTTTAAAATATTATAAAACCACAACGTTCATGGGTCAATCACCCTTTATAGTTTTTTACTTTATTGTTATGGAGTTCTTCACAGAGGAATATGTGAATATTAACGATATTCCTGTTTGTTCACTGCTGCAGTGAGTGAGATGAATGCTCTAAAGAAAGAAAATGACAGACTGAGAGAGGAGCTGAAGGGCTTGAGGGATCTATCAAAGTGAGTTCTTGGCATGCTTCCTTGGCATTTGTGTGCAAGCATTTCTTGTTGTTTATCATGGAAAAGTTCAGTTCCTGTCACACAGTGGCACAATCTGATTTACTGTAACTGTAGTTATGGAACACTGGCCAACATATTGCTGTTTTCACTTTAGCTTGCGATCATGTATTGCATATAATAGTCATGCATGAAAATACAAACTTCCTCTTTTACCTTTCAGTCGGCAGAATGGTCATTCAGAGGACACAAACACCCCAGAGATCAAGGTGTCACCTGACACAGCAGCGGCTGCTGTGACTCTACTGACCTCAGGGCCGAAGTCTAGCAAACCTCCACCAGGGGACGCCACTGTACCTGCAGCGACTGTCAAACGAGAGACGGTCAACAGCCCGACTGACAGTCAGGGTAAGTTACAGTAGACATTACTGACATATATGAAAACCAATGCTATATTCTATACGTCAAAAGTATTTTCTTTAATTGCAGATGTGACCTTTTTACACCACAGACTGAACAAAATTAAGCATTGCTTGGTAATTGGTTGACCTAAATTGGTATTATCTAATTGTGTAGTTAAATTTAACAGCTGACAGCTATTCTACCTAATTCATTTGTGAGACCGTCTAACAGAAGGATGGACAAAACCTGTGAAATATCAACTCATTTGATAACTACGAGTTCTTGTCATATTTGATTACCATTTTCTAAACTATAGCGGATAAACTGTGATAATGTGAGAAATGTTGAAGGTGTCTGAATACATTTAGTGTTGACTGTATATACAGTGTAGGATGTTTGCCTGGTACTGGCAAACATTCTTTGCATGTTCCCAACTGTACTGATGAAAACATCTGTAATATCCTTTTTCTATTCAGAAAAATCATCTGAACACAGATTCATGCAAAGCTGGGGCAAGGCGTTTTCATTTGTAAGCAATAATTTGTTCTTTAAATACTGTTTTTGCTGGTTGTTTCATCGAAAATCGTGTTTCTTTCTGTTCCCTTGTGTCACATTGGTTGCTGAAATGTATGTTTCTCTCAGGAATCTAATAAGACCATGTTGCCCACCTCAAGCCCTGTGAGATGGGTGAACGAACACGGCACTGAAAGGAGGTGAGACAGGAGGTTTATACTGTAAAACAGACAAAAGATTGTGACAAGATTGTCTTAATGCTTCGCCTCATGTGTCCACAGACCTGCCAGCGTGGACTCGGGGGAGCACCGACATTCCCCTTTGTCTACTCTTGTCCCATCTCCTCTCAGACTACTGAAGAACAATCCTATTTTTTCTACTGCTACCTCTGAGGAACGTAGCAGCCGGCAACAAATCCACGCCCCCGTCCCCTACCGCCCGCTTCCGATCAAGACTGGTGGCCTGTCGATCCCATGGCCACTCTCTGAATCCACTGACTGGGTAACAGTAGAAGCGGCCGGTTCTGGTGTTAGTAGTGGGATAGAGGTTAATTCAAGCCAGAGCCCATTTTTAAGCTCAAGCATTCTACGTTTCCCTAAACTGGTCCAACCAAGCAGCGCCCCCCTGTCTCGCACGCACGGCTCAACGCCTGCCGGCCCGCGGCCCTGGTCCCGCAGAAACCTCTCAGAGCATGTAGAGAGTAGAGAAAAGAAAGTGACAGAAGTCGTTATAACGCCGCCCCATTGGAAAGCCTTGGCATCGCAGTCAGAGAGGATTTTTGGCGAGAATTTAAGAGAGGACGAAGTGGAAGCGCCGCTGGACCTGTCCGAGTCAGGACGCTCAAAAAGCCAAGAGAAAGAGAAAACGCACTCACAGAGCGATGTATCTTCATCTCTGTCTTCCTCACCACCTGCTACACTTTCATCGTCGTCTCAATGTCCATCGAGCCCTCAAAGTGACCAGCAGACAGCAGATAATAATACACAGGTAGACTTCAAATGATGCATAAAAACATCCTCAATAAAGCCAGTCCATTGGCTGAGCCGGATTAAAAAGTATAGAGTATCATGGTAACATCATTTTTAAATAAAATTTTAATTATACTTGAACAAACAGAATTATAAATTGCTCATCACATTATCAATCATCACACCAAAGCGTAAGACTGTGAAGGTCAACTTTTTATTTTTTATTTTTACAGTTTCTGTCTTCGGTTTGCAAGCTAACCGCTTTGCCTACGTTAAGCTAAACCACAATATCACAACAAATGAAACATTTCTCTTTCTTTCGGTCTTCAGTTTTCTTTCTGGAAGCAAGTTAACGCCGTAGCCTAACCGCTCAGCACAGTGCTAACTGGTTAAGAAAAGTTGCTTCAATTAGCTAGAACAAGATGGCAACAACTCGCTATGTATCAAGCATTGAGGAAGGGGCATGTATAGGATCTTGCACAACTAGTGGTCCCTGCTTAGTAACATGAAAAGGTTTCTTCTGCTTTGGCCTGATTTAGAACTATTTAGAACAAATAAACTAAATGTCTAAAATGTCAGTTAATCACTATTAACTTCTTGTTTATAAAACTCTTTTAACAGTTGTGTTATATACTGTAACTGTTGGACACGCAAACTAACATTCCTCTGTGATGTGCTTGTTCATAGAGCCCCGCACATGAAATATAGAAAATTTTAAATTGATATTGTCACCACAAATAAAAAATTAGAGGCCACATTTTATTAATTTGTTCAAACATGTCCATTTTGTGCCACAATTTGGCATTTGTGTGGCCACAATTTGCCTAAAATGAACAAACAAATAAATTGTCATGATATCGTTTTTCGCAGGTCTCCATATATGTTTGTGTCAATGAGTATAAAAATAAAACTAACTGTGATGTTTACACAGCAGGAGGAAGCACAAGAAAGATGTATAGAACAGGAAGAGGTAAATAAATGTGAAACATCTCAAGCCGCTGAAACCTCTTTCAGCTCAGAGAACAAGAAAATCCCTTCACTAACCCTTTCCCTCCAACCAGGTAAAGCTTTACTCTCATTGGTCAGTTTAAGTTTAATACGACTGTGTTTAATCGATCTGTTTTGCCTTCCAGTTGTGGTTATGGAGCCGCTAAAAGCTGGAGGACAGGTAAACTCCGCGATGAATTAATGTTATGTCATTATAATGCATGCAGGTTTTCTGATATAAGGAGATCAGTTGTGACTTTTTTTTTTTGTGGTCACTGATCTTTTTTTGAAGATCACTGATCTTGGGAGCCGACCAATGGAGCAAGAGGAGAAGGAGAACAACAACCTTGAAACGAGCAGAAAAAGACCTGGGCAGGATACCGATGGTGAGAGGATATCTTTTATTTATTCCATAAATACATTAAGCATCTTCTGAAATTTCACTTTTGACTCATTGTTCCGTCTTAGCTCTTTTCCTGCGCTCGCTAAAGGAGAAGAAAATACGGCCGAGCAGAGGACCTCAAGGAAACCATGCAACCCCTGATCAAGGATGAAGGTCTCTTTTTTATTTTTTCCATGTTTTATGTTAATTGTCTGCCCTTAGTATTTTCATGAACACTGTTTTCTTTTTCAGTTTGCTTCATATATTCATTTTCTTTTCGTTTCTTTTTTACAGACAATGGATTCTACTACAATTCATTTACCGTGGTTATTAAGCCAGCCATTTTATTTCACCCTTCATCACCAGCCTCCAAGTCCAAATCACTGGTGTTCACTTTAGTTTCCCAGAAAAAAACAACTCTAGACTTTAAAGGAGAACTCCGGTCAATTTTAACAATTTTAACATTTTTTGGTAAATTTGGAGTGCTGTCAGTACAGAGAACAACGACAAAAATCGGTGTTGCCTACACCGTGTTATTTTCTTTTTAAAATTTGCACCCTGTTGACTTCAATGGGGCAAGTTTTAAACCTGATTTTAGCCTCTTAACATCCTTGATATGTCATTAAAGTGCACAGCCATGTGCCTGATGTTATTAAGAGTGAACACGGTCAATCTGACTGCAGTAGATGGGAAAGATATTAATAAAAATGATGTTAATTCAGCCAGCTCACATACCTGTATTTTCTTCCTGTTTTTGGTCGAAGTCTAAAGTAGTCGATTATCGAGTTCGCGCGCGCGACCAGGCTGTATGAGATCCCATTCTCCCAACTCGATAATCGACTACTTTGGACTTCGAACGAAAACAGGAAGAAAATACAGGTATGTGAGCTGGCTGAATTAACATAATTTGTATTAATATCTTTCACATCTACTGCAGTCAGATTGACCGTGTTCACTCTTAATAACACCACTCACATGGCTGTGCACTTGTAATGAAATATCAAGGATGTTAAGAGGCTAAAAGCAGGTTTAAAACTTGCCCCATTGAAGTCAACAGGGTGCAAATTTTAAAAAGAAGATAACACGGTGTGGGCAACACCGATTTTTGACGTTGTTCTCTGTACTGACAGCACTCCAAATTTACAAAAAAAATAAGCTCAATGTTAAAATTGACCGGAGTTCTCCTTTAACTGCACATCTATCAACATAATTCTCATGTATCAAACAGAATGCATACTGCAATGCACACATTTCAATTAGATCTATTATTATTGTGTGCAAATAGTTTGTGAATACAAGCCTCAAACCCTCAGCTCACAAATACAGAATATGTTCCTTCAATGCGCAGATTATCCAGTAAATAATCTTTAGCTGTATTACAACAGGAAGCCAGCTGTCAAGGGGGCTGTCAATAAACATATCAGCTAGACTGTTTTATTTTTATTTTGCCGGTCTTCTTTTCCTCTTTCTTCACTTATACCACGAGTTATTAATAATGTACATATATTTGCTTGCTTTCTCGTGTTGTTACAATACTCATGCCAACCCTCAGTTTGTGTTCATTCTCTCTTCCGTGTGAGAGCTGTCACATCTCATCTATTTTTGTCTCTGTCTGAGCACCATGGCCTGCTTCTTGTAGATGTGACAAAATGAAAAACCCTCGGCTTCCCCTTTTTCTTTTTTTTTTTGAGATGTCAAGCATATATTTTGTAATAGTGAATTTTCCACTTGCAGCTGTAAAAGCTTTCAGAGTGTAAAATGAGGAAGGCAAAACTGTGAAGAACAAAGTATACTTTTTTTTAAACTTTCTGTACCGTTACTTTAAGCTAGTCTGATACCTTTTTCTTTTATCTAAGGTAAAACTATTTTGGAGATATTAGTTATGCTACAATTTGTTGTTAAAAAACAGACATAAATAAAGGTATTTTGATGGCTTACCGAGGTTTCCATAGACATCTTTTTATTTATTTATTTGTTGATCAATGGCTGTGGTCATACCTTGTGAACTATCATCCTGTAAATGGTTTAGGATGTGGGAAACACCTACAGTGCTGCAGGAAGAGGTTAAATCGTTTCACCGAGTAAGAACTTGCTTGCTTTGCGTCATTGGAACAATTTATAATTTTCACTTTAATATGCCAATTACCACAACATTCAGCTTGTTTAAAAATCTCATTAAAAGTCTATGAATGCTTTATTTGTAAATTTGATCTTTATACATTCCTTCGTGTCCCGATTTACTCTTTCTTTTAGGAGTATTTGCATGCATGTTTAGGATTTTTTGGACCTAGGCCTATAAGACAAAGTATTTTGACTTTAGTGCATGTTAGTATTTATTTTTACAGAATAGGTAGATGTATGTATTCCCTTGTTTTTATGTCTCTCTTTCTTGCTCTCTTTCAAAAGAAGAGTGTCTTTAATCCCACCATTTGATAGGGGATTATTAGAGGCTCACTGTTTTTCAAAGTCATTATGTAACTGCGAGGCCAGACCAACTGTTTCTATTTCCAATCCAATAATACATCTCTCTATCTCTGTTTGTGTACTAATAGATTCACACAGCTCTGACAAGCAAACGGTTTAAATCTGCCCATATTATAATTATTTTTAGACACACGCACACACACACACACTGTGTGTATAAATATAGCCTATACAGTGAGGAAAATAAGTATTTGAACACCCTGCTATTTTGCAAGTTCTCCCACTTGGAAATCATGGAGGGGTCTGGAATTGTCATCGTAGGTGCATGTCCACTGTGAGAGACATAATCTAAAAAATAAAATCCAGAAATCACAATATGTGCTTTTTTAACTATTTATCTGTAAGAGACAGCTGCAAATAAGTATTTGAACACTTGTCTATCAGCTAGAATTCTGACCCTCAAAGACCTGTTAGTCTGCCTTTAAAATGTCCACCTCCACTACATTTATTATCCTAAATTAGATGGTCTGTTTGAGGTCGTTAACTGCATAAAGACCCCTGTCCACCCCATACAATCAGTAAGAATCCAACTACTAACATGGCCAAGACCATAGAGCTGTCCAAAGACACTAGAGACAAAATTGTACACCTCCACAAGGCTGGAAAGGGCTACGGGGAAATTGCCAAGCAGCTTGGTGAAAAAAGATCCACTGTTGGAGCAATCATTAGAAAATGGAAGAAGCTAAACATGACTGTCAATCTCCCTCGGACTGGGGCTCCATGCAAGATCTCACCTCGTGGGGTCTCAATGATCCTAAGAAAGGTGTGAAATCAGCCCAGAACTACACGGGAGAAGCTGGTCAATGACCTGAAAAGAGCTGGGACCACCGTTTCCAAGGTTACTGTTGGTAATACACTAAGACGTCATGGTTTGAAATCATGCATGGCACGGAAGGTTCCCCTGTTTAAACCAGCACATGTCAAGGCCCGTCTTAAGTTTGCCAATGACCATTCGGATGATCCAGAGGAGTCATGGGAGAAAGTCATGTGGTCAGATGAGACCAAAATAGAACTTTTTGGTCATAATTCCACTAACCGTGTTTGGAGGAAGAAGAATGATGAGTACCATCCCAAGAACACCATCCCTACTGTGAAGCATGGGGGTGGTAGCATCTTGCTTTGGGGGTGTTTTTCTGCACATGGGACAGGGCGACTGCACTGTTTTAAGGAGAGGATAACCGGGGCCATGTATTGCGAGATTTTGGGGAACAACCTCAGTTAGAGCATTGAAGATGGGTCGAGGCTGGGTCTTCCAACATGACAATGACCCGAAGCACACAGCCAGGATAACCAAGCAGTGCCTCTGTAAGAAGCATATCAAGGTTCTGGCGTGGCCTAGCCAGTCTCCAGACCTAAACCCAATAGAGAATCTTTGGAGGGAGCTCCAACTCCGTGTTTCTCAGCGACAGCCCAGAAACCTGACTGATCTAGAGAAGATCTGTGTGGAGGAGTGGGCCAAAATCCCTCCTGCAGTGTGTGCAAACCTGGTGAAAAACTACAGGAAACGTTTGACCTCTGTAATTGCAAACAAAGGCTACTGTACCAAATATTAACATTGATTTTCTCAGGTGTTCAAATACTTATTTGCAGCTGTATCATACAAATAAATAGTTAAAAAATCATACATTGTGATTTCTGGATTTTATTTTTTAGATTATGTCTCTCACAGTGGACATGCACCTACGATGACAACTTCAGACCCCTCCATGATTTCTAAGTGGGAGAACTTGCAAAATAGCAGGGTGTTCAAATACTTATTTTCCTCACTGTATATTAAATAATTTCTATATTTTTTTTTAATATAGATTCTATATAATATATAGGCTATATATATAGCTATAGTAATATATACATTTTGAATTTATATATAATAAATTCAAGCCTGAATTTAAATTATATTTGGCCGACTGAACAGTGCTTACTGAGGGTGTTTTGGTCAGTGACATTACAAAAGTATTTGAACAACTTTTTTGCAACCTTCACACACACACACACACACTCACACTTGTTTCGCAGTGTTGTACAAAAGACAATTGCGTGAATAGGGCATGCGGATATTGAAGTGGAATATTCATGACAGATTTCCTCTGACTACAGAATGTGTCTAAATATTCACTTAGCTCCCTACCTAGACAGCATTCTAGTTAAAATCGGCGCTTGCGTATTCCGGCCGTCATAAACTCGCTATGAGTCCGGTGGGCTCAGTGTGTATGGTTGAGTTAAGCAGTTTGAGCTCACTTGGAACACGCCTCATACTCTAAGCGTTTTGTCTACGCAGGCATCTCAGTATTTGATTCGTGGCCGCTGACTTCCTCTCGGACAGTGTGACAGCGCGACAGTCTCACTAACTGAGGCACCACTGAAGCGCATCACTGATGGAATAGCCGTTGTGAAGCGCCTCATTTTTACATCTCTTCATTGGAGAAACTTTGTGAATAAAGAAAATAACTTTAGACTGGATTGCGACTGAAGAGGTGAGTTCGCTTCAAATATAGGCTATATATTAGCATTTTACTTCTTTTTATTATTAATTTCGATTTTATATATTTATTTTGTTTTTGTTTATTATTATTATTAGTAATTTTTTTCTAACGTCTATAGGCCTATCCTTTTATTTCAAATTAATTTCCCCTTTTCGTTTTTTTTTTAAACGAGGTTTCTACCTTTCATACCTAGCTAAATTAGACTAAATAGTAGCACCAATAGGCCTAGCATTTAATGTTAAATATATCTCCTTGATGTTGATTGTCATAAGCTACTCGGTACTTTTCCGGAATGGTTTCGCCGTTTCTCTGTAAACTAGAATATGTGGCCTGTTGCTTCGACTATTTTTATTTATTTATTATTTATTATTATTTTTTTTTACTGCTGTTAGCCTACTACATTAAAATAGTTAATCTCCGAAAGGTAGGACTAAAGTCAAAACTATTTGCTATTTGCTTATAGCGGCTATGTTTATGCAAATAGCCCCTGCCTGCTCTTCTCTTCTTTTGATATCTATCTGGTTCAGTCAGACTATGACATCAAATAATCATTGTTATTTATTATTTTTCTAAATTCTTTATTGGATTAATTTCTGTATGACGCATTAACTGTCAGATTCGAATAAGGCTATTTAGGCTACATGTTTTATGCAGTCATATGTGTTTGAGGAACCCCCATGTTTCTTTGAAATAAACCAGGCTTTATCTTTAGTAGGCTACTGGTACTTCCGTAGTTCACTATAGTTTTACAGAACATATCAATATCAGAGGACACATTTTAATATTTACCTTCCTCTTCAGAGGATCAATCTCCTCATGTAAAACGACACAAAAAAAAACACTCTTTACAGTTATATTTGACATTTCTCTATTGGCTGTTTGCCCTGCTGAAGTAAATAAGCTTGCGGTATGTTCTGACAGTTTGCACATAGGATACAGTATGTTTCTGGGAGAGAAAACAAAAAACAATGAGAAGGAAGGTGGAACTGACATATCTCATAATTTGCATGTGTGTGGTTAAATGGAAAGACCTGTAGTTCTGTAGTCTCCTCACGCTCCTCTGGGATAAGTGGAGGTGGTTCGTCTAAGGTCTAGGCCTTTGAGGGACAAAACATTCTTTGGATGGAAGAATGCGACACTGTCGAAAGGCAAATCTGAAAATTTCCTCCGGGAACGATCGGTTATCGGATCCTGAGTGGGAAGAAGGAAATGTACTTGTGATTAAGCCAGCAATTAAGCAGGTTGAAAGGGAAACAAACTGAGCTAAAGGCCTGAAGAACTATCACCCCTCTTGTGAAAAAGAAGGACACTTAAGCATACGTTTACATTCAGAAATAATATAGCCTACTTTAAAGCCTGGTTTCACAGACAGGGCTTAGATTAAGCCAGGATTAGGCCTTAGTTCAATTAGGACAATTAAGTAGCTTTTATAAATGTGCCTTAGAAAAAAAAAAAAACATTACCGGTGTGCATCTTGAGACAAAACAATGGCATATTTTTGTGGATATATTTTAAGAAATGTCAGTGCAAATTGCTTTCAGTTAAAACAGCTCTAATATGTATTTTAGTCTGGAACTGCTTAGGCTAATCCTTGTCTGTGAAACCAGGGTTAAAAGAATAGGTCTATACTAAGGGATATTTCACCCAAAAATGAAAATTATGTCATCGTTTACTCACCCTCAAGTTGTTCCAAACCTGTATGAATTTGAACACAAAAGAAGATATTTTGAAGAATATGGGTAACCTGGGCCTCGTTGACTTCCATAGTATGGAAAAACAAAAACTATGGAAGTTACTATATTATAGTAAGTTAGTCAACACATCAAAATAAGTGTAGCCTACTTATATTATCCAGAAGTAGGCCTACAGGTTTTTTAAAAAAATATATACTTTTAAAAGATTTGAAATACTCTAAAAGAGTACATTCTATACAATGAAATGCCCTTCTTTGTCACAAGGGCCCTGACCCTATTAAAGAGTCGGACTAAAAAAAACATTTGAAATTAAAACCAAACCCAAAGTACCATTTCAAAAAAAGAGAAAGCAGAACATGGGTGAACAAGCTAAGGGAAACAAGTTCGTAATGCATCACATATTTCTTAAACCAATTGCGTCTACTGAAGGACGCAACTTTACTAGGCTGTTCATTAATTACGATTCAGTGTTCAACAGAACTCAGCTACAATGACCCTCAAATAACATCTTTACTATTTACGTCTTTATCCTGGTTTTACTCAGGACAAACAGACTGGCCATTAATATGAAATATGGTGTTTTGGTTGTGGTTTTCTGCGAGGTCATGTGTGTCCGGACTAAAGGTGCATGAGTTAATTATCAAACCCGAAAGGACATAAACCGGCATCATTATAACAGCTCATTGCTGCTGCTGTTTGCCTCAAGATACAAGTCGGTGATCATAAAGAGGCCGGAGAGCTCAGAAACATGCATTTTCTGTTCACCTCTCATTCAAAAGTTGCTTTTTTTTCTTCCAACAATCAACCAAGTTGGAAATCTGTTTGTGATGGAGGCAGGTCTGTGCGTTTTGGTTGGTTAATTTCTCATTTGAAAGTTCTGCTACTCAGAAATATGTTGGGGTGTTAAGGCTAGCTGATTGAAATCAGCTTTGAACATTAGGCCTTAACCAACCACAGTTTCCACTGAGCAGCTTCCGCGTGTGCATGTGTAAGCGATGTTTAATGACAAAACCACAGGCGAGTGAGAACTGCAGCCTACAACGTGGAAGTCAGCGCGAGAAACTGACTTTTATTCCGACTTTCACTACTTTTATCGGTCATGGCTGCATTTCCCACAAGAATCTTAAGCTTAAGTAGATTGTAGCTACCAGTGATAAATTGACTACAATCTACTTACTGTATAATTGCTTATGATGATTATGACAAATGATTTCCATTTTGGCATTGGAAATTATAATCTGAAGTATCATCTCACCACTTCCCACTTAAAGTTAATAGCTTGTTGGCTATATGTTTAATACATAATGAGCCACATTACAGACATTTTCCCATGATAATCTACCAAACATACTTTTGGAGAAAACAACCCCTGATTTGCATATTTTTTTCTATTTCGGAATGGCTTTTTTTTTTTTTACATGTACAAGAATAACCTGCATTAGTGTCCTCTGTGGTGAACTCTTCAGGCCTCAACATGGGCTGTGTGGGGTCCAAACCGGACCAGGATCCTATTGGCAAATCGATGGGCAACGATGACAACCGCAACCTGACAACACATTACTCCAAAGACCCTACGACTGGGAACAAGGATGTAAGTAGAAGCATTGTGGAGTTTTCAGTTCTATTAAAAAAAAAAACAATTGGGGTAATTCCTGATCATGACTTCTACTGAAAAAGTGCTGAGATGAGCTAAACCATCAGTATAGGTTGTTTCAGCAAATTTTGTGCCTTCGTATACTGTACTTCCACTTTTTTTTTAGAAAGGGTGTTGTGAACATATCTCTAAAGTACAGCTGCACAATATCATCTTGACTTTGCATAAAATGCCTAACTCTTTTTTTTTTTTTTTTTATTGTCACCCCCCTTTTTGCGCACATATCTGAACTTAAATGGTTGTAATTCATGAATGCTTTGGAATACGGACCAACGGATGGTCTCTTTTTTAAAGAAGCTTAAACTTCAACTTCAGCAGATTATTGCAGAAATGAAAGCAGCTTCAAAAACGAAAGGGTTAAAACGTCTACTGTAAAGCAAATGTACTGCAGTAAACATTTTGTATTTTATACAAAATATATATTTCTACTAATAATTTGGACCCTGAAATGTCTAACCAAGTTGTGTTCCAAACTTGAAATTGATATCAGAAAAATTAAGCCTGCTAAAAGCTTTTTAAAATACTGTTTCCATTTTCCATTCCATATCGCAATGCAAAATGCAAACCGTTTTTGAAGTGAATGAATTTGAAGTGTTTAAGCTTATGAGTGATGTAGAATATTTCAAATGAGTTTATGATGATTCATTGCTAAAACATGTGATAGGAAAAAAAACAATGACAGTTAACCGGCTATAGCCTAAATGTAGAGTTTACATGTTGAAATATGCTTCATTTACCATGTAGCTCTGCACTTGGATGGTTTCTGCTTCTACCTGCTTTGCATATTAACCATAAAAAGAGTTTGAAATGTTTATTTGTTTGAACAGAGACCCTCTGTTTGGAAAGTTTCCTCAGATGAGTCTGTTTTTACACTCAGAAAAGAGAACTGAAATGTCTAGTTTGGTGTCTTAAATGCTGCACCTCTGTTTTCCCATCTATACAGAACAGATTGCCTCCCAAAACGAATCCTGGAACAGAAAGTAAGTAATCAAATAATTGATTAAAAATACACACTCACTACGGTTAACTTTATGAGAAACGTCCTTGGCTCACTGCTTGGTATAATACTTTTTTTTTTTTAAAAGCGTGTGAAGAGCAGAACTGTAGCGAATGTGTGATCACAGCTCTTTCACACTGAATATTCCACTTGTCTTTAGCTTCGGAGAACATTGCCATAGCTCTGTATGACTATGAAGCAATGCATGAAGGTGACCTGGGCTTCAAGAAAGGAGACAGACTCAGAATCCTTCTGGAGTAAGTAGGCCTCTGATTCTATCGGATTGTATATCGCTTCTTTGATTGATTGAATCATTGGCTGCTGTGTTTAGGTCAGGTGAGTGGTGGAAAGCAGCGTCTCTCAGCAGTGGTCAAGAGGGCTTCATCCCCAGTAACTATGTAGCCAAGGACACTCTGGAAACTGAAGAGTGAGTAAATATAGTTTGTGTACATTTGTAGTGGTGCCATTGATCTCACGGTAAAGGTTGTTGTTGTATATATATATTGTTTCTTGGGCAGTAAACAAGCATATTAGTATGATTTCTGAAGGATCATGTGACACTGAAGACTGAAGTAATGATGCTGAAAATTCAGCTTTGTCATTAAAGGAATAAAGTCAATTTTAAAATATAATAAAACCGAAAACAGTCATTTTATATTGTGAAAATGATTACTTTGTGTTATATCAGTTTGGCATGGCATTTCAGAAAACAAGGTAACGCCACTGTGTGGGTATATGTTTGTAATACAGCGGCTGAGGAAATTATATATATTTTTTTACTTCTGACCACTGTAATCAATCCCTTTATATGTTTGTCACTTCTGTTGGGTGACTTCTGTGTCTTCAGGTGGTTTTTTAAAGGTGTCAGCAGAAAGGATGCAGAGAGACAGCTGCTGGCCTCTGGAAACAAGACCGGATCCTTTATGATTAGAGACAGTGAGACCACCCAGGGTACGTCCAGAGTGTTAAAGCTGTAATCTTGAAGCATTAGCAGTTTTATTTTCTTACATCGGTAACATTTTTACTTCAGCTGCTCATCCACCAGGTCTTTTAACCGCTCTTAAAAACACATGTACCTCTTCCTCTCAGGAAGCTACTCTCTGTCTGTCAAAGACTGCGACCCTCAATCTGGAGACGCCTGCAAGCATTATAAGATCCGCACACTGGATAATGGCGGTTTCTATATCTCCCCACGTATCACCTTCAACACCCTGCAGGATCTGGTTGCCCACTACAAGAGTAAGTTCAAAATGCAAAGAAGTGGACTACTGTAACATACATAATAATATCACATTTCATTGGATTATAGACGTCATTTTTTATTTTTAGTGTTAGGTGAGAATTTTATCAACCTTTTTCTTGAAGGATTGGTCTCTTAATGGGTTTACATTTAACAAACATTTACATCTACAGAGCAGAGCGATGGGTTGTGCCAATCTCTCACCACTCCCTGTCTGAGTCCCAAACCTCAGAAACCTTGGGAGAAAGATGCCTGGGAGATCCCACGTGAGTCCCTGAAACTGGATAAACGTCTGGGAGCAGGCCAGTTTGGAGAAGTCTGGTTGGGTAAGACGCATACAGCTTGCTGTTATATGTATGTCTTATGTGTCTGCAACAAATTATGTCGTGTAGCGTGGGTTGTTTAGTAGGGTCTGACAGCTTTTCTATGTCTGACCAGGGTAAAATACAGGAATAAAATGGATGGTTAGCACTTGGCAGTAAAATGCCAATAAACTCACGTTCTATATTAATACAGTTAAAGTCCCCATGAAATCAAAATTGACCATACTTACTTTGTTTGCCTAAATTGATCGTTTTGTGGTGAACAATTCATCCGTGCAAGTCAATCCACACAAAAAAATTTTTTGGCTTCGTAATCTTTAATCAAAGTCTGAAAATGCCCCTCCCCTCTGCCTTGGAGGACCTTCCCTGATGACGTAGGTTTGACGGTTTGGGTGTCTGCTTAACATCCGTAACCACGCCCGTCCAACTGACAGTAGACTGGCTAGTAGAAACACCTACTTTTCTGGATCCAATCAGGTGCTAGTTGGAAAAAAAAGCCACGCCCACTATTTTGCCTCATTTAGTATTCCGTTTCTCTCGGAAATACGTCACAACACTGGAGAAAAGTCGGTTGCAACTTCCGGTTCACGGGGACTTTAATGCGCAGTCATGTTTTCCATTGTTCAATCAGTGACATTTCGTGGGCGAAATACAGTCATTTCAATAGGAATCCATGCAATTCATAGTTTTCAGTCACGCAACCGGCGTAGATCCCTGGAGGGCTACATTTTAAGCCACCAAATATTTAGATCACCAAAATATCTTGAAGAAAATGCACGTTTTGGGGACTTGAGATCCATATACAGCACCTGCTGCAGTATTTCAATCACTAAAAACAACGGGACATTCTAAAACGTTGTCTATTAAAAAAACACTTTAAAGTGCTGTAATGTACTAAAACAGTGACTAAAAGATCAAACTCGGTACACACCTCACCGACGATGCACACTACATGCGATCAGATGACGTGCAACATGCTAAATGGCTGTTTTCTTTATAATGGTTTTGGCCTCAGGTGGGCATTCATTTAAAAATGTGACGTAACGTGAAAACAATGAATTGGGAATGTCGTTTGCTGAAAAATTCCCCACACAGATTTTGCATCATGTTCAAGCTGGTAACGTGAATTCCCACATTGACCAACAGAAAGCTGCTTGGTTTGAAAGCGACTTGCTTCATACGTTGCTTCACTATGTACACTATGTAATGAACTATATTACTTGGTGGAGGAATTGCTTATTATAAAACATTATTATAATTATTAAAATATATTAATATTAGATTTTAATAGATATTATGTACATATAAACATTTACAATATTTTTATTATTTTAATATATCAATATTCTATTGTAATAAATCGTTTTTAAATCCACGTGAAAATGTTCCATGGGTGTCTTGATTCAAATTTACTATAATATTTATTAATATGATTAATATTTAATATATATATATATATATATATTATAAGTAATTGAAAACACCTTGGTGTCTTTTATCATGAATTATTTATATTTATGTGTTAAAAAAAATACGTTAGTGCCATTTATCATGTGATCTACAGTATATATAATATTTATTAATTTATGTTCAATATTTATTATAAATAAATAAAAACTTGATGTCTTATCATATTTGATCGCATTTATTTATTTATTAATATATTTTGGAAATATATTATAAATAAAACATTAAACAATGGTGTCTTATTGTTTTATTAACAGAAAATTGAAGTATTCTATATATGAATCACAAATACAAAGAAAGTAACAATTAATTTTTTCATGACTTACAAACCTGAGAAAAGCTGCACTTAAAGACAAAAAGATCTGAAACCCTGACACAGGGTCCTGTCAGACTTTGAGCCGGTAGCAAACACTAATAAGTGAAAAGAATACTAGTGAAACCCGTCTCTGTTTGCTTCTCAGCCACATACAACAAGCACACAAAAGTGGCAGTGAAGACTATGAAGCCTGGCAGTATGTCTGTGGAAGCTTTCCTCATGGAGGCCAACTTAATGAAATCCCTCCAGCACGACAAACTGGTCCGTCTCAACGCTGTGGTCACCAAAGAAGAGCCCATATACATCATTACAGAGTTCATGGAGAAAGGTGTGTGTGTGTGTGTGTGTGTGTGTGTGTGACTTTAGCCACTTCAATGTGCAATGCATATTGCATTGCCTTAAATATCTTTATTATTTATCTGTTTGTTTGTATGTGTTTTTCAGGCAGTTTACTGGACTTTATTAAAAGCGATGAAGGGAATCGTGTCCAGTTGCCCAAGCTGATTGACTTCTCAGCTCAGGTGAGACGCTTTAAAGCTCTCATTTGTTCAGTTAATGTGCTTTCCTCCCCCATATAGAATCACCTGTTCCCTTATTGTGGAAGACAGGTTTGTCCTACTAGATTTCAATATTCAAATGTGATAACCGACAGACAGTAATATTTGTGTACATGGGTGTGTGTGTGTGTGTGTGTGTGAGAGAGAGAGAGAGAGAGAGGGTGAACTGTCATTAACATGACAATCTATTCCCTTCTCTCTTTGTCACTGTTAATCCAAGATAATATCAGTTTGTTCTCTCTATTGTGCAAGTGATTCTTTAAAACAGTAAAATATGTATCAGGTAATAAGGTTATACTAAAAGATTTATAAGAGATATTAGGGTTGAGGAAGTACGACATAAGAATTGTCATCAATGTTTTAATCTAGCAAGTGTAATGGTTGCAAAAAAAGGGTGTGGCGCTATAGGTTGGACAGAGGAAGAGAATTGCAAACACTTAACAAGACTGATGGGAATCTGCACTGACCGATAAGACGATTCACTCACAGACACACACGCACAAATACTGTTTTCCATGTTTTATGCGGACTTTCCATAGACATAATGATTTGTACACTTTACAAACTGTATATTACATTCCCTAAACCTAAACCTACCCATCACAGAAAACTTGCTGCATTTCGACATTTTCAAAAAATCTTAATTCTGTATGATTCATAAGCTGTTTTCCTCATTGGGACCAAACAATGTCCCCACAAGGTCAGAGATTCTGGTATTACTATCCTTGGGGTGACATTTGGTCCACACAACATGGGTAACACATACTCACGCGCACACACACACACACACACACACACACACACACACACACACACACATTATAGAATATCGTACCTGTTGCTGACTAACCCACTGTTCTCTTGCTCTCAGTGACACAAACTCAATAGTTTAAACCTGATTCTTTTTTTTTACTTTTAGACAGCAGAAGGCATGGCTTACATTGAGCAGAGAAACTATATTCACAGAGACCTTCGTGCTGCCAACATCCTGGTCAACAAGAGTTTAGTGTGTAAAATCGCTGATTTTGGACTGGCCCGTATCATAGAGGACAACGAATACACTGCCAGAGAAGGTTAGTCTGATCTGGTTCTCTGGCAGCCAACAGTGGACAATTGCATGCATAATATAGGTTACTGACAGCGGAAGTTGTGCTAATATTATTATTGATTTTTTTACCTAAGGTGCAAAGTTCCCTATAAAGTGGACCGCTCCAGAGGCCATAAACTATGGTTCCTTCACCATTAAATCAGATGTGTGGTCCTTTGGCATTCTGCTCACTGAAATCATCAGCTATGGTCGCACACCGTACCCTGGTTAGTGTTCACCTCAGTGCACTGTGAACATGCTAAAAGCTTCATTCTCTGGAAATTGTGCCATTCGCGCCTCCTTTCTGTGTCTCTATTATTTCTATGCTTATACAGTTAACAGGATCCTGAACTATTATTTGATTGATTTTACACTGGCAAACTCAATAAGTTAACTCAACTCAAATGATTTGAGGAAACCGAATGCCTTAAATCATTTAGGTTTATAAAATATTTATGAGTACTGTAAATGTATTTAATTTCAACTAAAAGTCCACATAAAGTCTTTTTTTTAAATTAAATTAAACTACTCTACTCAAATTCTTGAGAAAATGTCACACTTAGATTTAACTTAATAAAGAAAACATTAATTAGACATCATATCAGCTTACAAATATCTATTGCATTTAATTAGATTATATTTAAATTAGATAATTAAATTCCAGTAACTGAATCAGTTTAAATTATGCTTAATATGATCAGTTGAGTTCATATAACTGTTCATATAACTGGGGGGTGGTGGTGGTGATCTTTGCACAGTTTCCGGAGACTGACCCACAACTAACTTTGTGGTAACAGCAAATGCTAGAAACTTAGCGAACTCGTTTTTCTACCTGTTTACTGTGTGTTCAGGTATGACTAATCCAGAGGTGATCCGTGCTCTGGAGAGAGGATACCGTATGCAGCGTCTGGACTCCTGCCCTCAGGAGCTCTACGACATCATGCTGGAGTGCTGGAAGAACAAGCCAGAGGACAGGCCAACCTTTGAGTACCTGCAGAGTGTACTGGAGGACTTTTACACGGCCACTGAGAGCCAGTATCAGCAACAGCCTTGAGACACACACACACACACACATACACACACACACACACACACACACACACGCACACACACACACGCACACACACACACACACGCACACACACACACGCACACACACACACGCACACACAGACACGCACACACTTTGACATGACTTCTTACATAAATCCCTCGTATCAGGACCTTTCAAAGCAATGTACACATATATATAATATCCCTCCCAACCTTTTGACTTTATACATATGTTGTGAAATCAGATGTTAAATGTTACTGTGTTATTTAAATGACATGTAAATGAATATAATTTCCAAATCTCATTATAGCAGTTTTATTCCTATCATGCAGAGCCCTTTTGCCTTACTCTAAGTGTTGCACAACAAAAGCTATACTAATTCATCATTTTAATATAAAACCATTTTTCTGATTTATTTGTAAAAACCTTATGTCAGATTTATTTTAAAACTGTATGTTTATGCGTATTGCCATTGAGAATACACATTAAGAGCATTCAAATAAATTGTAGTTTTGATTGTTAATGAGAAGATTAATTCTAAAACTTCAACCTACATTAGGTTTCAAATAAGTTATTCTGGATTATTACATGTATAGACATATATTTGTTCAGCAAAAGGATATTGAATCGATTTTGAATCATTGCTCCAAACATTTTAGAAAAACATCTTTGCCTATAAGGTAGTTATGAATATCTCCTTAGTTTTGATTTAAAAAGTACAGTTTGAACTTGTATTAAAGGTCTTTGTGTATTGTGATTGTATGCATTTGTAAATTATGCTTGGTTTTTGAGATTTTTAGGTTTCTTTGGTACTATTACAAGTATGAAGCTATTCTATTTAATGTTTGATGTGTGTCTTGCTTTCACTTTTTTCAGGTTTTGTTGATATTTGTTTGAACTTTTGTGCAATAATACTAAAGGAATTGTGCCATTCTTTTATTTCATTCTGTTTTCCAGCAAATTGAGGCACCTCATTTGTGGCTTCATTAACATTAATCTCATTTGTGTAAAAAATATATATATATATGCTGATGATCATGCAGATGATTTTCAAACTTTTCCCTGATGTAGTCTTCTGCAGGGTTCCCCATAAAAAAGCACAATGATCCTGTTGCTATTTTTGTATATGTTGTTACAATTAGTCCACAAAACAAATAAATGTATTTAATTTTGAAATCTCATTCACTATCATAATTGCTCTACAAAATTGTTAAATTATTTTTATTGTTGCATTTTTTAAAGTTTACAAGACCATGGAAAATTACATTAAGACATAAATTCATTTAAGAGTTTTCCACCAATCAGCACATTACTTAAGTTTAATGAGCATATTTATTAGTATAGGTATAGCCTATGTTGCTGACTCACAAAGACATACATTTTGCAAATATTCTAAGCATTATTATCTCCACACAGGTCTATTGTAACTGGGGGGAGAAACTTTTAATGACACATGTTTATGGCAGGAAATTGATGTGAGTATGATCCATTCATTGCTGTTGCTTGATTAATGTATTACTAATGATAAAGAATTAAAGAACATTAAAGAAGAGAAAAGGTGACCCAGACAGCAGCATATAGTGTCGGCCCAGATCCAGGCCACATCTGGTTGGCTACACAGTGTTTTAAGCCTGTATATAAAGCAATAAGGAAATTAAATCCTTCACAGCTGCATATTGGTGAATAGGAATTACAATATAAATGCCTCGTAATAGGAATTACATTTTAAAAGCCTGAAGCTTTTGCAAATGTTGCCTTCCTGTTGTGTCAATGATCTCCTTGTAAGCTTTGAGAGTGAAATGACAGAGGCATGATGACGCATTGACATCCTTCCTGTGACGTCCGCAATGACACGTGTATTCAAGATGGCGGCGGCGATGGTGAGTACCTATGCTAATGTCTCTTCTGTTTCTCTAATTCACAAAAAGGTTAATTCCACACGGATAGAGATGACTTGCTTTAAATCATGTTGTTTCGTGTTGCTTCTTGTGAGTGTGCCTCATGATATGATTTGCAATTTTCGCGCAGTGGATGCCGATTGAAAAGCAGCCGGCTAGCCTAAAAACTTAGCAGGCAGCTAATTATCGTGTGTTTGCGAAGAGTGAGAGTTAATGTCCTCATCTAATCTAACACCTAAGCCATATGAAGCAGACAGCTCTCTTTACTCGAACATACGCGACTGTGTTTCATGGTAAACAGCATCACATGATGAGTCTGTCAGTCAGGCTAATGCGTTTGCGCTGCTTTAGCATCCACTGCCTCTCGCAATCAAAGCAAATGTGATGATGATGATAAAGTGATTCAATCACAGTCGTTATCTCAATTCTCTACACAATGTATTAATGTTTTGCTCTTGCCGGATGACACTGCTTGTAATTGTGTTCTTTGACACTTGTGGGCAGTTAAGTGGAGTTTCGGTTTAAGATTTTGGATACTATTAATGTAATATTGTACGAAATAATGGGTCTTCATCGTAAAATAATCGCGACATTGTGATCAGGACGCAAACATTATGGCACATTATACCGCTTATTACACAAAAACTTACCAATTAAGTAAATAAATGGACACGCTATTGATTTTGAGTGCAAGTTGTTTTCTTTTGTGATAAGAAAATGTGTGAGTGTGATTTTGCTTAAAGTCGTAATGTGAATTATTCTTTTTGACCTTGTAAATTGTACTTTTAATCAGAGTGTCATCGTAACTAGGCCTAGACTTTAAAGTGAAAACGGCGGACTACTCTGGTGACGCACGTAGGACTTCTCCAATCTTTTAGTCTTCTTAAACTCCGCCCCTTTCTTAGATCACATCTGCAGCGACCACATCTCAAAATCTGATCAACAACTAATGCATAGATGCATTAGTAGTCCCCACACTAAGTTTTTTCTTTTTTGAAAATGTTTCACTGAGAAGCACGTAACAATATGGAAGAAAACATCTGTTTTTACTTCTGTTCCACTGCAACTTTTATGCAATTAATGTGGAAAACTCCACTACGCGTCCACTCCACATAGCTCATATCTGTTGAAACAATGCTCAGCCAATTAAATTTGAGGGCTTTAACTGTGTAATGGATAACAACCTCAAATTGCTTATTTGGATAAAGGTGGGACTGTTTATTTAGTTGTATTAGGCCTAATATTGTTTAGAGGTTGTTTCAGATTCACCTCTTTTTAACTGTTGAGGTGGTTTATGGATCAATCATTAGAGCTCAACAATATGGATTTTCTTTTTCAGCACTGCACTGACTGACCCTAGTAACCGATCCATGTGGATGTATATTTTTATGTAAACAAGTTGACTGTCAGTTTGCTGTTTTTGCACTGCAACAAGGTTGTAGATAGGTAACTAAACATATTTGACTTTGTGTGTCTTTTTTGTTTGTAGGAGATGTGGACACTGTTACTGGTGTCCACGCTGCCTTTAGTAACACCCTTTTATGTACCAGGGGTTGCGCCCATGAATTTCCACCAGAACAGCCCTGTTGAAATAAAGGTGAGGCCTCATTTTTTTCTGAGTTGCCAAAAAAAAGGGGTTACATTTTTAATCATAATTATTCCTGTTCATTGCGTTTTTTTATTCTGTGACCCTAGACATTGCTGGTTTTAGAGCCATTAACTCTTGTATTGACCACCTGTTTTCCTCAGACACGTCTGCCCAGCTCTTATCAATCTAGATCCACGTATCTGTGTTTGACACAATCATTATCCTTCATTCCACAGATTCCTTCTCCAAAGGTTTCTGGATTTGTGCTTTGGTGTTTCTAACATGTACCTATTTTTAATTACCAGGCTGTGAAATTGACAAGCTCCAGAACCCAGCTACCCTATGAGTACTATTCACTTCCTTTCTGTAAGCCGGGTAACATTGTCTACAAGGCAGAGAACCTCGGTAAGTTGACGTTTCACTGCAATTACACGTCTTGACGGTTTTAAGTATAACTAGGTGACAGAAAACTAACGCTTGCAGTTAGAAGGTTGACTTATTACTGTGACATGCTTCTCATTTTGATGGTGATGATAATATGTGACCAGGTGAGGTGTTGCGAGGGGACCGTATCGTAAACACTCTCTACACGGTTCTCATGAACCTGGACAAGAAATGTGAGGTGTTGTGTAAAAAGCCAGATAATCCCATCAAACTCACCGTGGAGGAGAGCAAGCTGCTAGCCGAGCGCATCCAAGAAGAGTACTATATTCACCTGTGAGTCCTTCCTCTACTGACGCCATTCTCCATTTATGAAAGCACAACATTTTTCTTAGTCTCTTTATAATGCACCAGTTTACAAAAAAAGATTCTGCCTGTGTTTCATGAAAGAGGCCCAATACAAAGTGCTGATTAACGTTTTTTTTTTTTTTTTTTACTTTTCAAAGTAAAATTTTAAATCCACAGCGCAATTTGTCTCTCAGTGCAAATACATTTATTTTAGACCAGTGTGATTTGCATGAACAAAGTCAAGTCATCATTTATATAGCGCTTTTGGCAATGTAGATTGTTTCAAAGCAGCTTTACAGAGATAAACATATAATTTAAGGTAACAGAGATTGTATTGTTTCTTTATAGCGGTTCTTGAATAATGTTATTTCCAGCTAAAGTTAGTTTTGATTGATTCACTTCCAGCGAAATGATCATTTGTTATTAAATTAGGGGCCGTTCTCTCTAAACAGACTTTAAACTTCAAACCTAACTCTGATGGCGTTCACATGCGCATTAAGAATCGATTCTATAGTAGTTATGTGCGTTTGAATATATGTGTGCAGGTTTGTAATTCCCTACAAAGCATGCCTAAACAAACTTGTCTATACATTTTGATGCAGAATTTTATTACTTAGGGGTAGGTACGCGAATCGAATTTCCCCACAACGCTTTATCTGTAGAGTGGTAAAGGGATCCTCCATAGGGAGTGGCTAGTTGGCACTTCAGTACTGCATTATCATCGGGTCCAGGCGAAGGTCCTTCGTCAGATCTGGATCCGGCAGGCTGTGGGAAAACCACGGGATGAACAAAAAACGCTAAAATTAGTAGGGCTGTAATCAACCAATGAAAATCTTGGTTGACTGAAGTCCTGAAATTTTTGCCTAATTGAAGTGTGAAATCATCTCCGTCAGCCTGACTGTCTCCTTGCATTTATCACATATAAATCCTATATTGCCATCGGAGAAGGCTATACTAAACATATGATACGTGACACAGGTGACAATAACAGGACAAGACATTATTCACCGTGTTTGTTGACAGATTCTTACTCACCTAGGACTTTTTATGAACTCAAAGGCACAGGTGTGCGAGGGAAAATAAATAAATAAATAATTGAGCGCACGGGTGGCGCGTTAACAGGCTAGCGAGTTACTAGCATGTTGTGCTAACAATAACGGAAGATAGTGATGTAAGGTTAATCTGATATGGTGTGTAAGCTGTATTTAGTAGTATAAACAACTAGAAATTATAGTAAATGATGGTTCAAACCAGGAAGAAATACGAGGCTTAGACGGAGCTTACAGCCTCGAAGGAAAAAGTTAATATTTGGCATTAAATTAATGCAAAATTACAGTAAATACTTTTACATTGTTACAAATATTTCTATATTAAATAAAGACTGTTTTTTTTTAAACTTCCTATTTATTATAGAGTCCTGGAAAAAAAAATGTATCAAGGTTTCCAAAGAAATATTAATCAGAACAACTGTTTTCAACATTGATAATAATAAGAAATGTTTCTTGAGCAGCAGTTCAACATATTAACATATTTGAATGATTTCTGAAGGATCATGTGACATTTACGACTGGAGTAATAATGCTGAAAATTCAGCTTTGACATCACAGGAATAAATTACATTTTGTACAATAGGTTAAAATAGAAAATGGCTATTTTAAATTGTAATAATATTTCTTTTTTTTTGATCAAATAAATGCATCCTTGGTGAGCATAAGATACTTCTTTCAAAAACATTAAAAAAGCTTACCGACACCAAACTTTTGAATATAAAAAAATATATATTTTTTATGCTGTATATTCTAATGTATGCATATTTCACCTATCATGTAAAGTTAAAGTTGTCAGTAGTAGTTTAATTAATATGTCATGCATATGAACCAAGGTTATTATAGTTTAGCTTTTTTAAATTAGTTTAGTTTTAATATCGTTTTCAGTTTTGCTTTAAATTTCAGTTTAGTTTTAGTTAGTTTCATTACTGGTTTTGTTCGGTTTAGTTTAGTTTTTATTTTGCGAACATTTCTATTTAGTTTTAGTTTTCTATTTAGTTTAATTTAAGTTTAACGTTTGCACAGATTACAGTTAACTCTTGTGCAGACATCTTAATAATAAAAATAAAATAATGGTTTGAGATTGAACAAAGCACCAAATAAATGGAACTTAAAAGTATACAAGAAAATGTTCTTGTATACTTTTAAGTTCCATTTATTTGGTGCTTTGTTCAATCTCAAACCAAAACGATGAAACATTCATACTAATTCATCAGTGTAAGGAGACCATTACGTGTAAAAACCATTACGTCTTTGGAGAGTCCCCACAAAGATAGCGGACGTGAGTGTGAGTGTGAGTGTGTTCATGTTTTTCTATCCCGGTGGGGACTTCAACCTGAATGCACACAGACTCGTGTCACAGTGGGGACCTAAGAGGTCCCCATGGATAAACAAGCTTATAAATCATACAGAATTAGTTTTTATTTATTTATTTTTTATGTAAAAATGCAGACAATTGTGTGTGATGGGTAGGTTTAGGGGTAGGGTTAGTGTAAGGGGACAGAATATACAGTTTGTATAGTATAAAAACCATTAAGTCTATGGTGTGTGTGTGTGTGTCGTGTCCTGGTATTCCATAGCCTAACGTTACATTGCGGGGGAAATGTCTCCCCAGGGATAATAATATTATTAGCAGTAAATGTTTTGTAAAAAAAAAAAAAGATAATAACAGCACCTTTCAGCCTTTCAAACTTCATGAAAACATGACATCTCAAACATACAGTAGCCTAGAACATTAACGTGTTTTTGTGCTTGACGAACTTGTTTTGGTGTTACACCTGCGTCTCGCAAATGAAATGGCATTCTAAAAATGCTGCGCTCAAGTTAAAAGAATCCAACTTGCGTCTTATTACCTTGTTATTTCCCATTCCACCGCAAAAGATGCATCCTTTATGAACAGCCGCTTAGCACTAGCGATGTGTTCTACGTTACGGTCCTTCATTGAGCGCGTCACAGGACAGCGGTTATCCGCAGCAGCAATTCACGCGTATGAAGCGCCAAATCAGGCATTTCCTTAAACAGCCACAGGTCAGATTTTTCCGCTGAAGTAAAGAGCTTATTAATCACGAAAACGATTATTTATTTTTGCTAATTATTATTTTATTTCAGTTAGTTTTTCAGTAACTGTTGTTAGTTTCGTTTTAGTTTTTCATTTATTATGAATTTTTAATTTTATTTCAGTTTACGAAAATGTTTTTTGACCAATAGTTTTAGTCTTAGTTTTCGTTTTCGTTTACGAAAATAACCTTGATATGAACAGCATTGCAGATAACCTCCCTGTGGCCACACGGCTGGAGCTTTATCCCAACAAAGAGGAGGGAATGGAAGAAGAACAGAAAAAGGACACATTGAAGGATATTCAGTTCGAGCATGGCTACAGGCTCGGCTTTTCTGAAAATAACAAGGTAAACCTGAAGAGCGTCTTTTCCCATTAGCTCAATTGTATGCCAGTTTAAATATGTAGACAGTAAGCAATTCATTTTGTTACCTCAACCATTTATCTTTTATTTATTGACATTTATTTCAGTAACAGAAAATTGTGTCTATCAACTTAATATAGATACAAATGGCTGTTGGTTTATATATATAAAAAGAAATCCTATTGTATTTGGTGATGTCATTATTTGTTCTTTTTCATGATTGGTTGACACATGCTGTTTGCTTCCCCTCTGTAGTTCTATTTGCACAACCATCTGTCATTCATTCTGTACTACCACAAAGAAAAGGTGGAGGAGGATGTCGAACACAATTACAGAGTTGTACGTTTCGAGGTGATGCCAAAGAGCGTCAAATTAGAAGGTAAGTCAATAGTAATTCAGTGAGATTTAAAATTGCACAAATCAAGACATCTAGACCGCCTATGGTTTAGACAAGCGCCTCTCACTGCTCTGCTCGTCCGGTTCTGCTGCTTCAGTCACGTCACGCTGGCCTAGTACTTTTTGACCCTCTCTGCTATTGTAGTTTTTCAAAATGGCGGAATGACATGGAAGCCTCCGTGGACTTACCCGTCCCATGTATATAAAGATAATAAATTATTCGTTTATGAGGATAAGTCAGATATTTGGCAGAGGTATTTGTACACCACTGAGGACATATTTATGAATAAAAATATTGATTTTAGATAATTTACCTAAAAAGTTATTTAGGTAACTTTAACTAATCCCTTTAACTAATGTTAACAAAGATGAATAATTACTGTAAACAAATATATAGCTCGTTGTATGTTAACAAATGAGACTACCAGCTTTTCATTAGAATAACTTTTAAATTTCTTTTTTATTTTAATTATATTTCAGTTATGATTACACAGTTCTTCCATGAAGTTGTATATACAATACAGCATATATAAATACATCGTTTACTTTACATATACAAATATATAAATACATTGTTTACTTTATTTGTTTCTATTTTTACACTACCATTCAAAAGTTTGGGGTACAAGTACAAAAAGAAATTGATCAAAAGTGAAAGTAAAGTAATTTGTAATATTATATAAGATTTCTATTTCAAATAAACGCTGTTCTTTTGAATGTTCTAAATCCTGAAAAAAAGGATTTTCTTAATATTAGGCTTAATATTATTTGCAACATTGATAATAATAAGAAATGTTTATTGAGGAGCAAATGCGCATATTAGAACGATTTCTGAAGGATCATGTGACACTGGAGTATTAATGATGCTGAAAATTCAGAAGAATCTCAGGAATTAATACAATTTTAGAATATATTAAAATAGAATTTTGAATTGTAATAATATTTCTCAATGTTACGTTTTTCCTGTATTTTTGAACAAATAAGTGCAGCATTGGTGGGCAGAAGAAACTTTTGAAGTGTATTTAGATATTTATATTTATTAATTTAATTTGTGTATAGTATGTTGAAAATATTGTACTGTATACATCTAAAAACACTGTCACATTACATAAAAATGTTTCATTGCTTACTACCATTAAATCAATTCTTCTCTCAAATGTTCTAGATATAAAAGCAGATGAGCGAGGCACATGCACATTACCTGAAACGGTTGCCCCCGTCCCTCAGGAGATCGACCCATCCAAGGAGAACAGCATTCTCTTCACTTACTCTGTGCGCTGGGAGGTGAGACGCTCGCCTCCTCCATCAGGACATCTGCCTGCGCTTTACATGTTTTTGTTTGGTTTCATAAGTAGCTGCTCTCTTCTTCATTGTAGGAGAGTGAAGTAAAATGGGCGTCTCGCTGGGACACGTACCTCACCATGAGTGACGTGCAGATCCACTGGTTCTCCATCGTCAACTCTGTAGTCGTGGTGTTCTTTCTGTCAGGTGTGACTGATTTCCATCTTCATCCTGTTTATTTCGAAGCACTTTTCGATTGCAATGGCATCTAAGTAAGTGTTTGCCTGCAGGCATCCTGAGTATGATCATCATCAGGACACTGAGGAAGGACATTGCCAATTACAACAGAGAAGATGACATTGTAAGATGCTACTTTCTGACTGATTGCTTGCCCTATGATATTCATCTCTTATATAATGTTACCTCAATGCTTTCTCTTTTTTTGTTGTCAATAGGAGGACACAATGGAGGAATCTGGTTGGAAGAACGTCCATGGTGATGTGTTCCGCCCACCTCAGTATCCCATGATACTTAGCTCCCTGTTGGGATCTGGCATCCAGCTCTTCTGCATGATACTCATTGTTATCTGTGAGTATTATGCTTTTTTTGTTTTGTTTTAGCTAGGCCGTATCATGAAATCTGCATCCGCTCTATTGTTGTTAAACGCACCGCTAGTCAATTAATGAATACTGCTGCTGCTAGTCGACTTGGAAATACCAGTCATTTACTTTTTTTTTTTTTTCTCTCTCACACATTTAATGTTTTACAAAGGCTACATTTAAATTACTGTCATGTTAATGATGCATTTTAAAATTAATCAGGGTTACATTTAATTAGGGTAAGATTATTTGAATAGCCGGTTGCAAAATTTCAGTTTTAATGTTAATAAAATTAGTCATTGCACAAATCCCTACTTTCAAGCAGTGTTTGTGTGTTTTTACAAGGGTTCACAATAGCCTATCAGAGGTGCTAGTCAGAAGGTTTTGTTTTGTTCGACGTGTATGCTCGCAAATCCATGACCAACAAAGAGTAAATACGATGTAAATTGTAGTTTTTCAAAGAATTCAATAAACTTGCGCATTGGTTTATAAACGGAGGCTCTTGTTTTCTGTTTATTACCCATTCATAATCTGAATACAAGCTAAGTTTTTCATGCTGCTAAATACACTGCAAAGTTTCTGGATTGACAACCATATTTAACTGCGCGATTGAATCGGAAACTCTGATGATTGACCGCGAAAACCAACGGACAGAACAACATTTTTTTTTTTAACTACTTCAGTACTTTTAGTAGGGAAATATGTTCAGAGAACCACAAAGGGCCCTATCTTGCACTCAGCGCACGATCTGAAACGCAAGTGTCAAAGCGCAAAGCACAAGTAACTTTGTGGGCGGATCCCGGCGCTGTTGCTATTTTCCCTGCGGGATAAATGCCTCTTGCGCCTGGCGCAAATCTAAAAGGGGTTGGTCTGAAGTAGCTTCATTATTCATAGGTGTGGTTTGGGCGTAACGTGAAATAAACCAATCAGAGCGTCATATCACATTCCCTTTAAGAGCATGATGAACGAGATGCGCTTGTTCCATGGCGCAATACTATTATAACGGCGCATTTACCAGGAGCGCTTCAGAATCGGTTCACAGCCGAGGAGATCGATGTTCTCGTCAGGGCCGTAAAAGAAAGAGAAGTGACATTGGAGATGGGACAAACCCACCCAAATTAGCTTCGGTTATACATGCATTTAATAATTTGGGTAAATATGTAGGCCTAAGCTTTATGCCTATTTTTCCGATCGTCATGGACACACCATATTGATACTGTGAAGCTGCTTTGATACAATCTCTATTGTGAAAAGCACTATATAAATATACTTGACTTGACTGGACAACAATGATTTCCCTCGTCTTTTAATATTTTTCCTTATAATAATGTATCATTTGCAAAAAGGAAAATGCATCTGTGTAGATGAGAGAATCATATACAGTGTATGCGCGTTGTTCACACTCTGTATTATGACCAAGCACGCGCGCTTAAAATAGCATCTGAATGTACGCGCAACGCGCCAATGACTTTAGACTAGGTTTTTTCTGGTCAGTGGCGCAATTGTTTTCTGGAACTGCAAAATAGCATGAGGGAAAGTTTGCGCCGGAACACGCCTCCTCTTTGCGCTGAACCGCCCCGGGGAGCACAAGTGTATTTCTTAGTTAACCGACGTGTGTCTGTGGAGGGAAAAGTCCGCTTTGCGCGGGTGCAAAATAGGAATGATACATGCGTCGGTGTACAAAGTCAATTGCGCCGGGTGCAAGATAGGGCCCAAAATGTTATTGGTGTTGGTACCGACTACTGAAATTTTGGTACTGTCACAATCCTAGGCCATACAACTCCAGAAGGTTTCCACAGAATTTGAATGCCTTTGATAAAGTGCTATCATGTATTCCTTTCTTGTTGAATGCTCATTCATTAAACATTTGATACGTGACTTCTAAATACAATGAAGCTGTGCATGTGTGTGTTGTAGTTGTGGCTATGCTGGGGATGTTGTCTCCATCCAGCCGAGGAGCTCTCATGACAACAGCCTGCTTCCTCTTCATGTTCATGGGGTAAATGCACAATAAAAACTACTTGTGCTCTATCAGATTTTGCAATTTCATATGCGGCTCTATTCAAACTGTCATGTCTTGTCCTGCAGTTTGTTCGGAGGATACTTCGCAGGAAGACTCTACCGCACTCTTAAAGGCCACAGATGGAAGAAAGGGGCTTTCTGTGTGAGTACAAACTCTTGAAACATTTGTTGCATCAAAATAATTGAGCTTGGAGATTACACCTGCTGGAAGAATAAGAAATAAATACTTTGTGTATGTGTGTCCTTCTAGACGGCAACTCTGTACCCAGCTGCCGTCTTCAGCATCTGTTTTGTCTTGAACTGTTTCATCTGGGGAGAGCACTCTTCTGGCGCTGTAAGTATCTTCATTCTAATATGCTGATTCGCTGCGCTAGAAACATTTCTTATCAATGCTGAAAACAGTTGTGCTGCTCAATATTTTTGTGAAAGCCATGGTAATTTTTTTTCCCCTCAGAATCCTTTTATGAGTAGAATTGTTCGAAAGAAAAGCATTTATTTAGAATAGAAATCTTTTGACTATGTAAAGTCTTAACTGTCACTTTTAATCCATTTAATGCATCTTTGCTGAATAAAAGGATTAATTTCTTTATTATTATAATTTTTTTATCTTGACCCCCAAACTATTAAACTGTATTATACGTTATTAACTGATGATGGATTCACTCAGTAAAGGAATCATTAGACTGATTTAAAGGGATAGTTCACCTATTCGCCATCAAGTTGTTCCAAACCTGAGTTTCTTTCTTCTGTTGAACACAAAAGAAGATATTTTAAAGATTGCTGGTAACCAGACATTTGACGGTATCCATTGACTTTTTTTGTTTTTTTTTTCTACTATGAAAGTCTATGGCTGCCTTCAACTATTTCCTCTTATTCGGCTTGAATGTTCTTGTAAACTGACTGCCATCTCGGTTTCACTTTTTACAGGTGCCTTTCACTACAATGCTGGCTCTGTTGTGTATGTGGTTTGGTATTTCTATGCCTCTCGTGTACCTGGGCTACTATTTCGGTTTCCGGAAACAACCGTATGACAATCCAGTTCGTACCAATCAGATCCCCCGTCAGGTCCCTGAGCAGCGCTGGTACATGAACAAGTTTGTCGGGTAAGTGGCGCTCTTTGTATTGTTTTTTGTTAGTCTGTGAATAGTTGATTAGCAGTGCATGCTTAATGGGATTGTATTGCTCTCTCCCTTCAGCATCCTGATGGCGGGAATCCTGCCATTCGGCGCCATGTTTATCGAGCTTTTCTTCATCTTTAGTGTAAGTTGAATCAAACCTACACCGTTTTAAAAGTGCATACATCCAGTACGATATATTAAATGTACTTATGTATTGATGTTTTTCAGCGAGTCTATGAATATCAGCTCATTGTGGTGTGTTATACTCTCTTATAGGCTATCTGGGAAAACCAGTTTTATTACCTGTTTGGCTTCCTGTTCCTTGTCTTCATAATTCTTGTTGTTTCCTGCTCTCAAATCAGCATCGTGATGGTGTACTTCCAGCTTTGTGCAGAGGTGGGTGTATGATCCTAGAACAAAAGGGAACTGAGCCGTTTAGTACTTCTAGCAGTAAATGTGTCCCTATTGTTATGTGCAGTTATACATTAAACAAAACACCACAGGTGTAATACAATTCAGATATGATTCTTACATTACCACAAATCCACTCTAAGAACTAAGAACTTCTCTAGAGAACATTTTGGCCAAATTTGTGTGTCAAAGTGCTGCTCTGTGCCATTTATTTGATGTTCCTGTTGTAGCGGTTGAGGTCTATAATCTTTAACACACTGTTCACACAAATACACTTACCCGTACAGAAGATAAATAGGCAAATATTTAGAGTTATGATAACAAAAGCAAAGGTCACTTCATTTGAATGGCCACCATGCATGCTAAATCATCTAAAAAAAACAAAAATGGCAATGGTGTCTACACTGTCAGTAGACATTGAATAAACACCTGTCAATCATTGTGGCTCTTCCCCCTACAGGACTATCGATGGTGGTGGAGGACGTTTCTCGTGTCCGGAGGTTCTGCCTTTTATGTCCTAGTCTATGCTGTTTTCTATTTTGTCAATAAGGTAACTATCTTTACTTCAGCGTGTTACAGTAGACCTCTTTTATTTACTGCAGTGTCTTTCCTATCTAACACCTTAAGAATTTTTAATGGCAGAGGGAATCTACAACATTATTTTTAGCTTAAAGTGGTTTTAACTAGAATAGATTCAATCCCACTATTAAAGGTATTGTAGGTAGAATTTTTCTAACAAAATATGTATGAACTTTCTATATATACCAACACATAATTAAAATGTAAGTACTCTGAAAAAGAAAGTATAAAAATCGAGTGTCTGTAGTCCTCTCAGTGCTGTTAGAAACACAGCTACTTATCTCCATTCGGGACGAATGAAATGATTGGCTGGATGAAATGATTGGCTGGAGCGACTGTCACTCTCCCTCGCTACCATGGCAATCACCCCTGCAGCTACAGGAGCCGCCCACACGCGCGCACCCGTTTGAATCGAGGAGGGGAAGAAGCACGGACGCTAAAGAATCACAATTATGGCCGCGAATTTAGCCGTCAAAACTCCCAGTACCTGCATATACAGTCAGCAAAATACAGAAGGCAAACCAGGCAAGAAAAGGAAGACAGTATTTGAAAAGGCTATGCCCAAAAAGTCTTGGGGCTGATGTGACGGTAACAGTGCTTTCATCGTGGAAGCTCTTACAATCAAAACACCGTATATGTTATGAATCTTACACGAAATTCCCCTTCATCACAGTGTAACTGATGGTAACAGGAAAAACGTGTATCAATGCAACCTGTTTTTAGCTTTGAGTTTGCCTTATGTTACTAGCTTGTTACCGAATCAAACTCAATATATTTGAAACTTTACCAGTATTGATATGCTGGATTGATAGTGAGTACTAACAGCCATGTTAGTTGTTTATATTCATAATGATGAAGTTAGGTATTTTATTACATGTGATTCTGACATGATGTTACTCTATGCACTGCTCCTCTCCGCTCGGCGCTGGTAAACTCGTCCTCCAGCTGAGCGGTATCGTGCGGTCATGTGTTTTGGGGGCGTGGCTTTGGAAGGAGCCCAGACGGGAGGGGGAGGAGTTAATGGAATAATGAGCTCTGTTTATTGCACCTCTGAGAGGACTACATACACTCGATTTTTAAAATCTCTTTTTCAGAGTACTTACATTTTAATTATGTATCGGTATATAAAGAAAGTTTAAACAATTTTGGGAATTGTTATTTTTGTCAAAATTCTGCCTACAATACCTTTAAGACTGAGTCTGTTCTGTTTTCTCATCACACAATCGTACACTACTTTCATAAAATCCCTAGCCTGACTTCGTCAACCTCATATTCTAGTCAGAATGTGATTCTGATACTGCTCCATAGGGCTTTGATTATGAGGCGTGTCTTAACCGAACCAGGAAAAAAAAAAACTCTGCACTCAATTGGATAGACCTACAACCAATCAGAGCAACGCAGTAAGTGACGTATGTTGATGTCTGTGAAGACCACAGGGTTTTCATTGCGTCCCGTCGTCTTAGCGACCATCGGAGCCAGCTGATCAATTAAACTTTTGCCGAATCCCGTAGGAAGGAAAGACATCTTTACGATCGACAAATGCCTTGATTGCAGTTCTCAGTTCATCTTTTAAAATGAATGCGCTGTCGATTTCTTTTACAACAGACGTGATAGCGGAATCTATACATCTCAATTCTCCAGCTGCAGTCATCTTTGTTGTAAACCAGTTCAACCCAAGCGCTATTTGATGACGTGATGATTACGTAACTGCAGATCATCTGTCCATCATCGTATAAAGCCCGCCCTGGCAATTTGATTGGCCCGACGATTTCTGAACCGATCATAATTACTCCTCAATGGATCGAGTCCAGACCGAACTTCCCGACCAAAAAATTTTGTGGGCTGGCATCCAGGCTATAAAATCCCCATTGTTCGTGTGTATGAATGATGTAATTTAGTAATAAATAAATTAATTGGGGGCTTATTTACATTTTATGTTATCTGAACAGGACCAAAATACAATTTAATATTGGAAAAATTCTGTATTTCGTATTTAGCTTTTTTGCTCAACCAGTAGTGTTGAAGGGCGGGGCTACCTTTTTATCCAACCAATGAAAGATGGACAGATTGTTTGGGGCGACCTGTTTGAAAAAAGTTTAATTTAGATTAATTTAATTTAGTTGACATTCTGTCTGTCTGCTGTAGTAATGAGCACAAATGCAATTTGATAACTATTTATATTAAAATAGTTTGGAGTGCAAAAGCTAAAAACGAGAGATGGATACAGTGGCTGCCTCTGAATCGCATACTTCCTACTATATATTAGGCGAAAAAAAGTATGTGACAAGAAGTATGTCCGAATTCACAGTACTCATAAAAGAGTAGGCAAAAGTACCCGGATGACCTACTTCTTCCGGTGATATTTAGAAGCCTGCATATGGTGAACACTTTTCTATCCCATGAGGCCACGGGAGAGGATTTGTGAATGGCAGTGAAGTGATGTAACTGACACTGGTATGTCCCATGATTACTTGCTGAAAATAAGTTCCCACTGACTCAAGACAGTATGTGATTTCGGACGCAGCCAGTGTCAATTAAAATTGTTTGACATTTTCTAGTTAAATTAAGTCGAGGATTGAGATGTCTGTTTTAGTTTCCAATTGCACACTTATATCATTGTTTTGTTGTACTGCATTTACATGGTTGTCTCCTTTCTTCCTCATTCAGCTGGACATTGTGGAGTTCATTCCCTCTCTGCTGTATTTTGGCTACACAACCCTGATGGTTTTGTCTTTCTGGCTGCTAACGGGAACGATTGGTTTCTACGCCGCATACGTGTTCATACGGAAAATTTACGCCGCAGTCAAAATCGACTGAAATATGTCTTTCAGTGTTTTTGTTTTTGTTTTGTTTTTCCTTTTTTTCTGTTTTGTGAAGCAAGCACTGACGTGTGTGATTTGCTGGCATGAGGCGCAGCAGTGCCCCCATTTGGATTGGAGGAATGAACAGCGATGTGTTTTGTACACCGTTTTCAAAACCTTTCTGTCCTGCTCTCTGCCTCAGCAAAGATGTAGAGAAACAACATGAACAGTTCCATTTTTAATGTCTGTATATCCTTTTGCACACACAACATGGGCCAAAGTGTGTCGATTGACTTTCTCTTTATGTTTGGGCGGGGTTGTTGGATTTTTGGGCTGGGTCTCATCCTTTTTGATGACATTGAGGCTTAATTGCATATATCATTTTACAAATTAACTTTATGTCCTTTTAATATAATGTTTAATTTCAACTTGTTCCCATGTCTTTGATTCAGAACTGAGTTCTTGAATGCTTGTTGTCTTGAGGTGTGTGTGTTTGTGTGAATGTGTGGTCATTGTGTTGGCATGGATTGGAATTATGGGATGTTAAGACATGATGATGCAAGGACATTAAAAAAAAAAGTAGATTTCCTTGTTTCCTTGTGCTTGCTGGTCATTAGACCTAAAATACTCTTATAACGATGCAGTATCACTTTATTTCTGTTCATTTGTTCCTTGCCATTGAGAAAAAAAAGGTCTGCTTTTTATGGTCACGCATTAATTAGATATTTCATTTTAACAGGTACATTTAAAAATTTAGCATATTCCCACTTCGCAACATAGAATAAGAACTTTTTTACTTGCCATTTTTCTTTTAAACCTCTTTTTCTCATGCCTTGATGGTGGTATTTCACTTATGGACTATTGCTGTAGCCACAAACGGATGTATCTTGGTGGATTTACCCCAAAGTGCAAGGGTATCAGCACAAATGTGTGCAGTGCCCAGCAGGTAGCAGTATATTTGGTTGCATCCATGGTGCTTTTTTTAGATTTATTTTTTAAATGGTTATATAATTTTTTAGGTCCCCCAAATTCTGACCTAAAGTGAAGCAGCTGCAAGATTCAGTAGTTTAAAACAATATACCAAAAATAGACCGGTCTTTATTTCCTTGGCTTCATTTGTCATCTTCAAACAACATCATCATACGCTTTGGTCAGTTTTTGGTTTTGGTGGATTCTGAATTCACAGGTGACTTTATGAATAAATGCAAGGACTACAGAATATATTTTCTACAGAAGTACTTTATTCTTCCTGTTGCGTGGGGTCGATGGGTCTGTGTATGTTAATGGTGTAAATACGGTGCTTTATATTGTTGCATTTTAGTTTTCTTTTTTTGTGGAGCTGTTTGTCCCCTTTGTCTTTGTTTTAGGCAGAAGCATGTTACTTTTTCTTTCCCTTTCTCTAAGAATGTCCATTTATAATGTATAAAACAATAAAAGTGCCAATATGTTGACATTTGAAATACCTTCCAGGTTTTGTTGAGAACATAAAGCATGTTACATATGAGCGTTTTCTCCAATTCGGCCGCTCGGAGTGTTTTTCTCAGAAGAATAGGAAGTCCGAGTCCTAGCTGTTCTTGGAATGCAAGACAAGACTGTAAAACCTCACATTCCTCCAGATTCAAGTCTTTTTCAAATGAGAAATTATGTATTGTTGGTGGGAATTTTGGCCCTTGAACAACTCTTTGAGATGTAAAAGTATAGGTTTGAGATATGCTTTATAATTAAGCCTGGCTATAGCTCAGTTTTTTATTACTTGGAATTGTGCCGTTCTTGTCGTTTCATTTGTGCGCTGTGGTGTGGTTTCCTGTTCTGGCTGTATGGTATGCGAATGGCAGTTTTCAGCCATAACCAGCCGGTTTCTTCTCGCACCCTCTCCCACCGCTGCAGACAGGAAATCAAACGCTTAAAAAAAGGACACCAGAAATATGAAATCGTGGGTTTGTCTTTTAATCATTTTAACATAACACATTACAAGTCAAATGGTACAATGTACTGTACAATAAGTAAATAGGTTTGTTGTAATGTCATCTCTTTGGATCAACCAATATACAAATCTGTCAACTTTACAATGCAGCAACTGACCGCAGGTGAGCTGTGTAACAAAAAAAAGCGCAGTTTATCTCTTATGCATTTCTTTTGTACAAATTGTCCTGTCAATCATCATCTCCATGTTATATAAAATAGTGTAAGGATGAATATTCCATTTTTTTAGTTTTCACCTTTTTTTTCCAGAAGTCGTGGTAATAAGCAAGTACTAAAAATAAAAACGACTATATTGCTAAACAAGTTACATAAAAAGCTTGGAATGCAAGACTTACATTAAGCTAAAATATATCAAACTACAAGTGGATTTTGTCCTCTGCGGACGTACCCATTTTCTCACTAAAAGCCGGAAGAGCATTGTATTGAATAATTTTTCCTTTTCTTAAAAGTCAGATTTTGTTTTGTTTTGCCCTAGCTTGGTTACTTCATAATTTCCCTTAATATATTTGTTATAGGAACCAACTAGTATTTTGGGAATAAAGGACAAGTGCATTGCTACAAAAGAGGAAAATCTTGACTAATTCTGTTGCAGAATATTGCTGGTATTTTGAAGAAAGAAAGAAAAAAAAACCTACAATCGGATGCTGAGCTCCACCTATCCAGGCAGTTTTTATATAAAACTTCATTTAAACCAAAAGTGCTTTTTTTTTAGGGGGGAGGGGGGGATCTGGAGCAAATGTCCCACCAATCAAACCTGCCAGTTTGTTATTATTAATGTCAATTGAAAACACCTCAGTCATAGATGGAGCTGGAAAAGGTTTTTCGTTGGTTTGTGGCGATGATGATTTTGTCAGACAGAATTATTCTAAGCGTGTTACTTGAACAAAATCTATTTTAACATTAAATGACTTCCTCAAATGTATGACAAGACAACATGGGGAAAATGGCCGATGCGGTTAATATTAGTGAAAATCTATCTAAAATACTGTTACTCTTGAAAGGCGAAAAACAACAATAACATAAAGATGACTAAACTCTACACACCAAACTAATGGCACATACAAGATCAAATACAAAATTAAAAACATACAAACATACAAGGCTGAAAAATACTCTTTTTAAAGGTTTAAAAGTGCTAGAATTCAGATCAGCTCACAGAAAACCCGGGGAGGACAAACTCAAAAATTGCCAAAAGCCTTATTTTATCCTGTTAAACATATCTACTCCTATTTCTTAAAAATAAATTAATTACTTAAATAAATGCTTTGACAGCTTCAAATTCCAATTTTTATAAATGTATCTGTGCACATTCCTAATGTTAAATTCAATTCATTTTGAAGGAAGTTTTTAATTCCTTTTAACTTTTTAATTACATTTATAGATCGTAAAATTGTGTCCAAAAGTCCATTGATGCCTATAAATAGGGCAGAGCGTAGGGACAACTTAATATTTTTGGCTTTGTTATGAAACAATTATTTTAGGAAATCATTCTTACAGTATAAAAACGTACTCAATTACTCTTTTATGTCAGTTGTGCAAAAACAAGTTTCTTCTCCCCAGGTTTTTGGTATGAAAAACAAATAAATGAGGTGATGCGTTGTGCTGTTTTGAGGTCCTGTTTCAACAAACAGAAAATAATATAATGACAAAACGACTAGGCAATATCCCAATCAAATGTCCTATGCTTTGAATGTCAAAGACCAGGCTGGTGCATTCTTTGTGTCTCTTTTCATCTTTTCAGACCCTTTTCATAAAATGTTCATTCGAATCAAAGCAGCTGAAAAAAAAAAAAAAAAACGGAGAAAACGGACAAACAGTTCACGTGTACTACTGTGCATGGTTTCGGCTAAACGATCATTTGCAGTTTAAAATGTTTCCAGAGCAGCATAATATTGTTTTGTCTTAGTTTCGCCTTTTACCTTTCTAATGTCTTTCCTGCTTGTGAGATATTCACATTCACTACAAACACAGATGAGGACACAGAATAGATTTACCCAAAGGGATGAGGTGAATAGAGAGAGAGAAATACATCTGTTTGTATCAGGCACTGCTTTCACTGCTGGTACGTTGATCATCTGTTTCTTTACACACATGGCCATTGGTAATGAATGATTATTTGGTAAGAACTTGTGCAGTCCACTTGCTGGGAAATGGCAACTTAGAAGAGATTATATGACAAAACCCCTCTGAAGTCCTGATTTTGTAATATTTAAATGAACCTACAGCAACTGGAATTGTGGTTTCAGACTTTTAGTGTGATGGTGCAAATTATTACGGAGGTTAAAAACTGTACAACCAAACACACCAATAGACAGCATCAGTCGGGTCTGATCGAATACTGAGAATAAAAAACGCAAACTGAAACCTGGATCACATTATGGGCCTCTAGTACATGCTCTAAAGATTAAAGACTAGTCCATTCTACTGGATTATGCCACTATTAGTCTATTATATGCAGGTAAAATCCCACCTTATTCATCTCCTTTGACTCACATGGAAAAACAAGGAACAGGAACAGCTATAGGGAAACGCTAATACTTCATCCATTTTGTTCAATAATGATGCAAGATACATAATTATGTAAACCTGCTAGACAAATTTTTTTTTTTTAAATCCATCAGCACTTTTTAATACAACTATCTAAATTACAAAATATACTGAAAAAGAAGCAATTATAATATATTTTTTCAGATGTGGTACTTCGTACACTGCAAAAAAATATTCTTGTTTTTGTTTTGTCTTTTTTTCCATTCACATATACCAGGGTTATCATAATGTATGTCTCTCTCTAAAATAAAAACCTGCCTAAAATACTTTAATTTTTAAAATATATATATGATCGGGAGGTCAGGATCTGGAAGTGAGATACTTTTGCGCCACGGAGACTTAAAATTAGTGCTGGAAGGAGGAAAACCATTTTGAGATTCAAATAGCTTTTGAGTATTGATGGTTGTTTGAACTTTGTGTCTGTATGTGTCTAATGTGTCTCTTTTCAGGAAGCGTGGAGGTTGAATGGGGAAAGGGAGGGGATTTCAGTGGGTCACATTGGCAACCCAAAGAGGTCAAGTGCCTTCTGCTGTAAACAAAGTGCTTCTTTTGAGAAAAATTGTAAACCTGTAAGAATTTAACGTAAATATTATTTTGCTTTAGAGTCAGTGGTCACATTGTACCATGTGAACAAATTGTGCAGTTTTTACCCTCTTTACCTTTCTATTTTCAGTCCCTATGTTCTCTCACATAAAAACTACTTACTGACCATTCCAACATTTGTATAAACATACATTTAAAAAAGCTGTAAGAACAAATTTTTTTTAGATGATATTTTCATCTAATCACTTACACAGTATTCTTTTTTAAACTGCTTTTGGAATTTAGATGTGATGATAATTACTTGATTGAGTCTTATTGAATCTTAAATTTGCGGAATAAAAAAATTAATCTGGAATAACCAACTTCATTCCTTCATTCCTTCACTAATTCTTCCACTCCTGGCCAAGAAGACGGTTTAAGTTTAAGGGCAAGCAACTATTACCTGACTTTGAGTCAGGTCTCACATTTGGAAAAGAAAACAAAATTTATATTTCACTTCAAACTAGTCTTTCAGAGTCTCAAAGACAGATTAACTTTTCTACATTAATCTTTTCCTTTTTCTACTAATATTATTACTTTATAAAAGTATGCAGTACCATGCCTTAAGGCCTACTGATGCTGCTGTCTAACTACAAAATTGTAGGACAGGGGATGGGTGGGAGAGGTTCAAAAGGGTATTTAAAAAATCATAGCTAAAATCCAGACAGCCTAAATAAAAGCTCCATGATATTTCATGCGTATTTTCCTCCAGGCTCATTAAAAAGCTGTTGTGCGCTTTTGTTAAGGCTTCTATGTGTTCAAGTGTTCTATTTCCATACCCCAATGGGGAGCATTAATGCTCCTCTGCCCTGAGCCCCTGTGACTGGTCAGGCTGGTGTGGGGACCTCATTGAAAGGCCTGGTGAAAGCGAGGCAGAGTGGTCGTACTGAGGCTAGAGCTGAACACTGGTGGGAGTGGGTGCAGAGGCCCAAGACCGAGCCCCCCACCGGAGCCTGGTTGCTCCTGAGGTTGTGGTTGCAAAGAGGTAAGAGGCACTGCACCTGTGGCCGAGGCAGCGTGTGGTTCGACAGCATGCGAAGATGCTGACGAGGAGGAGGAAGAAGAAGAAACCGTGGAGGTGGTGGAGTAACCCATTACCAGTCCTCCTGAACTCATGGGGGTGCTATAGGGTGGCAGATTTAGTGGAATAAAGCCCAGCAGATGGGAAAAGTCCATGTTAGCAGCACACAAAGACTCAGCAATGACAGCGGGGCTCTTGGACATGAGGGGGTCCCCGCAGAGGTCATCCGACAATCCCACCGGAGGTTCCAAACCCTCCTTATTGGGCGAAGCTGAGGATGGTGGAGGAACCGGGAGTCCACTCTGAAGATCCATCAGGAAACTCTCCATCTCCACCTTCAGGGGCTTCTCCAGCAAGTATGAGGTAGATCCGAGCTGGTACTTGGGCGGTGGCTGAGGGTGTTGCTGTTGCTGGTTCTGCAGGGAAGGCTGCTGCTGATGTGAAGATGGGGAGTGGTGGTGATGGTGAGGGTGGTGATGGTGATGATGATGTGGGTGATGGTGGTGCAGTGATGACGGAGGTTCCATGTGGCAGCTCATCCCCATGGCAGTGGATAAAGTCCCTGGAACCAATGAGTGATGGTGGCCCACACCTGGATTGGACATGGCCTGGAGATGATGAGGGTTGTACATGCCCATGGGAAAAGGGGTGGCACCGTGGAAAGGCTTTGCCATCATCGAGTCCTTGGTAGGTCCCATGCTACACATCATAGGGCTTATTTCTTCTTTCACAGCACAAGGTGGAGAACCAGACCCAAGTAAACCTAACATATCCGGAGGTTCCGTCTTGATCTTCAGCAGCTCCTGCGAGTGACTCTTCTTGACGTGTCGCGTCAGATGGTCCTTCCGCCCAAAACGTTGGGCACAGTACTGGCACAGGAAGTCTTTGCGTCCTGTGTGTACAACCATGTGTCGGCGAACATCCTTTCGTGTGTAAAATCGACGATCACAGTGGTCACAGGGGTGTTTCTTCTCCTTGGCACCACCCGAAGACTTGCCTGAGTGGCTCTTGAGGTGCTCCAAGAGTGCAGGTGTGCTCTCGTAGCTTTGCAAGCACACCTTACAGGTAAGATCACCAGCTGTGGCTGAGTGCATAGCCATGTGGCGCTTGTAGCCCAGCTTTGTGTTATAGTGTTTGCCACACTCCTCGCACTTAAAGGCCTCTTTGTTGGGATCGTGAGTCTGCAGGTGGTTTTTCAGGTGATCTTTGCGGTGAAACATCTTTTCACAAAATGAGCACTGGTGAGTCTTCTGTGGGGAGTGTGTGGCCATATGCCTACAAAAGACAAAAACAGACTTTAGCTAAAGACTGATGAACAAAGGCAAATTGGACATTTCTGTTAAACTAACTCAAATGTTGTATTTAACATGTTCATAAGTTCATGTCAGACTGCAGGGGACCCTCTAAAGCAGGAGTGTCTACTTCTCCTGGAGGCCCACCTTCTAGATTAGTTTAGCTCCAAACTCTTCCAACACACCTGCCTGGAAGTTCTAGTAATCCTAAAGACCATAGCTTGTTCAGGTGTGTTTAATTATGGTTGGACCTAAATTCTGCAAGAAGTTGGTCCTCCAGTAGCTGGGTTGGACACCCCTGCTCTTAAGTATAAACTACTATACCAAAGGTGTCCAATCCTGCTCTTGGATTGCAGATGTCCTACAGAGTTTAGCTGCGGTATGCAGGGAAGAAGATTAAAAGCAGTTTTTTAATGGATGTCAAGGGAGGAGAAGCTTCACTACGCTGAATAAACTGCTTTTGTGGGAAAACATATGATCATTTAATGAATTGACAGAGGATCGGCTAATCTTGTTTGCCATTAAACATTTGTTTTGGATTGATCCATTTTTAGAGTTTACACAGAAAAAAAAAATCAGCTTTATAAGTCACAGACAATTTTGCAACGAAACTTCTCATTAATGTCTATGATTCCGCAAACAGTGATTGACTGTAACACAAATCTGACAGGAATTCAATGACGTCAACACTGTAATGTGATAGGTTATCAAAGATTGGTGATCCAAGTTGGCCATTACACTTTCTCCAATGGTAGAGCCACAGACCCACGTATCTATCTCTCAATAATAAGACATGGCCATAATTTACAACATTCTTTTTCATTTAAGGCTAAAAAAATTTCAAAATACCTGAAAAACGATATACTGCTTTCCGACACTAGTCATGAAGCAGGGATCGGTATTTAGATGAGTATGTAAATATGTATTGTGCTCTATCCTCTTATTATCACAACAAACAACAAAAATGACAGCGATGAGTGATGTTTTCACTTATGTCTGACCTCAACCTCGGAAAATTATATAATCGTCACGGACCAGTGGCTGTTTGAAGGCGTTTAACAGTCGGCGCAAAGTCTTCCAGAAAGTTGATGGTGGCAAGCTATTTCAAACCATTGAAACAAATTGTTTTAGAAAGAATTAGTTCAAAATGACGTCACATTTGTTCGTTCTACGATTACGCTTGAAGTATATCAGGCCTTTGCATGCAAGTAACACCTACCTAAAGAGCTTATATTTAGAGCTGAAAGCCTTCGGACAATGGGGCTGGGAACAGTGGAAAGGTTTCTCTCCTGCGTGACAGAACGTGTGAAGCCGGAGCTTATCCTGTGAGCTGAAGAGGGCACCGCACACCAAACACTCGTTCCCACTGCCTCTCCCTTCCCTCTCCCTCTCTCTCTCGCTCTCTGTCTCTCTTTCCGTCCTCCCTGCAGCGGGACCTCCAAACACTTTGGTGACGCCTCGTCGATCTTCGTCCTCCAGCGTCAGTGTGGCAATGTGGTTCGGGGCATCGGCGGCAGCTGCTGCCATGGCAGCCCTAGGGTGCCGTTGCCATTGAAACTCGGCCGTGGCTGCCCTGCCTTCCAGGCTCTGGTTCGATATTGCGGTGGTATTTTCAGGGATGCAGGCTCTTAAAATTGTCTGCTACCTGTACAATATGTGACCAAAAACATGACAAGGTAAGAAAGATTTTTTCTTTTGTTTTTTAAGCATGTCAATTTATGATTTTTCTTACATGCAAGGAGACAGCTTACCCTTTTTATGTGCTGAAAACTTGTCTCCCAAAAGAATTCAAGTCTTTTTAGTTTACCTTCACACCCTCATCCAGTCCCACCTGCCATGACTGGGGACAAGAAGGTGACAATAGTGCTCATCATCATCTTCACCCTATCATAAAATAAGAAACATATATGTAATCAATTAGCGTTTGTTTTCAAATATGTTACTTCAAAAATATTCAAAAGGGGTAATACTTTACAAGATGTATGTTAACATTTGTTAACATCTGTTAACTGTAAACAATATTTTAACAGCATTTATACAACTTGGTTAATGTTTATTTCTAACATGTTTCACTTTTTAATTAAAAGTTTAAATAAAAGTGCAGATCATGCATTATGATCTGACAAACAATATCAATCAAATAATGATAATGTTAACATTATCAAGATTGATAAATACTTCATGTTAATTCATAGACTAATTTGAAACACTGGCACTAATATAATTTCTAAACTGTCTATGGGTTCCTTACATCAACATGAAGGTGAAATGTACAACAGCCCGTGGGCATACTGTAACTGTTCTAAACATCTTTACTTGTTTCACTATGCTAGCTATAGAGGGCAGTAATGTACAGAACAATTAATAAACTGGCTAGTAACAAAGTTGCCAATTCTTGCCTTGCTATACCGCATTAACAATCGAGATGCATGAAGTAAGTTTTGTGTGTCTTTGCATGTTCTGTCATGCATGTGTGTACATGTCCTCCAATGTAAGGCTCCTGTAATCCTAAAGCACACAAATCTACCTCTAGGAATGACAAATAAATTAAATTGCATGATATTACCCCTTGGTAAAAAAAAAAAAAAAAGTATTTATACTTTATTTATAACTCTATTATCTGTCTACACTACCTCTACTTTATTGACATTATCTATTGCACTGTTAAAAAGTATTGTTGGTTTTAATTTTAAAAAGTAAGTAACCGTTGCCTTAAACATTTTAGTTAATTGAAATTAAAAATGTGAGTTAATACAATGCAGGAGATTAGTTTAATCAACAGAAACTCAAAATATTATGTTATCTGAACCACATGTATTATCTAAGTTGATCTAACAAAAGAAAAATGTTGTGATGAATCATGAAAGTATTTTTTACAGTGTGGTGTACAATGAAGTACATTAAGTACTTTTGGCAAGATGACGTTCAGTGGTGTGACATGCTATACTTCAAATATAAAAACATGTTCCTAATTCTTTCATAATTATTATGCATGGTATTTTTATGACCATTATAGCCGAGAGACTATTTGTACTTTTAAAAATAAATGTTACAACATACACCACGACTAATGAACTAATGATTTCAAAAAGATTATTAAAACGATGTAAAAGCAATGTTGACCACCAGTAACAAGAACTACGATTGACACTTTCCATTTTTCCAAGATAAGACCATTTAACCTGAAATTGTCATGTTAAAACAAAACAAAGTCCATGTACAGATTACAGACAGGCAATAAATTAGATGTATTAGAGCAAATACTAAATGGCAGGATGATCTTGTGATCCATAGCTAGAAGCTTTTGGCTTTAGGGTGCTTTCACACTAGCACTTTTGTTCCGCATCCAGGTTCGATTGACGTCAAGAGTTCGGTTCATTTGACACATTTTATTCAAAACCAATTATAGTAATGAATTGCAAGGACTGCAACATCTGCGTTAACACCCAATATCATTCACCATCACTCTCTTATTACATAAGGGAAATCCCCAAACTCTGCTATGAGACTCTCTGAACTCAGTTAGTAAAACTGAGAATCAAGGCTTCGTTTACACACGGTCCGTACGCTCACAATCATGTGACATCAACATACAGTTTATTTTAAAGTGATGTTTGTAGGTATGAGGACTCTCGTTAATGAAATACGATCACATTGATCAATGCAGACACATTGTTCTTATGACAGGTATGATAATGAAAGGTGTACATAAAGTCAAACTCATACAGCAGGAAACCCACCGCAGAACCACCCCTTCTAATATCAATCATTCATTCATCCTCCTTTGCTTTAGTAGTGAGTGCTATATCACACTACAAAATTTTTACTAATTGTTACATTACTTTTCTTTAGTATTGAGTATTGGGCATTTCAAATATGGTCCCTTTCCTGATGGATGCATTACTTTTATATTAAGTATCAGTATTTGGCATGTGTGGAGTATTCCTCACTAATATCTCTCATAAGCATAAACCTCTAGTCGATTACCCTTTTGGATAGAGTTCAAAATCCACCTGTCTCCTGCTGACCACACATTGACTAATGCAGTCACATGAGCCTAAAATGTAAACATTGACAAACACAGGTAATACAACAGACTTCATAACCAAACAATAAACTACTGACTATATATATATATATATATATATATATATATATACACACACTTTTAATAGCCAATTCATATTTTATACCATTCAAAAGTTTAGGGTCGGTATAACTTTAAAAAAAAAAAAGATATCAAGCATCAAATCATCATATTAGAATGATTTCTGAAGGATCATGTGACACTAAAGACTGGAGTAATGATACTGAAAATTCAGCTTTGCATCACAGGAATACAATACGTTTTAAAATACTACAACAGAAAACTGGTTTGAATTGTATTTTTTTCCCCACAATATTATAGTTTTGAATTTATTTTTGATGAAATAAATGCAGTGTTGGAGAACATAAGAACAAAGGTCTTCTTTCAAAAACATTTTTATAAAAATCTACCGACCCCAAACTTTGTAACGGTATAGTTGCCCCTTAAAGTCAACAAGAAAGTAATACACTCTCCTCATCATGATTGATCCATCAATGTAAGTTATTCCAAAGACAAAAAAAAGTTTGTCTTCTGTCCATTCTGGCATGTATCAAATCCCAGCTGATATAATCAAGTCTTTTTTCCCCTCATTGAATATCTTGTTTTATTTCAAAATGTCTCTACAGAAGTAAAGAGCTGCAGATGAATTGATGTTGACTTTAAAGGAGTATGTTTCTCCATATGTATGTGTATAAGAGGAAGTGACAGCTGTGTGGCGCTGCAGCAGTCGTCACACAGCGGGACGGGTGCAGGGGGGTGACACTGCTCCATTCACTTGCTCCAGGGAGCCCTGCGCCATTGTGATGCTTCAGCTTCTCCACCGCAAACATTCCACATGCACACATACATCCCCTCCGTTACACAACGCATCTACACACAAACATACAGGCGTTCTGACACCACATCCAATCCATTCTACCTTACCCCATTAAAGTGACCGATATTTTCATTTGCAATTTGCAACAATTTCATATCAGTGTATCCAGATACTTTAAACAGTCTTTGAGTATTTTATTGAGGTTTGACACAGTGGGGTCAGTGGGGGTGGGCAGGTTTAAATATGACCATCCTTCTGTAGGCCACACAAACACAAGCTCACTGAATGCTGCCACAGAGGGGGGAAACTGGCCATCCATATTGGCTGCGTGAGTGTGTCTGAGGTTTTGTTTTGAGATTAAAGGGTTTTCGCATTCCTCTGGCCCGGGGGTCAGAGGTCACCGTGTACACCATGCTGCCTCCTGTGTGCAGGTTTAACCCCTTCTGCCCAAAGGCAGAGAGTGAGAGAACAGCTAATTCAAGGTCACAGGCAGAGTGCCAGATTCTGATCAATTACAGTGAAATCTGCACTGATTTACACAGAATTTACTAGATCATGGGTACATCCACCGCCCCTACGCTCACCATTCAACCTGAAAATAGTCATATAACCATTGCAATAACTCTGAAGCTGTTCTGTAAAGCTAAAAAAACTGCATAGTGCTGCTTTAAGGGATCATTTATTGACTATTAATTTATAAGACTTTAATCAGAACCCAGCAAAAAAAAAAAAAAAAAAAAAAAAAACCAATGGTTTAAGTGGTCTGCTATAGTTAACATGCAGTCCACCAAAAGACGATCAGTTTTTAAAGCTTCCATTGCTTGACGACATGATTTGGATTCTTTCTTTTGTTGTGAGTTTCCAGTATATTCCAAAGCTAAATGTACATCTGAAAATTGAGCATTGTTTGGAATGCGATTTCCATAATGTTGTTGTCCAGTCACCATTGCTGCAGAAAAAAAAAATGTTTTCGATCTTATGTAATTTCCCTTTTACAAATATTCTGTCTAAATATTGTTGTCTATATACATTTGGGTGAGTTAATTCTCCTTCTGACGAGTCAAATCCATGTTGATAATATGTTTCTTTCCAAAAATTACTGTGAGTACTGTGATAAAGTTGCTATTTCAAAAACCTAAACTTTAGTGCAAAATATTTCTCTATCTATTATAAGTATTGATATTATAATGAATAGCATCTGGCCAGATGCAACATTATTTTTCATTGCTATATTTACATCACTGAGATGTTTAGATGAAGAAAGTTGTCCGATTTGTTTGTTCTATAACGGTTTTATCTTTATCTTATTTTGTTTACCTAAGAGATATTAAGTCTGTAAGTATGACAGCCGGTGCAATATTACAAATATTTTATTTAGATTCACAGATAGACTTCAGCAATATACTCTTTATTCCTGGAAGACAGACAAAATATTACGAGTGCATAAATAAAACCTTAAATATTTAATCTCCATGGGAAATGTTTAAAATATTTACAGAGAGTGAACTGATTAGCCTTTTCTTGATTGTTTATGAAGCTACTCACAAAGATGATTTCATCTGAAATTAGGACTGCCTACTCCTATCATGGAGTAACTTTTAAAAATGCAAATGTTAGCAAAAAAACTCTACCCAATCAGAGAGTCCATCAAAAGGTCAGTGAGTGCACCAGGTGGGAGGGACTAACAAACATGAAAGATGATTTGATTTGATCTGCAAACATGAGCAAACTTCACCTGTCCTGACCTCGAAATCGAAGTGCAAAACCTATTTATTCTCTTACACCATGGAAACCAAGTCATTTTCCCTTGTGAATCAAAAACACTCACTTTAAGTCTACATTCACACTTTACTACTCAAACTCATTTGGCAAATTAGAAAACAATAGGTAAATAAGACATTAAACACATAAAAACACTGATTAAAGTGGAAGTGAGATGTTTATTTCTTTATTAACCAGCAGATGCACAGACAGGGCTGTGTGAACCCAAGGCCGTGTCTCACGCCTCCGAGGGTTTTATTGACGCAGAGGCACACGACTCTCAACGTGTTCCGGAAAAAAAGAAGTTCAGTTACCAAAAATAGCCCTTGAGTTCACCATACTGAGCTAAAGTGACAACAGCCGCGCTCGAGAGAGGGAGACGAGGGAGATTACGAGAGTGTGGTAGTTAAGCAAAGCAACAGATGGTACAGAGAGCGAGTGAGAGAAAAGAATTTCAGAGAGGAAGGAAAGAGGAAGAAGAGAAAGAGAGAGAGAGAGAGAGAGGGGGACTAAGCGACGGGAGGGAGGAGCTCTAAGTCAGTGATAGTCACACAGACTCCAGAGGGGAGGATGGCTAGTCATGCTTTACTGACCACATTGACAAGGGATGACAGGCAGAGGAAGGGGGAGCAACTGCAACAGGAGATGCCAGATATGAGACCTGCGGGGGACAGAAAGTGTGTGTGTGTGTGTGTGTGTGTGAGTGTGTCTCTGTGTGTGTGTTATCTTCATGTTCAGGGGCTTAAACACAAACAAAGACAACTTTTAACCTGAGAGCCGGTTGAAAAAAACCACAATGTGCACTTTGTCCTAGTCATTACGGAATTGTAGTTGCAAATCAACACCAGCCTATTTTTCAAGTGCACTTTTTTAACACTTGTAGCTGTTCCGACATTCTGGTCACGCTCCTTTTAACCTCCCCCCCCCCCCCCCACCCCACCCTCACGCACGGGTCCTGTAGCGTTCTCTGTGACGGACAGGTTTCACTTCCTCCAACAGTGTCCGTTTGGACTGTACAGAGATCTTAGTGGGGTCGTGAAGAGCGGAAAGCTGCCTCTCTTCCACCCTACTGACACAGAGGTAAAGCCCTGCCAAACCCTCAACAGTTACACTGCACTGGCCCTGGCTACCAGCACGGGATGTGGCCACAATCTGCACCGTCTCCGCCCCCCTCCACATTAAACACATCCACCAGCCTGGGCACAAACACAGGGAAACGCAGCTAAACTTAGCCCCGCTGCGGTTGACCGTTACAGCAGGCCAGCTCAGCTCATCTGCCTTGTGTTTGTCTCATTATAACTGATTTGATTGGTGCATTTCATTCTTCACTAATCGCAAAGGGAAGTGGTAAAGTGTACGGTGAAATTCTTGTGAATGACCAGCAAAAAATAAATACAAATACAAATAAAAGTGGTCCATACAACACGTGCTCCAAGTCTTTGCAGTTTCACGATAGTTTAAGGTGAGGATATTTAAGTCACATATAATCAAAGCTCTCGATATGCATTTATAATATGCATATTAATTTCTAGGTTAACTATCCCTTTAAAGGGTTAGTTCACCCAAAAATGAAAATTCTGCCAGTAATTGACCGTTCGCAAAAGCCACGCCCCCTAGTTATCGTTACTACGCCCGTCAAACAATTGAGGATCAGACACATAGCCATGCGTGTGGTGTGCACACAACACAAGACTTAAGTGGGTTTCAGATCAAAAAGTAAACTAAGGATAACTACCATTACCATACATTTCTTCAAAACAACTCAACTTTTTTGCAGAAAAGCAGTTTTTTTCTGCAAAAAAACAACAACGTTCTGTTGGTGGTTTTCGACAGCCTCCTAGATGTTCCCTTGTCGGGTTAGGCACTTGAAAGATTAAAATACAAGTTCATAATCGCCTATTGGGACCTTAATACACAGTATGCCAGATAGAAGTTGCCGATCCACTGGCGACCACCGCCGGAGAGCAAAACGCCGTCAACCCCTTGCTATCTCGGTATGGATAGCAACGATTTGTTGGTGAAATGTTATGCACTGCTTTCGGTAACAATGCTAGATGGAAATACAACCGTTAAGCTCAGTTTTGACGTTACAGATTTTATAGCCTCCGGTGACCATCAACCTCTTACTAAATTATCTGTGTCGATAGCAATATGTGCTTGACAGGCTAACAGCTACCTTACAGGCTGCCTGAATTTCCTACGGAATAATAAAGTATCTACTGTTCTAACTTTACTACTTTGGGGTACCTGGTGTCAGACTTGCAGGTGCCATAGGCCCACTGTTTCACCATCTTGCTGAAATCGCAATGTTTGACGGAGGTCCTTCTCCTTAGTTACAGTTGCTGAGCTATGATTGGACGAGGACCGTTCGAGGGCGGGGTTTTGCGAACGGTCAATTACTCACCCTCATGTTGTTCCAACCCCATAAGACTTTCGTTCATCTTCAGAACACAAATTAAAGGATTAGTTCACTTTTAATTTACTCACCCCCATGTCAGAAATTAAGGTTTTTGATGAAAACATTACAGGATTTTTCTCCATTTAATGGACTTCAACTGACCCCAAACGGTTCAAGGTCCAAATGACAGTTTCAGTGCAGCTTACCAGACGATAAACGATACCAGACAATGAATAAGGGTCTTATCTAGCGAAACGATCGGTCATTTCAAAAATAAATAAAAAAAGTTTAAGTTTTATAAGCACAAATGCTCGCCTTGCTCTGTTCTGTGATGCGCGTTAGTGACTAACGTTATACGCAATTACATTCAAAAGGTCACGCTTGACGTACGCGGAAGTACCGAGTCAGTGTTTACAAATGTAATGAAAGAGGACCATATACACATATTCAAATGTCTTTGTGTCAGTTTATCGTTTAAAATGCCCATTTTGTGTGCGTATCCTGGGTGATATAAAAAGGCTAAAAGAAAATTTTCGTCAGGACAGAAGCGTGACCTTTTGAACGTAATTGCATATTACGTGACGTCACGAACGCGCATCACAGAACAGAGCAAGGCGAGCATTTGTGCTTATAAAACTTAAACTTTTTTATTTATTTTTGAAATGACCGATCGTTTCGCTAGATAAGACCCTTATTCATCGTATGGTATCGTTTAAAGCCCTTTGAAGCTGCACTGAAACTGTCATTTGGACCTTGAACCGTTTGGGGTCCGTTGAAGTCCCCATGTGGAGAAAAATCCTGTAATGGTTTCATCAAAAACCTTAATTTATTTTCGACTCAAGAAAGAAAGACATGGACATCTTGGATGACATGGGGGTGAGTAAATTATCAGCAAAAGTTTTTTTTTTTAAAGTGAACTAATCCTTTAAGATATTTTTGATGAAATCTGAGAGCTGGCTCACTTCTTAGGCTGCAAGTCTCGATGTAGTGTTTAAAATGGTTCTAAAGTGAGCATTTAATGGATGTCCGAATCATGAGAAACTAACGAGAAAACATTAAAGTGCCTTACCAATGCCGCAAAATGATTGGCTAACCTTTCACACTTTCCCTTCAAATGATCGTGAGCGTCATCTTCTCAGTTCTATTTTTGTTTGTTTTTGTGCACAAAAAGTATTCTCGTCGCTTGATAAACTTTAGGTTGAACCACTGTAGTCACTTAGACTATTTTAACAATGTTTTTACTAACTTTTCTGGGCCGGCAGAAGGAAATTACCCAGCAGCCCATAGCCAGCTCTCAGATTTCATCAAAAATATCTTAATTTGAGTTCTGATGATGAACGAAAGTCTTACGGGGTTGGAACAACATGAGGGTGAGTAATTACTGACAGAATTTTCATTTTTGGGTGAACTAACCCTTTAAAGAGAGAACGCTACCTATTAGCATTTTCATTAACTTCAATGTCAGTTTCTTTATATTATATTATATTATATTATATTATATTATATTATATTGTATTATGTGATTTATAAGCTAACATTAATAAGAAAGAAGTCTCTAAAGCTCACCAAGTTTACAATTATGTGATCAAAAATACAATAAAAACAGTTGTTTATTTAAAAACAATTTAAAATAATTGTTCTCTAATATTTTATGTAAAATGTAATTTATTCCTGTGATGGTAAAGCTGAATTTTCAGCATCATTACTCCAGTCTTCAGTGTCACATGATCCTTCAGAAATCATTCTAATATGATGATTTGCTGCTTACATTTTTGATTATTTTTACTGTTGAAAATGATGTGCTGCTTAATATTTCTGTGGAAACCGTAATACATTTTTGCATTATTGTTAATGTCTTTACTGTTACTTTTGGTCATTTTAATGCATCCCGCTTAATAAAAGTATGACTTTCTAAAAAAAAATCTTGCTGACCACAAACTTTTGAATGGTAGTTGCTGCTTGCAACAAAAAAAAGCTAAAAAAATAAAAATAACAATAGTTTCATTTGCACATGACTAACTAGCAAACGCCAAAGATGCCACAACAGCTCCATCTATGATGCCAACAAAAACACATGGCAAAGATATCTCGATTTTGCTCACTTTTTCTCCCTTCGTGTGCTGTTCCTGTGGTTAAAGTGGGCACATATGCAGCTTTAAGAATAATAAACAGATTAAAGCTCTATTGAGGTAGACATGCCTATAAACAATTCATCACACCATCCAAGAACAAACCACTGAACGTCTTTTGACTTAACAGATATAAAGTATACTATGTATAAATACTGGCACAACTGCAAATGAGCTGCAATATTTAAGGGACAGTTCACCCAAACATGAAAATTATCTCTGTTTGACTTTATTTCTTTAGTGAAAAACAAAATAAGATATTTTGAAGAATATGGGTAGCCAAACAGTTGATGGGCCAATGGACTATGGAAGTCAATGAGTCCGTCAACTCTTTGGTAACCCATATTCTTCAAAATATCTTCTTTTGTGTTCAGCAAAAGAAAGAAACTTATACAGGTTTGGAACAACTTGAAAATTCAAGGGTGAGCAAATGATGACAGAATTTAAATGTTTGGGTGAACTATCACTTTAATATGGGCTTGAGTTCCTTATTGCTTTCAAAATACCAAAATATGCCCAAAAAATTAATTAAATTTTATTTTATGAAGGAAAAAACATTAAACGGCCATCCTTCTCCTAGAACAATGGTCCTACACTAGTGGGTCATGACCCAAAAATGGGTTAAACAAGGTTGATAACTGGCCTTAAGGGTGCTGAGCAGCGATCTACACAGGTATAAGCAGGGTTTAGATTCATATAGCTTGTGTACTTTATTATGACTGGAACTATCCATTTTGTAACTCGGAACAAACAACACATTCAAAAATGTCCATGTCAATCTGCAGAGTCAGCTAGAAACGCTTCCGTTCCACTGATTTTATAACCCTTGACCCCTCAGTGCACAAACGCCACAGAGTAAACTGAGGTGTATCTGCATCTCCTTTCTTTCATTCATCCTTTCTTCGCGATGAAAAAAGCTCTCAATATACTTGTTGCACGAAGACATCTGGCCAACACACGGACCCCACTTAACGACACTCGAGAAAAGGAGGGAAACGAAAATTAACAGGCTTGACAAACAAAGGCCAATTAAAGCGGGGTCCCTCCCTGATCTAATTTGTGGCTGCACAATGACAGAGCAAACATGCAGATGTTTCTTTTAAGGGGTGTTTTGCTTAAAGTCTGATTCTGGCTATCAGAAGCTACATGCGCTGTATAACAGGAAAAGCCATGTGTGTAGTTAAATACATCAGTGCCAGATGCCTTTCTGATTTCCTCAGGGATTCCCCTTGTGAATGCTGAAAACACAACTTCAAGCTGGGATGAGATACTGAGGATTTTTGGGTTGCAAAAGTAAACGCAGGTTGTAGATGTGATATTAGGACAGAGAGGCAGAGCATGGTGAAGATCAGCACTGGGTAGATTACTAACATATTGTAGTCAATAGACAAGATTGCAAATTACACGTTGATAGTTAAAAATCTATTATACACATTTTATGTAATGTATTCAGACAACTTTTTGATTACTTTTGACCTAACTAGTTTATCATATTGAAATAGGACAATCTTGTACTATATTGATATAAAAAATAAAATACAAAGAGAAAGAACCCAGACAGCAACATAGTGCGGATTCCACGTGTACCGGATGTGGACCGGATCAGGGCCGACACTATGTTGCTGTCTGGGTAAAATATAGGCTATTCTTTTTTTGTTATCTAAAACATGAAGGGCATTTAACATTACACTACGTCAGGGTTTTATTTATTTACCTGTATGTCATGTGACCATTTACAGATACCCGAGTTGATATAAATCAGAGATTGTGGGTCACATTCAGCAGACAGACACGACACAGTTTTGTATATATTAATTTTAACACGACAACCAAAATTGCTAAACTTCTGCTAATTCACAAGCCGAGTGGGAGTCATATTTGCAGAGGTAATGTTAAACGAAGCGAAATACTAAACTTTCAAAAACACTCACCAATGTGATTACTGTATTGAGTGATAGGCAGAGGGTTTAATAAGAGACAGTATTACCAGATTCGGTCTCCAGCGTTTTCTCGTCACTTCCTCAACCTGCTTCCCTTAGTGTTTTTACACATGGAAAAGGCGAAAAAAAAAAAACGTATTACATTACTCAGTTTTCTCACTGAAAGATGATGGCAATTCTCGATGCAGCATGAATCACAATGAGCACAATGGCGACATTTTTCACAATCACAAAAAAAAATCTAAACACTGCCTTGAACTCACTAGCAGAATCCTCCTAATATGGCTTCACATTCTCTATAATAATTTTACAGTTGTTCTGTAAAATAAAAAAAGTAATGAGAATAATTGTTGTTAATAATAATTCTGTTAATACTTTTACATGTAGATATATGATTATTACTAAATACTAGATTTTTTTATTTTTTACAGTAAAATAGTATGTATTAGTAATAGTATGTTCATAGTATGTCAATAAAAATGTAACTGCAGTCTGATTATGAGTATTTTAAAATGTAATATTCCAAAAATGAAGTAGGCTACTTGTAATTGTAATCCAGATAATAATCGGTTACCCAGAACTGGCGGGGATAAGAGGTTAAAGATATTTTCGGATTCTATATGTAGCTCATTAGTGTATATGGGGTTTACATTGTGGGTTCATGTTGATGTGACTGTGAATGGTGTGTGTGTGTGATAGAGAGAGAGTTGAGGTGAGTCAGGGGAAACCCCTTCTGGCAGGGAGTCCTGCTGGTGACACAGAGCTCCAGAACATCAGGCATCCTGCCAGACGGCAACATGCCAACTCTCTCTCTCTCTCTCTCTCTCTCTCTCTCTCTCTACCCATTCCCTACCGCATCCTTCAAACATTTCTCTCTGTTAAAGCGTTTTAATGTCTCAGTTTTAATTCTCAATCACTCTTTTGTTCTTTCACTGTATTATTCATACTGTATAATGTTCTTCCTCGTGTGCTTTATACAACTACTCAAAACACTTACAGATGCAGCTGAGAACGGCTGTCTTGTTGCATTTTTATTTTAACAGCATTTTTGTCCTTATGAAATTTTTTTTCTTTGCATTTTTGTGACAAACTCTTGAGATGAACTGGTCCCCATTTCTTAGAAAAATAGAGTAACAAAAACGTGAAATAGATCCATCATGATTTTGTTCCAAATATATATATATATATATATATATATATATATATATCTTTAGTGGCTTAATGTAAAAAAAAAAAAAAAAGCAAACAAATATACATATATTTTATACTACTGTTCAAAAGTTTGAGGTCTGTATGTTGTTTTTTTTTATAAATCTATAATTGTATTCAGCAAGGAAACATTAAATTGATCAAACTTGAAAGTAAAGACATTTAATAATATATAACAAAAGATTTCTATTCCAAATAATTGCTGTTATTTTGACCTTTTTATTAATCAAGGAATCCTGGAAAAAGTAGATCACGGTTTCCACAAAAGCAGCACAAAAATGTTTTTAAAACATCAATAATAATAAGAAATGATTTGTTTATTTTAATTATATTTCATATACACGGATCTTCCTTGATGTGGTGTCACTTCAATAACACCCAAGCTCCATGAATTTGTGCACATGTGTGTATATAAGTATATATAAATACACGTGTTTGTTTACTGGTTTACTGGTTTTTACACTACCGTTCAAAAGTTTGGGGTCAGTACGATTTTTTCAATTAATTTTTAATTCAGATTTATATTTCAATTAGAAAATAGAAAATAGCTATTTTAAATTGTAATAATACTTCACATTATCACAGTTTTTTTCTGCAATTTTAATCAGATAAAGTTAAACTTTGTCTTTATATTGTAAGACTGTAGTTTAAGTCTAAAAACAACTGACTAGAAGGCACTACAATTTAAAATAACCTGATGTCTAAACTGTTGCACTGCAAACCTTTAATCATAAACTTGTGCAAACTTTTAATCACCTCTAAACTGTACTTTTTTACTTTTATGAGTTAAAGCTGACAATAAAACATAATTACTCACTCGCAGAAACATCTGAACTTCCATTTAGAAGTCTTTAATCAAACGGTGTTTCAAACAAGTGTAGATTTTATTATAATGACAAGAATCTGCACTCTATCTTTTCACCTTTCATTCTCTTTTTCTCTTTCAGACACGGTCAGCAACAAACAATCTCTAAGCTAAGCTTCGTCAGCGCCGCTTAAAACAACAGGCATTGTCGCGACGGCCCTTTTGTTTACAGATATCTGTGACACATTACAATAGTGCTCACTCTCTCTCAGCCTTTCCGCCTTTATCTCTAAAGTTAGCTCTTTTTTCGTTTGCTGCAGGGGAGATCCCACCTTTCCCTCTTTTCCCGTCTACATGTAGAAGGATGTGCCAGGAGAGACGATGAGGAGGGGAGAGCGAAACTTGTAAAAATAACATTCCAGCATAAACTGGCTCTGAAAATGGTCGCCGAGCAGAACGCATTCCTCACATTTCTTTTGAAACGTGATCAGACTCTGCATCTCACCTTCAGAGACATGACATCCGCGGCAGGGTGCCAGACGTCTGTTTATGAAATCGACAAAAATATCTGCTCGTTCATAACCCATTTGTATTGCACTCAAACAGTCAAGTAAAATTACACACAAAATAAAGTCAAAATATCGGTTTTTGGAGAGTACGTAAACACAGTCAGTTATGTTTTATGGTGAATGTATGTTTAAGTGAATGTAAACAGTTGGATCCGTGCATCAGGTCTTGTCTTAAAGTGTCAGCAGCCTAATATAGCTACCTGCTGCCAAATTAAGAGATAATATTATTAAAATATATGGCAGTTTTCCCCCATGGTATTAATGTCAAAATTGTGGTGAAAATCTTGAGTGGCTGGTAACTTTGGTAAACCAGCCAACCACAGTGGCTGGTAAGCATTAACAAATCTATGTCAAAATCAATGTCCCCGATTATATTTATTATCAAAATATAAAATATGTATTATAATTTATATAATTAGTTAAGTCGACATGAAATGGAAGTTACGAACTTGATAGTTATTTCTTTCATAACATACAGGTGAAACGGCTTCTTGAACAAGATAAAAATGAGGGGTGGAGCTTGATTTTGTCTATCTGGAATTGATTGGATGGTTAGATGGTTGTGGTTTGCTATTGGTGGATCTTAAATGAGTGACAGGCTGTCCCGTCTTGCCCCAGTACAGATATCGTCATCAGAGAAGTTATGTTGCAAGAGGGAGGGGAAGTTATTTGAATTAAAAACTATGAGGGCACATGAATTAAAAAATATTCCATAAAAATATATATATATTTTTTTTAAACAAGAATTGTCCATTTTGATTTTATGGTGACCAAGTGATTTATGATTAAATGTGATTATTCATGAACATTGCAAAAAAAATAAAAAAAATGGATAAAATAATACATTAATAAGTAAATAACAGTTTTGTAATATTTTTCCAATGCAAGTAATTAAGCTTTTCTCAGTTTTAGTTGTTGTTGAGCATTTCCACAGATTTATGAATGATTTGCATGTTGATTCAGGAATCACTCTGACTGATTCAGTGAAGGATTCATCACACTTATTCCAATCAGTGAGTCTTATTGAATGATTCATTAAAATAACCATCTCAAAGGAGTTATTTGTTAACGGATCAAACTCACTGCTCATGTTGTATGTTCGTTTTTGGGTAAAGCTAACTTAAATAAAAAGACATGCCCAGTGTACCATCAGATTCGATACAGACAGACTGCAAACTCACATTCAGAACAGCACCGCAATAGAAATGATATTCGAAAAAAAAATGCAGGATGACAATTTCACCATAGTGAAACCTCATTTCATTCAGTCAAAACATTCCTGCTTGTCTCCAAAAAAAATTTTTCTGAGATTTCTTTAAAAAAAAAAACATAAACAGCAGACATCAGTCACATTCTCTGACTTATCAGAGAAGAACAATCATGGATTGTGATGCAGTGAGGCCGCGGCCTTCCATAAGGAATCTCTCACAGCTTCTCTGATGACAGATAGAGATCAGCTATGCATTACAGCTCCCCTCCTCGCTCACACACACATAAAGACGTGTGTATTGATGTAGGCAACAAAGCTCTGGTGCACAAATTCGCCGTACTGATGTGCAATGAAAATCCTGCATGAGGATAAAGAGAAAGAAAAAAGGGCCGTCCAGAGAAAGAGAGCGATGTGTGTGTGTGTCGGGGTGGGGGGGGGGGGGGAGGACTCCCCGTAGGCCGTGAGGTGAAAGACACAGAGGCAGAGCAGTTATTCATTAAGACGCTGCTCTCTCTTCCTCTATTCTCTCCTTCCCCGGAGCTAAAAACACTTGTTCTCACTTCAATGGCTGTCTAACCCGGGGTGGTCTTCCAGCCCAGTACCTACACCCACCAATCAAAACCACAAATGCTGCGCTGCGGGACTGTGTGCGTATGTATGTGCGCGTGCAGATCAATTTGTTTTCATGCACAGACATTAAAAAGAAGAAACTTTTGATACCTAAAAAATAATTTAAAAAAGTAGAAAATAATATTATTCATTATTAATTTAAACAATATACATAAAAAACAGTAAAATATTAAATTATATATATATATATACTTTAAAAATATATTTTAACCATAATAATAACAACAAAATAATAATAATAATAAATTAGTTGATAGTTGCATCTAACTTATCAACTTATTAATGTTTTTGAAACTGTAAACTCCTGAAAAATATATCATGGTTTCCACAAAAAAAGTAAGCGGCACAACTGTTTTCAACATTAATAATAATAAAAAATGTTTCTCCAAATCAGCATATGAATCTGAAAATTAGGCTTTATCATCACATGGATAAATTGAATTTTAAAATATATTCAAATACAAAACAGTTATATCAAATTGCAATAATATTTACAATATATCAGTGTTTAATGTATCTTGATCAAATAAACACAGCCTTGGTGAACATAAGAGACTTCTTTAAACAAAAATCTTACTGACCCCAACTTTTTAACTGTGATGTACATAGACAGCAACACCCTGTCAACCACATATGGACAAACTAACTACTGAGAACAACACAGCAACACCCTGGCAAGCAACCACTGAGAACATCCTAGCATCACGATGACAAGTGTTGCAAAACTCAACTTTAAAATTTGATGCTGACTTGAAAACTTCAGACATTCAGTAAATGTCAGTAAATGTCTACAGACATTCAGTAAATCTTTATGTGAATTAATTTAACAGCCAGTCAAATTTTTTTTTTTAATTAACAGCTCTTTCTGTGACAGAATATCTGCATCTTATGTGTTCAGTATGTCTTCTGTTTATCTGAACCAATGTCCATGTTTATCTCAAGAGGGGGTGCTTGTTGTGCACAGTACTGAAGCTGGCACCTGACAACACTTTGATCCACAAAACCTGAGAGTGAGAAAAAGGAACACAAAATGCCAGAACATAAAGAACACTGTGTTTTAGTTTTTGTAGCACATAATAATGAGCAAAGTTCTTCGGAAAAAAAACTGAGATGAGAACAAAATATAATAGTTAAACGCTTGTTTCCCAATGATGGACTGATAGGACAGCTTTATCACAACTTATGCCACAAATGCACCTGTGTTCATCTTGCCAAAGTGTCAAAGCCATCTCTTGAGAGTCAAGCTTACTTCTCACTACAATCTAGAAATAAATAGTGCAGGTGGTCAGCATGTGCCACAACTTCGACATTTAGGGTAGGTTTACACGACAACGATGTGCCAAAAGCGGAAAAACGGTTTTCACGTACAAACGACAACATTGTCAAATCGACAAAAGTAGGGCTATTAATCGCATTTAACATAAAATCGCGCTAAACCGATTTGGTTTATTGCGATTATGAAATCGCAAAGACTGCGATTATTTTGTATGTGCAGCTTGTCAGTGACGTACAGCTCTGGGATCAGTAGCAAATGCTACTCCATAACGTGTCGCTTATAACGTGCATTTGAAAAAGCAACACGCCTCAAACATCTTTCCAAACATGAGAAGCATTTATAAACCTCTTGTCCAACAAAAGACAACATTTAAAAACTCAATCAAAGCGTTCAGATCTTCTGTTTATTCAGCTACAGCGAAAGTATCATCCCCTCAGGGGTTTCCTGGAAAGAGTGCATTTGGCGGGGCATATTTTGAGTTTCTTCGTGAGAGCGCCCTCTGGCTTTCAGATGAAGCAGCATTTACTACCGATCAGAGGCATACTTTCACTGACAAGCTGCACATAAAATAATTGCAGCCTTTGCCAAATTTGCATAATGAGGCGCTGAGCGTCTATTTCATTGCCGGTCGCCGAGAGTTGAACAATGTCCATCCAATCACAGTGAATGGGTGCGGAAACAAATACCACACCGATCAACTGTCACAAGAAGCATAACGGAACAAAATTATTTAAAACAAGAGCCAGAGCAAATTTACATTGTATTGACATTTTTATATAGAAAACAGTATAAAGATTCTAATACTTCCACGGATATTCCGTATCATAGCAAGAAAAGTGTTTCAACCATAGGTCTCAATTTAAAAAATCCGCTGCGCTGCCAAAAGACTCTCAAGTGCCCACAGCTAGGGGTTTTCAGCTGGCTAAAATCCTTTGGTGGACAGACGGCCTTAGGCTACATCTACATTAATCCAGATACATGTATCTCTTTTTCGCATTGTAGTATGGACGATGAAAATGTAGGTATTCGAAAAAGATGCACGACCTGGAAGCACCAGGAAGTAATGGGATATTTTGCTATTAAAATTATAGAGGAAAAAGTTCTATATAGAACCCAATTTAACCTTTTTTCTAATAGTGCAGGCCTTTATTATGTCCAGTCTCAACTCTCTCTACCATCTCAAGATGATTTTTAGCTTTTTCTAACATTTCAGCGTGAACACACTTAAAAACACTAGTGTGAATGAAGAGCAATTTTGAAATGAAAATTCCATATAATAATTGAAATATTTGGCTTCTTAATGTAGCTTACATCTCCTTAACATCTCCTACTACAGTCGTAAAGAACAAGAGTGGTGCAATCTGGATAGGTGTAGACTCTCAGATGTTCAAATCAAACAATCAGACAGTAAAAAACATATAGTTGCGTAACTTTGAGGAAAGTCCCTTGCCACAGTCAATGCTTCCATTTCATAGAACTAAAATATAGATAAAGCTAGTAAAGATAAATCAAGTGATAAAAACCCACATTAAAACTGCCTTTATGACAACAACAAATGTTTTAAATTAGTCTAGCACCTTCCATAATGTGATGTAGAGCTAAACAGCTTGAATCTTGAAACATTTTAGTTTTCTCTGCCAATGCCATGTTTGTCTAGGAATATGGAATTGCTTGTTTTGAGGATTCTGTACACTGAAAGAATGTAACTGTCCTCTGAGACATGCCAAACTTTTGGACATTAATCAAATATCTCGACCGTGTGGTTTTGAGGAATGGAGTGGAGACAGGTCCTGAAAAGATTTCCACCTTTACTACCTGGCCATGACCCAGAAACATCAAGGACCTCACGTCCTTCCAAGGATTTGCAGGTTATGGTGGGAGGTTTATATAGGACTACTTCTATGTTTATTCATACCTGTTGCACATGGATGCAAGGCTGCTTGAACCTGGCATTGCACCAGGAACAGAAGAGGATCCTGTGAAAAATTCCATGTCCGTGGTCCGTCACCAACTTCATATTCTTTACAATGATCTTTACTGTTTTATAACTTCTAGCTATTACAGGGTGAAATGCACTGCATCCACCAAACAACTTAAAGGGATAGTACCAGTACCCCCCCCCCCCCCCCCCCCTTGTATGTGCAATACAAGCTGCACATTTTCGGTCTTTCTTCTCTCCGATGGTGAATTGACAGTTTGGCATGTACCCGCCTCCTCTCACTCACTCGTCTCATTCATTCCGGTTAAATAGTGTTGGTGTTATATGTCCTAGCGAGTGTATTGCACATAATTTTAGTCATTCCTACAGGAATGTGTCTTTGTGCACACACGACTGATCTATAAGTGGCGCTCTCATAAATTCGCCTCTCAAACTGCTCGCAAATACCAAACTGACATCTTTTTCTTTGCTTATTGAGTTTTGGATACATAAATATAGATATTAAGATATACAGTTTTGGAACATAAATGGTTGAGAGAAAACGCATTTTGTGTAACAGTATATTGGAACCGTGAATAAGCTCTTAAAGTGACAGCAGCCTAATAAACCCGCTGCTGCCTGTCATGTTAATCAAAGAACAAAAGACAGATAAAATCACTCACTTCTCTCAACCAGGGGCAGCGCTAGGGCTGGGCTAAGGGGGCTTAAGCCCCGAATGTTTTTAGTAAAGCCCCGAATATTTTGTTACCTTGTCTTTCTCATAGAGCAATACAATTAATCAGAAAAACAAATGTGAATAAGATTACAGCTGTCGCGATTACTTAATCATGCAAAGTGCATATTACAGTTTTATTTATATTTTTCCCTTTGCATTAAATGTACTTAAAACGTGCTTTGCAGCGTTGAGCATCGTAGCCAATCACAGACATGTCTGTTGAACGCATCAGCCAATCAGAGGCGTTTAAATGAGTCGCTGTGCTGAAGATGTGTTTTGCGCGAGCTCACTGAGTTCTACACTTTCGCAAACCTGTTAATATTATTGGCAATAAACTTAAGATGCAAATAAGGTGTTATATGCACCTTTTTATATGCACCAGTTATATGCACTGCAATGTATTTGATATTCTTGAGTCTGCTCTGGTTGAATTAACAGAGAATAAATGTTAAAATTAAGTGTTATTTTATGTTTTTTTGAGAAAATGAGAAAAGGGGAAGACTTGATAGTGTGCAATTGTGTTTAATGTTCAATTACATTGCAATTATTGAACCATTTAAATTACAGTGGGTTACCATTGTGGAGAAGAGTGGAGCATTTGGTTAGGCTGTGTATTGATTCAGAAATACTGACAACAAAAGCTTTGGCTGATGAATCTTTATAAATAAAGATGCAATAAAGTGCTATTGGTATAGTTGGCTATAGTCTAGAAATTGATTAGTGTGACTCTAAAATAAATTATATTGAATTGGATGAATGAATATATGAATTTGAATACCTGAATCATATCAGGGAGCCTTTTAAATTCACTGACACTATTAAATTAGGCTGTGCCCAACCATAGTAAATAAGTTGAATCAACCTTAATGAATTAAGTTGACCCAACGTAAGTACATTAAATTGTAATAACAGAATTGCATAATGCTGAAATAAAGCAAGTTAATCATGTGGATATCCCATGATTTTTTTATGTTCATTCAAAGAGTTATTTTTTTTAGTGTATTTGATGTATTCATAATCATTACGTTTGCCAGTTATTTGTGACAGCTTTTAGGTGCTTTATTGGCACCGCACGCTGCGCCACCCTTACATGAATCACTGCACCCGCATTTTTAAAAATATTAATTTATCGGCCATTATAAATGCCGATACCGATAGTTAGGAAAATGCCTAATATCGGCCGATAATATCGGCCTGCCGATATATTGGTCGGGCTCTAGTAGTATGTGGTGTTTACTCCTTATGTCATTTTGGTTATCAGGTCAGGTGTCCATTTGGAATAAAAGCTTACAGAAACTACATTTTTGGGGGAGTATCATCTTCAAATTTGAATCAAAACATGGTCAGACATTGTTTTATCTTTATGGTGTTTTCAGGCCTTTAACATAAAAGTCTGATAATTTTTTCCCTAAATGAAGTTCATTCAAAGAAATCGTGAGTCACTTTCAAGTAAATTTTTCCTTGATTTACTCTGTTCCTATGCTACATTAAGTTATTATGACTCTTGGGTAACAAAGTTTCAAGTGTCTAGTTTAAAAAAATATGAGTTATGAATGTGGACAAAATGGTTTAAGGGCTACAGACATTTGTATTAGGGTATGTCATTTTCAGAAAATTCTAAAAAAATTAGGACGCTGACTAAGAGGTTAATTAGATAATTGCATTAATGAGAAATTGAACAGGTGTTCCTAATAATCCTTTAGGTGAGTGTATATAGTATATACAGATTTCCCCATGGTATCGAAAATGGTATCCCATATCTATATTTGTGACAACACTATTTTGAAGAATGTTGTGAACCAAACATTGACTCTCATAGTTTTTTTAATCTTTTTGTTCAGCAGAAGAAATAAATTCATACAGGTTTAGAACAGAGGGTGAGCAAATGATGACAGAATTTTCATTTTTGGGTGAAATATCCCTTTAAATATGCCAGTTTGACATTAGAATTGTGTACTAAAGCAAGACATTCAACAAGGTTGAAAGTAATGTATTCTGGAAAATTAAGTGTACTCCACCTTTGTCCACAGAATTCTGTCAAGCTCATGTTCAAAATTAAAGTTTGTCTTGACAAACTTTTATTTTCTAGTAAAAAAGTTTATATATGTATTTTAATTCTACTTTATCACACGCCCATTACAATTTCGCATCTTGTTTAAATCTAACTATTACTGAAATGGAATTTAAACATATTCTAAATTCGATTGTGAATAGCGCACAACCCTGGTTTTCTAACTGTATGAAAATGAACTAAATGCGGAAACAAAAAGTAATACTTTTTGTGTTCTGCGGAAGAAAAATAGAAGCCAACAGGTTTGGAACAACATTAATGCGAGTTAATAAACTTAGAATTTTAATTATTTCTTTAATACTTAAGACCAGAACGGCTCTGAGGAAACCTGCAAGACAGCAACAAGTTTAAAGTGTTCCAGAAACTGGAGCTAAAAGTGGTTTATATAAGGGTCAGAGCGTTTCTCTTACAGTGCAGGGTGTTGAAAACCAATGGTAAACTCAGACTACTGTAATGGCTGATGAAGCTAAACGGGCACAAACGCCTGAAAGTGATGATGAGATTGACTTTTCAACTCAAAGTGGACAACACCAAAAAGCAGAATGAGAGGAAGGATCTGCAATGCTAGTAACACACAGTGGGGGAAGTTCAACAAGAGCACGGTAAGGGAGTTGAGTCAAGAAATGTGCATGCTAAATCCTGAAACTTAAATTGGCACAAATGGACTGAATATTTGGAGGGAAACAGTAGAAGAAAAAATTGCAATGAACTATGGACACAACCAAAATCCTGAGGAACAAACTAGAAAATAAATTTGAAGAGACAACAGGAGAAAAAGCTCTGAAAGGCATGACATAATACTAGATAAAGAGACAGAACTGATTTAGACAGAGAACAGTGCCAAGGAAACTGATTAACCCAACTCTAGGAACAACCCACTACATTTAAATGGAGACCGTGGACAATTGCGCTACACACTTCAAAATCACAAATAAACTGCTGATGAAACTTACGCAGCACATGCTCAGTGGAGTTATTCCTCTGCCTGAAAAAAAGAAGTGTGATCATTTCATAGTGTGAGAAATGTTCAAGTGACACAAAAAAAAACAATTCATTTAAACTAATTATAATATAGGTCCCACTTAAGACTTTTGCTTTAATGGCACTCAGAGACTTAGTGACAAAGGTAAACACTAAACGGCTTTAACTAGTAACAATAATATTGAATTTAATCTATTAAATATTAAAACGAAAGTAATGCTATTATAACTTTGATGCATTCACAATGTGCTGACGTTTGCTACAAACGTGAAGTGATATAGCCTATATGACAGTTGGTTAAAAGTTACAGTTATTATTTATAAAATGGATAGTTCCAGTCCTTGATTATGATTGGTTGAGCCGCGTTTGAAGCCGTTGTAAATTACTCTACATACACACCTGTGACCGAATTGCACCTGAATCGCCCTGAATTTTCAGCATCATTACTCCAGTCTTCAATGTCACGTGATCTTTCAGAAATCGTTTACATTCGGATATGCTTTTTTGCTGCCCAAGAAACCATTTTTAATAGTATCCTCAATGTTGTGCTGCGTCATATTTTTGTGGAAACCATGATAAATTTTTCCAGGATTCTTTGATGAATAGAAAGTTCAAAACAGCAGCATTTCTTTGTAAAATAGAAATAGAGAAATCTAACATTATTTAGTGTTCGTTTTACTTTGTACATTATCATATATGCATGTTTGTTTTTCCAATCGATTGCAGTTAGATTTGTCTGTGAGTTAAAAGGAAAACATTTCTTAGATTGTGTTGGTCATTTCTATAACCAAACACGTAAGCATTGTATGCAGAAGCAAGAAAAAGCTAATGTGCATAAAGACCCCAGCAAGGCAGCTGACCGCAGTTACTGTAACATTCATGGAGACACTGTCCATGTAAATAAACAACTGTTTATCTCTACATTTATTTTGGCAGTTCAATTTGAACAGAGCTGGATCCAAAAACCTAGTGAATTTACAAACAATTTCAAGACACATTATAAGAACATGAAAAATTATGTAGAAAGTTGAAACCTAACAAAAATGACCAACAGAAACTTTGCCTCAAGTGGACTTATGCTAGGAGGCACATGTGAAGTGATTTTATTAATCTCATTTTATATTGAATTCGTTTGCCTTTTAGATTTAATCTTGAATAAAACTATTTGAGGGGAATACCACAAATAGCCTACTCGTTAACCAAGCCTATGCTATAAACCAAGAATTGTATCATATAAATTAGTTAAAACAGAATGGCTGGGTGATTTACATGACTGTTCAATTATTGTATTTCTGTACTGAACAAAAATACACATTATAAATCATATAACTGCAGATAAAGATAAACAACACGTAACCCTAATGCGGTATAAAGTGTTACCATCTAAGATCAGCTCATGACCCGCTAGTGAACTAGACAACAGTCGCCTCCCAAACGTTGTGCTCACTGATATGACTAGTGATAGAATCGAAAGACGAACAACATCTGCCTCTGACTGAAACAGGAGGGAGGGTTTTTCCACTTTCATCGGATACCATCCCACTACAGTTACACCCGAAGAGCCAGTCTGGACCGTTTACGGCGTACGCTGAAAGTGCACGGACATAGAATTTTCTATCTCGCCAGCGTCCTGCAGCCGAGGTGTGTGATAGAGAAAGACATGTGCTGTGAGTCAGCTGCTTGCTAAATGAGAGCATTCAACCACATGGTCACTGAGAAACATCCCTTCTGCTGCCTGATTGGCCGGTCTTCGGCAGTGGAGGGAGGGGCCGGCCGAGCGGGCAGGGAGGAGTCATGTGACCGAATCTAGCAGAGCGCTTGATAATGGGACCCCCACTCGCAGCAGGGAGAGAGAGAGCTAGCGAGAGAAAGAAAGAGAGATAGCGGCCTGGACGAGAACCAAAAAAAAACCTCTACCACACACAGGCTGTGTATTGTTGCCTATTCACTGGACTCCATCTCGGGCCACTTTATCATTCAATTAGGACAGCTTTCACACCACACAGCAGAGAAAAGGGCCCTTCAATCAAACTGAAAACTTCACGCTGCCACTGGAGGGCACACAGAAAGAGACCCACAGTCCTCTCTCTACTTTCATTTCTCTCTCTCTCCTCCTGTTGTTGTTGTTCTGGACTTTGTGAAGAAGAGAGAGGGAGGGAGAGTGAAAGAGAGGAAGAAAGCAAGCAACAGAGGTCATTTGTTAACACCAGAGCTTCTCTCTCTCTCTTTCTCTCATTTCTTTCCCTTTGTTCTCTCTTTTTCTCCTCTTCTCTCTCTCTCTATCCCTTTTGAGAGGAAATCCGCATCTACAATTTTGCAATGTTGCCACTGGAGTGAGCTGTGGTTAGCCTGAGAATACATGGAAGAAATAGAGAGACCACATATTTTAAAATTGTCAGGAAAAAATGTCACCACAGGTACATAGGTTGAAAGGCCTGGGTTGAAAAAAATCTTTCTTAAGATGTTGATCTTACAATGTTACTGTAAAGCATCTGCTGCAGAAAAACTCATATTTCAGCATACCTTAAAAATGTTACATGCAGTTCAATATTACACTGTAAAAAGTGACCAGTTGACTTAAAAAAATGTGAGGAAACCCGATGTCTTAAAATTAAGTAATAAACTTCATGGGTAATTAAAAATTAAGTTATGTGAACTTGACAAATTCCACATAACTTGAAGTTATTTGCATGTAGTTTACTTAATCATTTTAAGGCAGTGGGTTTCCTCACTTTTTTTAAGTTAAGTCAACTGGTCACTTTTTACAGTGTATTATTATTGCTGTTTTTAATGTGCAGTTGTTACCTTGAGTGAATTCTACCTGTCCTGGCCCTTATAAATCACTCCTTTTTGGAGTTTAAAAAAAAATATTACATTGACTTGAATACTGTTGATTGCCACATTCAACATTCAGTTGATTGAATGTGTATTGTATTCTTATATATTTTTATTATTTATTTAATGAATTATTGTTTTATTTTATATTTTAACTTGCCATACTCGTTGTTGAGCGGAATAAAACCAATCAACTTAGCACCCGACAAAACATTTTAAACAGTTTATATTTTTCCTTATTTTACACAATTACTGACACCTTATTTCACCCTATCAATACATTTTGTGTAGAACTACTGTATTTACTGTGCTTGTCATTTTTGATCATTTTTTTAAAATCAAGAAATCGTCTTAATAAAGTACTAGAAATTGCATTGCGTTAGAGAAAAAGAGAGAGGAGTTAAGCATGTATCTATAAATTGACTTAATTTATTTGCTAATTATGTCTGTTTAAGTGTAACAGAGATAATGAGAGTAGTTCTGGAGCATTAGTAAAATACATTACCATAAAATAGTCACATCATGATACATGACTCCTTTCATTTCATTATTTGTCGTTCCTCCTCCACTCATATATTTTCTGAGTGAACACCGACACCAAGAGCTTCTAGCGATTCTATGGGTTGCAGCTGAAAACGTAACAATGGATTCGGCAGACCACACACCTGACTGCACACAAAGAGACGGCAACCACCTCGCTCTCATGTGCTGCCAGGAAACATTTCTCCGTCAAACTCGCATTATGTCATCAGAAATTAATCTACAACTTTAAATATCTCCCGTTTAAACACAGTAAGGCTCTCTGATTTGGAGTTTCTCTCACACACTATGTCCCATGTCAGACTAAAGAAAGCCACATTATACCAGCATGAAAACTTTGAGTAAAAACACTAATGCGCAAATACACACACATTAATGAAGAGCTGTGGGCAAAGCTCCAGGACCATAAAGCCAGTTTATAGAGCTTCACAAAGTGAATAAGGGAGAAAGAAATGAGGAAATATTTGCCAGAAGTTTTCCCTATAGACCACAAATGACAGACTGCAGATGCATTCAAAAAGCCCTATAATAAATAAAAAGAGTCTATATATGAGTGCAAGTATGATACTAATAAAAAACATAATCTTTTACAAATACTAATTTGCTGCAAATTCTATTTCAATTAAGTGAGAAAAGGGATTTTTGGCATCAGTCTGATTTAACAACAACAACAAACTTAGATTAGATGACAGTTGATGTGTTCATAATGTTAAAACTAGCAATGAAACTAATAATAACACACTAATACACACAAAAAAAAAACTTTACTTTTAAATAACCACCCACGTTAAACAGAATATAAAATATAATAATTAGTCGTTCAACGTATCACAAAACTTGGTTTGGATCATTTTCAAGTCACAAATCAGTCACAGATCGGATAAGCAAGAAAAAAAATATTTTAAAATTATTAGTTAAAGCTGACTTTATGTATTTCAAAACCAGTCAAACTAGCCTAACTAATGCAGTTCAAACATTATTAAAGACAAGTGACCACCAGTCAGTAAAAAAATAAGAACAAATACACTAATTACAAGCATAGATAAATACAATAGAACAAAGTTACAAACAAGGCAAGGTCTCACAGTAGTATTTGGGTACAGAGTTCAGCTGTCCGCTTAATAAAATTTAAATTTTGCCAAGAAATGTTCCTGGATCAACATATTTTGTTATTCCTGAAACAACATTCCTGTCGAGAAATTTAGTCCTAACCCTAGTATCCATACCCCCTAAAACTAACCCTACCCTATAAGTTATCCCTAAAATCAGAGGGTAATGATAGGTGAATAACACTGATGTAGAAGCACCCAACCCTGGTTGTAAGCCTAAACTTGACATAAACAAACTTGTCCCTCAAATCTGATTGGTTGATTGGAATGTTGTTCCAGGATCAACAAAGATGTACTTAGTGAAATCACCTTAAATAAATTAAATAAAGATGAATCTGTGTTAAAGCTGTGTTTTGTTGTTTGATGAACATTAATGATGACAGCAGCGGTATTTATAGGCTGCTGTCACTTTAACTTCTCTTTTGCCTATTCTTGCGCCGGAATATTTTAAATCGCTTAAATGTGTAAATTGTCAAGACAAAACATGCATCCAAATGATAAACTTTCACTCTATGATGGTTAAACTACATGAATCATAAATGTTTTTCTCAAGCCCTCTTCAGTGACTCTCTCCCTCATCATACAGCTTTGTTTTTCCTCTCTGGGACTGAGACATCCAATCACTCAAGGTCTTCTGGATTCTCAGAATAAGACCGTGCATCTGAGAGCAATGTGGTAGCCATTTGAGGTACAAAAAGTTTTCAATATTTATCATCTAATTTCACATCCTTTCCATATGACTGTTTTTGATGATTTGGTCTCTCACACACTGTAAAATTATATATATGAAATTTATATTAAATTGAGTTAATACATTGGAGATTGGTTTAATCAACAGAAACTCAAAAATATTATGTTATCTGAACCACTTATATAATCTAAGTTGATTTTACAAAATACAAAAATGTTGTGATGACAAATCATGAAAATATATCTCTTCTTTTTTACAGTGAAGAGTGTTCTATCATACTATAGCTACTATAGCTGTCAAATCCGTGCACTTACGGTATGGTACAGAATTACATTTGATATCTTTAATACATTCGATAACTTTTTAGTGTCATACAAATAATTCTCGTATTCTTACTAACCAAGAACAGTTCACAGAGAAGTAAACAGCATTATGCTGAAGACTACAAATAATGATGTGCTATTTTATATGCTATTATGGAATATGCTATTTTATACTCACAGATCATAACATCATGTTCATTTTTATTTGTGGTTTGAGATGTTAGTAAAAAAGTGATGTCGGCCAAGTGGATGGTCATTCATGTCAATTGTTGTACATTATCAAATTGGCAATGCGTGAACAGCCAATCACAGCCTCTTCTCAAGTGTTTTTATGTCTGTATAATTCACTACTCCCTCCTCACAATCTCAATGAGAACGCAACAAGCTCAAGGGAGGCGAAAGAGACGTTCCTTCCTCTGAACTTTCCTGGTAAATGGTTGCTTGCATACTATTCGATCTCATAACAAATTTTGACAGATTTTTTGACCCAAGTCTGATCAAACTCTGTGGAGGTCATTTAAAAGGTGCACCAGGGGGGAAAAGTCTTTAATGTAGTAATACCTAAATTATCAAATTTTATTCAAGGCTAAAATAGTATTTAACATTACAGAAGCTAAATGCATTAGGTTACACCAACAAAAATCAGTTTTAAGATAAGATCAGGTATAGAAATAGATGCTTAAATCTAATAATTAAAGATTCCCAGAGAGGGATCATTTCTAGTGAGCTTCCAACATAATTTAAACATTGAATGGCAGTATTTTTTTTTTACTTGCAGAACCCATTATAACATCTTTCCTAACAGTGTGTTTCAGTGAGGGAATCGTATTAGAAGACGTTAAGAATTTACTGCACAGCACATTTCCTTAAGAAAGACAATAAATTTGCAACAAAGATAGCAGAGAGACAGTAAACGAGTGAGAAAGAAGCTCGGAGGGGAAGAAGACCCATCTTTGGGGTGGAAAATGGACGAGGGGGATCTGAAGGAAGAGAAGGAGGGGTTGCAGCATAAGTGGTGTTCAGTGATGGATAGACTCGGGCCTTGAAAAGCCACACCTGGCTGACTGCTTTCAAAAGCACAGCTTTGCTCATGTACAGCGGCGCTATGCGTTTCAAACATCTAGCGTCTTCTTACTATCTAAAGGCGCCGCATACTGCAAGTGCAGTCAGAATGCGTGCCAGCCAAGGGGAAAAAGACGCTATTTTCTTGTGAGTGTGCAACTTGGTTGTGGTGTGTTGCGTGTGTACTTTGTGTTTGGACTTGTTTTGCAAATCTGTCAAGAACGTTAGTGTGTATTTACACACGTGCTGTTTATGTGTCGGTTTCTTTTCTATTACTCTTTGCTCGGTTCACTTGATGAAGCTTTCTCCTGCAATTAATGGGCTTGGATTTTTATTAATGGCAGAAATTGTTTTTATACCCCTTCTGAACGACATTCTCTACTCACAACGGTTTAGATCTGTTATAACAATTATTTGTTAGAATTATAAATTTTTCTTTCTTTTTTTATCTTCTTCATTTAAAGCTTATTGATGATGGAAATGAAAATAAATGCTTCAGAAAATGTTTAAGTAATGTGTTCAGTTGAGTAAAATACATCAAGTAAGTCCTTTTTTTAAACAAAGAAATTCAATAAACAATTAGATTTATACATTTCCACACTGTAAAAACAAAACTACGTAACTATACGTTTATAGGAGCTATATGTGACCTCTACCTTATTTGACAGTTAAAATGTTTGTTTTAAATAACTTTTTAAAAATTAAAAACTTTTGTCATATATTTCTGGTTAGAATTTTTTATTATTAGTTTAGCTCACATTTTTTTAGGTTAACTGTAAAATCCAAACCAGATTCAAATCAGTTTCTTGGAATGTTTCAATGTAATTAACATATTTGACTTTATAAGACCAAAATCTTTGTGTACAAGGTATGCCAATGGCTTCACATTATTATTGTTGTTGTTATCAATCTTGATTATTTGGTTCTTTGATGACAAATTCATACAACTTTAACTATAAGTTAACTATATCTGCTAAGTTTAAAATTGTGAATGTGAAAAATAGTATGTTAATGGTTTCTTTTTGTGATGACAATAAATTATAACTTTTAACACTTACAAAAAAAGTTTTCACAAACAGTAAAAGCAAAATTAACTAAATATTCAATTCATACTAACACATTATTTTACAGTTTCTTTGTTACACGTCATGTTACATGTAGTTACTATAGTAATAATTACTATAAATTCTGATTCATTACATGGAACTAACCCTAAACCTAATCCTAACCCTATTGTAAGCACAAGTTAAATATTATTATTAATTATTAGTACTTAAATGTATAACTACACTGTGACATGGACACCTTAAAATAAAGTGTAACCCAGTTCATTTCTACATCTATATGCATTAAATAATATCTGTAATACACATTTAATATGCAATCTACTGTTTTTAACTTTTTTTGTTGTATTTTATAATCTTTTTTTAGTAACCCTAAAAAAACACTCTTCTAATTCTAGTCATACAAGCCTACAGATGAATGAACAATTTTTTGGTCTGACAGTTCTGACATAAATCTTCTTCTGATAAGAGTCAAATCTGGTGTGTTGAGACGCTCGCCGGAGTTATAATGCCCTCGTGAACTTGGCCTGATTTTATCTCTCTCTATCTCTCCTCCCTTTTTTATGGGGCGACTGAGTGACCAGGTCAGCTACTGTTCATTCTGCCCACATAAACACTCCCCAGTGCCCATTTCAGACCTGGATTGAGCCAAAAAACAAACAGACATTTTATGCTCACGACTGCAAATACAATCAAACTCATCGGCCGATCCACAAGCCCATATTATTGTCACGCAACACTTAAATCATAATGCAAAATAAATAGCTATATCACAGTAACTTGGCACAAATTTCAGACACAGCATTGTCCCCGTTCACTCCTCACTGCTATAAGTGGAGGATATAAGGACTCAGATGAGGGCTGATCCCCATTCTACACTGGGTATTAAGTAGCGTTTGTGCTCTCCAAAGCCTGTCCTACCTATTAACCCCTCTGATGTGCTTTCTCATGATAATCAGCCTGTTACCCACCGAGGAGCAAGGAATTGTGGGATGTTTTCAGAGGAGAACCCCCCCCCCACCCTTGATGCACATGCTCTCTCTCTCTCTCTAACTCACACACTGAATCAAGCATGTAAGACGCCTTTTCAGCAGCAATATGAAAAATAAACTGCTGAGACGTTTGTTTAACGCACCAAAACATCTACATCTACAAAAGCAGAGTTATCTTATAAGACAGCACATGTCGAGGAAACCGTTTGAAATAAATAACTCGCGTATACTCAACTTGGAACAAGAACCAGAAATACTTTCAAGAAATATATAAAGTCCATTTTCCAATTCCCCCGAAATTATTAACACGCAAAACATGAAAATAAATTAGCTTTAACACGCAAAACACTTTTGACATGAAAATAAATTAGCTTTAATCGGTCACACCATTGTAAAGATCCGAAGCAAAAGATCCTCCTAACCAGAGGCAATGCTGAAAAACAAAACGGTCTCACACATCACAATATGCGTTTCAACATGCAATGTCAATAACAAAAGCACTGTCTCGTGACGATCTCACTTCCATTTCCTTATTATGAAGCTCGAGGCAGTGGAAGTAGAGAGCCATGATGGAGCACAACCACCAAACAAGAGCTCGTCACAACCTGTTCTTTATCAATCACTGTTAGAAAGACATTTACAAGCTCTTTCCACACAGCTTAAGTCAAATGTTTCATTTAGATTCAGCATTTCAACGCACACAGCAACATAAACAAGTGCAAGGGATATAGCAAAGCAAAGCCAAATAGAAACTCTTACTCAGTAATGCAGGTTTTAACCATCAATGAATCTATTTGAGAGAGATGTTACACAGCTACAGGTGTTTGAGCATGTGGATATAGTGCTGCAACTACATTGACTGGTGAATTAAAGATTGGTCGCAGTTATGCTCATACAAAAGCAATGACAAATGAACTTTGATTGCAATTTCTGTCCCTTTCAAATCACTTCAAAGAGCTCTATGCAATGCAAAAAATGGGTAACACTTTAGTTTAGGGGCTAATTCTCACTATTAACTAGATGCTTGTTAGCTTACTGGTTGTTTATTAGTACTTAAAAATCACATATTAATGGCTTATTCTGCATATGACCATATTCTACATCCCTGCCTAAACTTAACAACTAACTTGCTAACTATTAATAAGCAGTTATTGGGAGTTTATTGAGGCAAAAGTCATATAGTACACTGTAAAAAAAAATCCCGTAAAAAAACGGCAAATCTCTGGCAGCAAAGTTTCCAGACATATTCCGTTAAATTACAGCAAAAAACCATTTCACAAAATTACATGCAAAAACCGTAAAAATACAGAATTTATTTTACAGTCAAATTTGATTAAATTACAGTATATTACTGTTGATAATGGCTTATTAAACCGTGGAAAAACTGATAAATTATGTCAAATTACATTAAAAACACATTTAACTTACAGGTTAAACTGTAAATTTAGGGTTTTATAAAGTTATTTTATATAATAATGCCGTCTATCTACAGTAATTTTCTTTTAATATATAGTTTTTCTGTGTAAAATAACAATGAAATTATTAAATTACAGTATATTACTGTTGATAATGGCTTATTAAACCGTGGAAAAACTGATAAATTGTGTCAAATTACATTAAAAAGACATTTAACTTACAGGTTAAACAGTAAATTTAGGGTTTTATAAAGTTATTTTATATAATAATGCTGTCTATCTACAGTAATTTTCTTTTAATATATAGTTTTTCTGTGTAAAATAACAATGCAATTATGTATAAATATTCAATAAGTACATAAATTCAAATACAAATGTTTGTAAATTTACAGTTTTAATTTTTATTTGCACAGATCCAATTTCACAACTTTGACCAATCTCTAATTAAGTACTTAATAATAGCAAATTTACAGTCAATTTCTGTTAAATTAACTAAATGTATGAGTACAGAATACCTGCACATTTACAGTATTAGGCCTAGTAATTAAACAAACACTGAACATCAAGATAAGTGATTGATAGGAAATAGGAGCTTAGTATATAATTTAGAACATGTAAAAATATCCACATTAAAATGCAATTGCTGTATACCTTTATACTCTAATATAACTTATTATTTCAAACATTTACAATTACATTTTATCCAAAGTGACTTACCAATTAAGATAACAATAGAAGCAATAAGTGCAGTGACAAGTCCCAGTTAGTCTAGCACAGTACACATAGTAAGTATTTTTTTGTTTTTGTTTTTACAAAGATTTAGTATTATTGGGGCAAGTGTTTACGAAAAAGATGGATCTTTAGCAGTTTCTTGAAAATGTGTTGAGTTGCGCCGGTCATTCCACCAGCAGGAAACAGTCCAGGTAAAGGTCAGTGAAAGTGGTTTTGTGTGTCTTTGGGATGATGGCACCACAAGGCGCCGTTCACTTGCAGAACACAAGCTTCTGGAGGACACATCTAAAGTAGTGGGTTTACGTATAGGGCTACCTTTAAAGACCACTCTTGCTGCAGCATCTGGATCAGTTGCAGAGGTTTGACTGATGCTGGAAGAGCTGCCAAGAGAGCATTACAATAGTCCAGTCTGGAGAACAAGAGCTTAGACCAGGAGTTGTGCAGCTCCGATATGAAGGGCCTGATCCTCCTAATGATGTATAAGGTAAATCAGCAGGATCACAGCAAGTATAGTTTGGCTGAAACCATAAGCAGTTCTGTCTTGGCAAGGTTGAGTTGAAGGTGAAGGTCATTCATCCAGCAAGAATTTTCCATCAGCTAGGCCGGGATGCGAGCAGCTACCGTCAGATCATCTGGCTGGAATGAAAGGTAGAGATATGTGTCATTAAGATAGCAGTGATAGGAAAAGCCATGTTTCTAAATGACAGAGCCTAGTTAAAAAAAAAATAAATAAAAAAAAATATATATATAGATGGGTGGAATCTAACACAATCGTGGTCTTACTGTAGCAAAACCAAACCTTGTGCACACTTTTAGTGCAATCATATGGAATCAGAAGACTTGGTCATTAGGATAAAGTTAATTCTTCCCATACCTTGTTTGCCATGATCATCTGCTTTCCACATGACCTGAAATCACACACAAAAAAAAGTTATTTTAAAACTCAGTATTACATTTACACATGTCAGAATATGTTCCATTGGGACAATGCAAAACCTCAACTGACTATGATCTGGAAGCTGAGCAGGAAAGATTAACAGTATGTTTTGAGCTGCCATGTGATTTTAGCTACATTTATGGAAAGTAAAAATGAATATGATTTACTGTGACCTAGCTGCATCAGTTACACCTAGAGGGTTCATCATGTTATATTCATTATTCATATTCTAGTCTTCCTGTTCTAGGCTTTGCTGTATTATTATCAACAAGTAGCCTACAGAACAGAACTTAATTCGATTTCTTAACGGTCTTGATAGAGTTAATCATGTTAACCATTAACGTTACGAAAATTAGCCATGGTTTAACTACAAAGAAAAAAAAAAACACGGTAGACCTATTTTTTAGTAAAACCAGGGTTATTAAAATGATAATAAATTCGCCAAAACCGTGGTTACTACAATTTCACTAAAATAAAATCAAGGATGTTTTTTAAGAGAAGAGTTTTCAGCTTCCAGACAGTGTTTCAAAATGTCCCGCCGTTTTTTATAAAGATTTTATACACAATTGGACGGACTTTGATACGCATAATAAGTCTACTAAAGCTTGTTTTAGGTCTTTAGAGATGTGGGTTCAACTGATCTTTCTTAAAACAGAAGGGAAATTGAAAGACGTATGCTGCAGTGTTTTGCCCTCCAGCTCTCGACGCCAGTTATGACTGAACATTTATGAATGCTAACGTAGCTTGGAAACTGTCAACTAACACAAATGTAATATAAAATATCGTTCATATGTAGTATGAGACTCTTACCTCAGCCGGTGATCGGTTGTTGGCATGATGTCCGTGGTGATGAACCAGGCTCACTGAAAAAGGCGCGTTATTTCCGACCGGACTGACAGACCCCCGGACTATAACTCGTGTGTTCAGCGCTCCTGCTCACGGCTGCTCCTGACGAATACGATTATAGCTTTGAACCACTGTGATCACAATCCACTTCACGAGCGTAGACTGAATTCAAATCTCCCGCTTGCCCTTGCCTTGACACAGATCCAAAATTGACGACAGATCTAACCACCAGCTAACCGTTGTGGTGGGCGGGACTCGTCTATGGCGGGACTAAGCAACGGAAATGTAATGGCGGATAATTTGAATCTGCGTCATCGCGCGCGCGCGAGCACACGCACACACACACAGTCACACGCACACAAAGCCACGCAATATGCAGCAACGCAGATTTGGAAAAATATTCATAAAAGACATAAAATATACATGAAATTAAGGGAGAATAATACAAATGATGATCAAAATGAGCATCTATTTGCAAGACAAGATTAAAAGACTATAATGATCCAATAGGCCTGCTGTATGTAGCTTACAAATACTATTATTTAACCTTAAAACTCACTTTAACACCCACATGCTTAATGATCTTCATAGATATGATCTTCAAGGAAAACATGTTAAATGACTGCTGATTTCTGCAGTTATACCTTCTTTTCTGTGTTTTCTAATTTAACAGAAAAAATCTGTAAAATATTACGAATATTTTATGTAAAATTACACATAACCCTGTAAAAATACAGACAATTTCCTTTAAAAAAACGTAAAATTTATGTAAAACCAAAATACAAGCAATTACCTGTAAATTTAATAGTGGACCTTTAAATTACAGCAAATATCTGTAAAATAACAGGAATTCACTGTATAATGACAAAACGGCAAATTTCTGTAAAAAAATACAGGAAGTTACCTGTAAATTTACGTTTTTTTTTTACAGTGTAAGTTAATTGTGAGAAGTGGACCCTAATCGAAAGTATGACCAAACAAAGTGTAATTATTAAACAAGTCACAACTATTTTTGCAAATTTTCCCCTCTTAATTGCATACATTTTCAGTGTTTCAACTGCATTTTCGTTGTTAGTAACAATCTTCAAAATGGCCAAAAAAATTGCAGATTGTAACTTTGCCACCACCTTTAAAGCAGCAATTAAACTTTAGAGTGGGTTAAATTTTTAAAGAAAGATGTGAAAGATGTCACAGCTACAGGTGTTTTGTACATGTGAATAGTGTTGCAATGCCCTTTACAGATGATTGATTAGTAGATTTTATAAACATATTTGCAACCAAAGGTCAAAACTTTAAATTGTATCCCTTGAAACCTTTCAGTGAGCTCACAACACTGTAAACATGCATGCATCATTCTAACAACATATTTGTGTCCACCAATGAATTTGTTAAAATAATACATGCCATTTGCCCTGAATTGCAGATTTCCTTCGCCAATGACTAAATTAAATGGTTAGAAAAGTATAATAAACTCATCGCTGCAAGTGGCATGCTTTGATTTTAATTACGAAATGAATGCTGAACGTAAACTTATGTTTTCAATTTGGTGGGTTAAATTTGTTTACAGTGTAAACAAAGTCTACATGATGCTTTACAGTTGAACACACACACACTGGGATTATTTCTTAGCAGAAAGATCCTTAAAAATGTGCCACACATATGGCCACAATGCCAAGCAATATGTAAATGAACATTAAAACGAGGTTCCCCACACCTCAAAGACACTGCTTGACACTCTTGTTTGTTAAGTACCTCTTCATAGGAGCACACAAACAAACATTATACAAAAGTCACAATCCGCCCAGGAACATCCGATCTGTAGCAAACAAATGACGAGCAGCAGATAAGCCATAGCAGCATGGAGGGAGAGCAACAGTACAAGACAAATCCAGACACAAAATAGTTGTATATTTACAGCTTAGAGAGATTTTCTCATATCAAGGAGTGAACTATTAATAGACAGACGCGTTTGTATAAACTTAATGTTTGAAACTCAACAGGAACGGTGCTTCGGCTCGTGTGTGTCTACAGAACAGGCATAAATATTCAGAAATTACTTAAAATTCAACTATTCACTCCAAAGTCACACTGAACATCAACAGACACAGCCAAGCCGATGATCGATCAATCGCAAATGTATCGGTTTGTAAACAAATTCCATCCGCGCTGTATTTATCGATGAAGTTTGCGAAGCGCGAGCGAACGTGCAATTAAAAATTAAATACCCGGAGCCTCAACAATGTTTTACAAAAATAAGCCAAAAATAAATGACGTCGGCTCGGGAGAAAATATCAAGGGTGTTATTACTATGAAGCACTCTTGTATCATCTGCCATATCGATCAGCGGACGAACGAGTTGTATTAATTATCGGGATCTCATTAAAAAAACATGCACACATCAGACCGTGCAGCTACATTATGAGGACTTGCAGAAAAAAAACGAGCAGTTGCCACCAAAAACTTTCCAGCGCCGCATTAGTCAATTTCACAAGGAACCGCCGTCACATTCCAGCACCGACTAAGCGCAAACCTACCGTGGGAGCCCCACGCCACCGTTCCCGGTCTTTCTCCTCTTGATCTGTTGTTTTATTATTTTTTCCAATTTTTTTCTCTAATTTTTCTTTTTTCGGGGCCTGAGTGTCTCGCGCTCCTCAGGCTGCAGCAGTAGAGTTATGGGGCGCGCGAGCATTGTGGGAGTGTGACGTCAGGCCACTTTCACAAACTTTTCACAGGGGCTGGTAAACTGTTGTGCGCGCGCGCGCGTGTGTGCGTGTTGTGTGTGTTTTTGGGGTTGTAGTTTACACATCGTTATGATTAATGGTGGATAGCGGCGGGACAGATGAGTCTCATCGCTGAATCGCTGTATATCGAAAGTAAAAGGATTGAGACAGCCGATAGCGTTTTTAAATTATTTAATGCAGGCATGTTTAATGCAAGGTGACTAAGTCAACAAGCTCTTTATTTTATACAGGACGCCGCGCTGTTTTGCAATGCAATACAAACTTTTATCGTGACTCTTTTGACAGGTAAATCTCTATTTAAGCAGTAGTCATAAGTAATTAAAAGCTGGATTAAACGATTCATTTAATGTGTTGACATAAGTATTGAGGAAGTATAATGATTTGCATGAAGTTTTTTTTATGCTTTTCAAAATTTTGATTGAATTTCTGTTAATAATTTAAACTTTTAAACATTTTATTTAAATAAAATCAAAGTAAAATGCAGTGATAGCCTACACTGTAAACAATAATTTTCATGATTTGTTATCACAATATTTTTTTCTTTTGTCAAATCAACTTCATTGTATTAACTCAAATTCTTTATTTCAATGAACTCAAAATTTTCAGACAACCATGGTTACTTGCTTTTTTATAAGTTGTACCAACAATCATTTTGCAGTGTAAATTTATTGCACTTTTAGATGAAAAAATATTAATTAAATATGAAGTTTACACCTTAAAAACTTAAAAGCTACTCTAGTGAGAAACGACAGAACTTATTTGTGACAGGTTAAATGGAGACAACATTTTACTGTTTCATTTGTAGGAAACTATTTGTTTTATTTTATAGGAGGTTTACTGAAGTTTGTTCTTATTTAGGCCATATTGTTTATGTTTTGCAAATATAAAATAAACTTAAAATGAGCATTGGAGTCACTGTTTATTTAAAGTGTCCTTTCAGTTTAATTAAAAAAATAAAATATATATTTAAAAAAGGAAATCAATTAGAAATCAACCACAGTTGAACACAAATGGTCATACAACCTTTATTTACCAATTGTAAACAAACTTGGAATGATCTTCAAAACCTCTATCAAAGTCCTCTTGAGGTTTTCTGCACTGAAATTAAAGAGTATGCATCTATTTTTATTTTCCAAAAAACAAACAAAACAAAAAAAGACCAGATGTTTGTGTTGCAGTGACCATCAGATCTTGTGGAAACCAATTTAATAAGTAAAAACAAAAACACAAAAAATAGTAAATAATCATACAAAAGCATTGAGAGGATGATGATTATATGGGGAAGGCATGTACAATTATCTTGTATAATTTAATTTCAAATAGAATTCAAGACATCAGGCATAAACATGCCATGGTCATTCACAAGCAAACAAACTTTGGACTTTGGACTTGACACGTCTGGAGTGTCCTGTTTTCTCACTCTAAATCTGGTTAAATTAAATTCTCAAATAATTATTGAACAAAATAACTTCTCTTTAGAGAATGAATCAAGTATTAAAATCAAGTAACATTATATAGCCTACTGCTTGAGCGATTAAATAGCATATGTGTGGTTGTACGCCTGAAGAGAATGTTTGATTTAATGAAGGATGAAGAGGGCAGGTCCCACGTGTAGTTTCCGATGCTCCCGTTTCACCTTGTGTTTGGGGGAAGAATCACTTCCAGGGCAAACCAGCCCGTTTCCTCACCACCCCAACCCCCTCCGCCCAGCGTGTGTGTGTGTGTGTGTGAGAGAGAGAGAGAGAGTGTGTAGGGGGTGGGGGAGCAAGGGTCTTCAATAAGCCTCTCGACATGCTCAATGCAAAGGGGCGAAACCTTTCCGAGTTTTTATGTTAAAAAAAGAAGAAGAAAAGAAGAAAACCCTCCAGGAGCGTTTCTAGCACCTGAGTGAAATTAGGTTTTACGAAGGTCTCAGTAGCCTACTTTTTTTTTTTTTTTTTTTTTTTTTTTTTTGCTGAATGTGAATTTATAAGATTTGTTGTTAAACTGCTCAAAAAATATACACGGGAAATGTTTGGTTACTGAATGGTAATTTGGAGTGATAATATCAGGTAGTTTTGAAACGGAATTGTTGCGGGTTTGGTGAGTTGGAAGTTCACGAGAGCGTTGAAGATCAAGATATGTTAAGCTTAAGAATATGCACATCTGAATTGCTTGCAAAATATTTATGCTGAATTTCTTATTAGCCTTTTCCTTTTAATTCACAGGTATCATTGACTTATTATTCTTTGATTCTTGAATATCGGTAGGGAAACGTTGTTTTTCTAGCCTTTTCCCAGACAGAAATATGCTAGGCTTATATATATATAAATAGAAAACTTGCTACTTGTCAAAAAGCATAACAAACTTTTCGTTAAAAGATTCTCCACATCTAACAGTCGGTTGAGAAGAACATGAAAAGCAACAGATCATGGATTTTACTTATAATCTGAACAATCAAAAGAAATTTTGAAAATATGACACTTAAAATTGACTCCCATTGATGTAACCTTGACTAATCTGGTTAAATCATATTAAATCATATATTTTAATTACATTACACTAATTCATTTAGATGTTACCACATAGGCTAAAGCACTTTTACTCTGAGTTATTCAACATAGCTAATTTACAAACAATGTAAAAGAATAACAAACTTGAAACAGTTTGTAAACCATATTATGTGGACTAATTAGATTAAGTCATATTTTAAAAGACGTTAGAGTCAAGGGAAAAAAAGATCAAAAGGGGAAACCCAAATGACTGTAAATTATATGTGGTATGAGATGATTAAAGATTAGGAACTGGGGATTTTATACAATTAAAAAAGACACAGAAATAACCCCAAATTACTCATTGATCAAATAGCAAGTGGATGAACTGCTTGCACCTATATTTTTATTTTCCTAAATGTTTAAAGATGCTATTGCTGAAGATCAGATGTTCGTGTAACATGGCCATCAGATTTCTTTTAAGTAAAGAACAATTTAAATAGCAATAACAAATACATTTATTACAGCTATTACAGGATTATATAACTGAATAAAATCTATTAAATTTGCTCAATGTGAAGGGCATTAAAATCATTCAAATGTGTTGTGGCCATTGTTTTTTTTAAAGAATTTGATTGAGGATGAACGGACTACATTTTAGTAATTGCATATTGCTTTAAAACAGCTGGTTTAGAGGTGCATGCTACAACAAAGTTTATTATTATGTATTAATTTATAATTCACTCTTAAAAATAAAGGTTTTATTGGCATTATGGTTCCATCAAGAACCTTTGCATCCATGGAACCTTTCAATTGCACAAAAGTTTCTTTATATCAGAAAAAGGTTCTTTAGATTTTTCACATGTTCTTCAAACTAAGACAATATGGTTCTTTTTTTTAGAAACTGTTGACTGAAAAGATCTTTGAGGAACACAGAATGTTTTTTGGAACCTTTATTTTTGAAGTGTTGCTTCTATATTTTTGGTAGAAATTTTTAAAACTACACATTTTCTGAACACAGTGTCTTTTTTAGGAAATGAAAAAACATAAATATAAAGGCATGACATGTTACTCATCGATCAATGATATTCATTGCTTACAGTAATTGTAATGGTTCTTGTTTCTACCAAAATTTCAGTGAGATACCCTGTGTTTTCAGGCAACAGTAGAGTATATCTGAACCTTCCCTGCACTCAGTCCAGCGGTCAGAGGCGACAGAAGGATGTGAAGAGAAGGTCAGGTAAACTTCACACGCCGTAAAGTCAAGGTGAGAGGCTGCTGTTGAGTGAGCGTGCCGAGACCAGCTGTAGTTTACCCAAAACTGAAGACTTCAAGTCTCTAACTCAGTTCATGAAGGAAGAAATAAATAGAAAGTTAACTTTATTAACAGCAGGCTAACCAAACAAACACATGAATAACCTTTATTTACAACATATTAAAGAGATGTTTCATGAACCTGTCATGTAGTAATAACGATGCATTATTAAACCTAACAAAATTGAAACATTAAAGCCGTGATCCTCAGAATTGTTTCTCATGAGCAACAGAGAAAGTCCTGATTGCTTTGTATAATTCAAAGAGACTGAGGAAAGAACATGCAAACACATTTACAAGTGTACAAAGCTGCGATATTAAGATGACAAAGATATTCCAATATCATGGAATGATATGCAGTGAGGAATTTATCCTTACAGGTTATGGAGAGATGATTCAGAAAGTAACACTTTACAATAAGGTTCATTTGTTAATCTATTAACTAACATGAACTAACAATGAGCAATTCATTTGTTACTGTATTTATTAATCTTTGTTAATGTCACTTAATAAAAATACAGCTGTTCATTGTTTGTTCATGTTAGTTCACAGTGCATTAACTACACTCACCGGCCACTTTATTAGGTACCCCATGCTAGTAACGGGTTGGACCCCCTTTTGCCTTCAGAACTGCCTCAATTCTTCGTGGCATAGATTCAACAAGGTGCTGGAAGCATTCCTCAGGGAGTTTGGTCCATATTGACATGATGGCATCACACAGTTGCCGCAGATTTGTCGGCTGCACATCCATGATGCGAATCTCCCGTTCCACCACATCCCAAAGATGCTCTATTGGATTGAGATCTGGTGACTGTGGAGGCCATTTGAGTACAGCGAACTCATTGTCATGTTCAAGAAACCAGTCTGAGATGATTCCAGCTTTATGACATGGCGCATTATCCTGCTGAAAGTAGCCATCAGAAGTTGGGTACATTGTGGTCATAAAGGGATGGACATGGTCAGCAACAATACTCAGGTAGGCTGTGGCGTTGCAACGATGCTCAATTGGTACCAAGGGGCCCAAAGAGTGCCAAGAAAATATTCCCCACACCATGACACCACCACCACCAGCCTGAACCGTTGATACAAGGCAGGATGGATCCATGCTTTCATGTTGTAGACGCCAAATTCTGACCCTACCATCCGAATGTCGCAGCAGAAATCGAGACTCATCAGACCAGGCAACGTTTTTCCAATCTTCTATTGTCCAATTTCGATGAGCTTGTGCAAATTGTAGCCTCAGTTTCCTGTTCTTAGCTGAAAGGAGTGGCACCCGGTGTGGTCTTCTGCTGCTGTAGCCCATCTGCCTCAAAGTTCGACGTACTGTGCGTTCAGAGATGCTCTTCTGCCCACCTTGGTTGTAACGGGTGGTTATTTGAGTCACTGTTGCCCTTCTATCAGCTCGAACCAGTCTGGCCATTCTCCTCTGACCTCTGGCATCAACAAGGCATTTCCGCCCACAGAACTGCCGCTCACTGGATGTTTTTTCTTTTTCGGACCATTCTCTGTAAACCCTAGAGATGGTTGTGCGTGAAAATCCCAGTAGATTAGCAGTTTCTGAAATACTCAGACCAGCCCTTCTGGCACCAACAATCATGCCACGTTCAAAGTCACTAAAATCACCTTTCTTCCCCATACTGATGCTCGGTTTGAACTGCAGGAGATTGTCTTGACCATGTCTACATGCCTAAATGCACTGAGTTGCCGCCATGTGATTGGCTGCTTAGAAATTAAGTGTTAAGGAGGAGTTGGACAGGTGTACCTAATAAAGTGGCCGGTGAGTGTAATATTAACAAGATTTGAATAAAGTATTAGTAAATGTTGAAATTAACATTAACAAAGATTGATAAAAGCTGTATACGTGCAGTTCATAACTAATGTGCTAACTAATGAACCTTATTATAAAGTGTTACAGATTCAGAATGTTTTTCCAAGGACATATTCATATTCACCTCAGTACAGGGACCAGGAAGCGTGCTGTTGAGACCTATTATATGGTTAATTGTTGAGATATTAGTTTAGGAAATTATTTGATCATATTTTGCTGCATGGGGAAAAAAAGAAACATACCTAAGCTTTAATTGGAATACAATATAAGTTTCCTAAAATGTTGTTTGGTGAATGATTCAAAAGTGCCGCATATTCACAATGATGTGAGCAAATATTGAGGTGAAATTGAAGCTTGCCTATACCACTAGTAGTTTGAAAACACTAAATAAATATGCTGAAGCCAAATGTAGAACATGACCATCTTGATTGAGTCCAGAAGGATGTCGTTCAGAAATCAAAGAGTTCATTTAATTTGGGAAGTTGCTTTCTCTCGCTCTCTCTCTCTCTCTCTCTCTCTTTCACACACAAACAAGCCTACACACACAGCTTCTGTAAGACATCAGCATCCGCACACATTTTGGTCAGAATGTTTTGAAATCTTTGTCTTTTAGTTCTTAACCCAAACCCATTTAACCCGCCAGCTGAGGACTCATGAAATGCTTGTATGTTTATTTATTTATGTGAGTTTTTTCTCGACTTTGCGGCCGGACTCGATTCAGGTTGATTACAGTGTGGTGGTCTTTCATTTAGACGCTCCAGATCGATTTTAAAGTGCTCTGTGAAACGCCACACACCACACTGCCGGCCCAGTAAAACCTCTCCTCTCTCTCCACCTCAAAAGTGCTTGTAAAAAAAGACCTATTATGAGGAACAAGGGGAGAGTGAGTTTCAAAGCAAAGTCAACCCTTCAATCCTGCAAGACCAGCTCCTAATTGCTCTCTGATTAACCATGGGACTCACAAAGCCAATATTTGGCTTTTTATACGAATGCCATGATGACAGGAAACAGAACGGGGGAAACACGCACATGCACACTGAAAAAGCCTGACAGATGTGTTTGAAGGGCATTGGGAACATCTGTGGCTGTTTATGAGTAACTAGCCGGTAGTCAAACCTCTAACAGGTTTAGGTGTCATCCTAATTCCTCCCGTTTTCCTTCTGTTGATTTTTCGACACTACGCTTCTGTTAGTTGGTTTTATACAAAATCCAACACATTTACCCAGTGGGTCCTTCCACCTTCTACACAAGTTATACCAAAGCCCTGCAAAAAAAAAAACATCTATGACAACAATGGCAATTAAGCAAGCGGTGATTTGTACACATCTGGAGTGGATTTCCTCACCAGAACGGTCCCTGGCGCACAAAATCAGCTCTTTGGCTGCCTTATCCCCCACTATACTGTTGAATTGGGGACTGTAGCATGTTTTTTATGTGTTTGGTTAAAAGCAGATGGTTGGTTTACGTTAGCTCAGGAAGGCGATAAACAGCTTCGATGCTCTGTCAAACCCCCGATCACGGAAGAGACTGGGTTTGGGAGATGACAATGTTCAACATTTGAAATCAGCCAATGTGGCAAAAGGTGCATCTGAAATCACATGTCAGAGTCTGTACATGTGATGAAGATAATATAATGTGTCACGTGACTCATGACATCATAGTGTCTCTGCGCTGTCAGTCACAGCTTCACTTCTGGCTTATTTTTTTTAAAAATTTTTTTTGGTAAATCAATTTAGAAAGAGTTTACTTTTAGCTCCTTTTAAATATTAAGATAATCTTAAAAAATCTTTAAAAAATAAATTATTTTACATAAAAAAAGATTACGTACTTCACCTTACTGTAAAAAAGTTGTTGCCTTAAACTTTTACAGTGTAGAAGTATAACAACTGCAGATTTTCTTTTAAAGGGAAAGTTCACCTATTAATGAAAATTATGACAAAATATTTGTATATATTATTAATAGCCGAACTTTAAATTACTTTATTTAATTTACTCACCTTCATAAATAGCTGGATAAAATGTAGAAATGCCTTCTTTTGTGTTGAGCAGAAGAAAGAAAATCATACAAGTTTTTAAAAAAAAAACTAATCAAGCTGACTACATTAGGTTGGACCAAAAAAAGTAATTTCAGGGTCAGATGAGACATGTTGTCATTTTTTTACATAACAAAGAAATGAAACAATCTTTTGCTGGTCCCTTGTTGTGTCAGCATTTGCTGAGTGAGTTTTGTTTTTAATGGCTCTCAAATAAAGACCAGAAAGCCAGAGGGAAGTGTGTGGGAAGGTAGGTTAGACTAAACCCTAAGGTAACAGCAACAACCTGCAGTATCAGCAGTCAGGCAGTCACTGCAGTGACTCTGTTCAGCACTGATAAGAGACTCGGGTGGACCCAGCAGATGCACATGCACATGCACACATAACCCATCACACACTCCTTCTTATTAATCTTTAGAAACAGATAACGTGATGTTCGTAAGATGATCCTGATCCAGCGTTTGATGTGTCAAATGATTTATCCCTTGCGGTTCCAAAGCCATAAAGTCGTCACTAACACGTCTTTGAGTGTGAAATTATGTACAGGAAGGGATGAGAGCTTGCATTCTCATAGAGGAAACATTTGTTCTCTCTTGAGTTGCTGTTCCCCTCTCTCATCATAAGAACTAAGTGCAGGCTGTGCTCGAGCACACAATGAGAAGGAGAAGCGATTGTTTTAACCTCTATCTCGTGGCCTTTGAAGATGCGATTCGCTTCCTCACCTGAAAGAAGTTTCAGAACTCTGCACAGTTAGTGAGCGAGAGCAACCCAGGCCTGCTCCGCTTTGTTATCATCACAGTCATCTCTAACAATGAAAAACAGTGTCTGCTGTGTGCACATGTGAACATTTCAATGGAGGGGGCCAGGTCATTAGATAGCAGGAATAAAGGGAGGGCAGTAGACACAGGAAACAGAGAAACATGTTGACAGAGTGCAGGAGGAAATGTTGAGAGATATGACAAGAGAATGGAGGTATGTATATATGTATACCTGTGGTCTTAACGGCTTGCCCAGCAAACCCCTACTGGTCATTCAGCGATAGCCATCTACTGTCCAGACGTTCGGTTGGACTGTTCTGTTCGTATTTCCTGATATGCGTGACCATGTTGCATCGATGATAACCCGATTGGCAGTTATCACTCAGTGAACTTATAGGAACCATGTAGTACCTACATTAAACAACAATGAACATTGTAAAAAAAAAAAAATTAGGTGCTTCATGTGGTAATATCTAAATTAATTGTTTTATTTAAATTAAAATAGTCTTTAATATTAAACATAATGGCTGGTTTCAAACTTGTTTCTCAAAATTGGTTGGCCAAACTGATAGCCCCACCCCTAAATTAACGCTATTGTTGGGCAGGTTGAGATGTTCAAACAAACAAGAGACAGCTAGTGCCACAGAGCAACAGATTTCACATTTTTCAGGTAATTCAATCTAAACGGTTTACTTTTAGTTATTTTTACATATTAAGATAAAAAAGAAGAAAGTGTCTTAATATAAAAAATAGAGTACTAAAGTTAGAATTATGACTGCACATTTTCTTTTAAAGGGAAAGTTCACTTAAAAATGAAAAGTCTGCCATCATTTACTCACCTTCATGCAGAGGTGTAAAGAGTAAAACCTCTCAGAGGTGTAAAGAGTACAGAAAATAAAGGTCCTGATCAAGTACAGAAGTTACAGCAAAACTGACTCACCAATTCTACGACTTGAGTAAAAGTGATTTTAGCAGTATAGGACAGTCATCATTTACTCACCTTCATGTTGTTCCAACCTGTATGAGTTTCTTTCTTCTGTTAAACACAAAAGAAGATGTTGGTAACCAGAGAGTTGACTGGCCTCATTGACTTCCATAGTATTTTTTCCTACTATAGAAAACAATGTGCCGTCAACTGTCTGTTACCAACATTACCAACATACCAACAAACACCTGGGATTCACAACTATTTGTTCATGCTCTCAAATGTGTGTAAAGTTGCCTATTGTTGACAAGTTCGGGTGAACAAGGACAAAATGCACAAGTTCTAGTACCTTTAATGCCCTGTAGATAGAGATATCACTTCTTTTGTTGCAGAAATAAACGGCATTACTCATTACAAATATTGGAGTAAAGAGTACATATACTTATTCAAAAATTTAGTAAAATAGAGAGGAAAAGTTGCTAAAATCTTCGTTCAAACTACAAAGTAGCCAAAAAGATACTTAAGGCTTCATTTCCTCGAATACTTTACACCACTGCCTTCATGTCATTCCAAACCTGTTTGATTTTCTTCTGTTTTTGTCAATACAATATCAACTGACAGCATTTGACCTGTTTATTGAATGGACAAAACACATAAAAACACTGAGACATATTTCAAAAGTCTAATGGGGGCTATGTTTCCCATTAACATTGTGAGCCAAGTTGGTCAACTTGGGCTCACAATGCTAATGGAAAATGCAGCCCTGGTCATTCAGCGATAGCCATCTACTGACCAGACCCTGTTCAGTTGGACATTATCATATTTCCTGCAGAAGTCGCTCCTGATATGCATGACCATGTTGCATCAATGATAACCTGATTGGCAATAATCACTCAGTGAACTTATAGGTACCAAGTGCATCACTGTGCACTACTGTTATTTAACATGCACATTAGTGTGAGTGTCATATTTACATGTTTTAAATTGATCTGATGGGAGTACCACATGTACATACCCACTCAAATTAATCAGTACATGCCAGGGCCATTTTTAGCCATGTGGAGTGCGTGTGTGAATTCCCGTGGAGGGGGGATGGATTATGACCATGTTGCACACACATGTTGCTTTTAATGACGGGTTTTGATAAAAGAGCTTTGGATTAGGCATAAACTCTTTTTCATTTATGGAATACCACATTATGATCATTGAATATCACCAGCACTCACCAGCTGAGCTTCACTGGAAATATGCGGCCCTTGTGTTATCAGAGCAGATTGTTCAGAAAATAAAAGAGATATATGAAACTTTAAATGTAATATCAAATAACACACCACAGTTAAAATTATTGTTAAGTACTCGTGCATGTGCTTTATATGTTGGTCAACACATCAAAAGAAGTATGTATTTAAAGCATGGCAAAGGATTATTAAAAAAATATGATTTAGAATGTACTTTAAAGTAAAACTGTTTTGACATTATTAAAAAGGTGAAATTTTTAAAATTGTACTTAAGTGTGTTATAAAGCATAGCCATGAAACTGTATTCTAGCCTTTTATTTAATTTGAAAACTTTTAAGATTTGAAGTACAAGTGTACAAAACATAATTAAGTACACTTCTTTTTCACAGGATTTCCAAGTCCATAAACATTATGTGCAAATGTCAAAACTACTCTTTAAAAGTAATATTCGTACTCCAGTTTGAGAAGATGAACTGAAAGGCCAACGTCTTTTGACATTGTGTATATGTTACATGTGAAATTGTCCGTGCAGGGAGATAAATGTACGTTTATTCTTTTATATTTGTTAGTTTATTCACTTTAAAGTTATATGTATTGAGATGCATAGTAGCAGTAAAGGCTTTATGTTTTAATTCAGACTACAACATTAAGCATGTGAGATCCATTTAGTGCAACCAATGGCTTACATATGTGTCACTTTTGAGTAAATAACAGATTCTTCTGACAGAAAGTAATCAGTTTCTTCTGCAAAGCTAATAAAAGAGTTCATTACTCATCTAAGCAACTCAACACTTTCTGAGTTGGTCTTAGCTTTGAAAACAACAACAACAATACACATCGGACAAACCAAAAGAAAAGAAGGGAGACACAGAACAAATTCTTGTCTTTTACAAGAATTGTTTATCTGGTTAAAAACCAGAAGAAGTGCAATAAAGAAAGTGCTCACAATTCAACAAAACATACGGTTATTTAAAACGGCATCAGCACTATAAGTGATATTTAAAAAAAAGTTGGTCTTATTAAGTCAGGTCACACAAAGCATTTGTGTTATTAAAACAATTACTGATGTCTGACTCTTTTATATATATATATATATATATATATATATATATATATATATATATATATATATATATATATATATATATATATATGTGTGTGTGTGTGTGTGTAAATTATTACAGAGTACAAATATAACATTTCATTTTATTTTATGCTTTTTTAAATTGTATTTAAATGTCGCTAAATCTGTAAACAAAGTTCCCCAAATGTGTTATTTATACCACAATTCCACTAAACTAAATGTTTTTTTTGTTAACGTTTGGACTCTTGTGCAACACTCTCCGGGATGTGAAGAGTTAACCTTACATTCGCAGTGCATTGTGGGATAGCAAAGGATCAGCGATGGCGGCGAGACTAAAGCACCTGAAACTTTTCATTGTAACTTATTTGCATGTTACATTCTTTTCTCCGAACTGCGTTACCGACGCTACAGACGTGACGTGGGATGAGAACGGATACATTCTGTACTGCCCGTGCATGGGTAATGAGAGCATGACACATCTGAGACATTGAGAATCATACATAGATATAAAGCGCCTGTGTCTGTCTGTGTTGTGTTGGAATAATAAACACATTTCTGTGGTGTGTTCCTCTTTAGGTCGGTTCGGAAACCAAGTGGATCATTTTCTTGGATCACTGGCTTTTGCTAAAATGCTGAACAGAACACTCGCGGTTCCGCCGTGGATTGTTTACCGTCATCACTCTCCCCCTTTTAAAAACGTAAACGCAACACACGTCACTACTTTGACTGCACATTTATTCTGTCCCCGTACTTCCACTTTTGGGAAGTCTAGCTTTAGCAGGCTAGTTTATAGCTGCTGCAAGTTGGTCATTATCTGCTTCAAAACAATGTTACCATTGTATAATTTATTCATTCTTATTTGTTTCATTTTTATTTTAAGTTGTATTTAATGCTAGTATTAATACTTAATTTTAATTTATGAAAACAGTTCATTAACTAGTCCAAACTGATTATGAGTTGTTCCAAACTGTAGACCATCTTGGACAATCACCAACTAGCTACCAGCTGGTTTAGGAACATAGAGGATGATGAGGCACATAATGACCAGCTGTCACACTAATAGTGTAGCACAAGGCGAAAGTACAGTTCATTGACAATGTATGGTATGCTCCTGTCTCTCAAACAGGTGCACATCCCTTACAGTGAGTATTTCCAGTTGGAGCCAGTGAAGCAGTACCACCGTGTGGTGAGTCTGGAGGACTTCATGGAGCACTTGGCTCCTAAGCACTGGCCCCGTGGTCAGAGAGTCGCTTACTGCTTCGAGTCCTCATCTCACAGGAGCCTGGACAAAAAGAGCTGTCCGATGAAGGTAATATGGATGATCATTCCTCAAGGAGCTTGAAGTGCAATTGTTGTCGATTACAATGCAAAACACTGTAAGTTTATGCTCTGCTTTAGACTGCAGACATGTAACTGATGTGACACTTTTGGACTTGTTGCTCTAGCTTTTACACTTCCTTCATTTCTATCTTTTTGCTGGACTTTCACAATGAGAAAATATATAAAAGGGATGTTCACCCAAAAATATAATTAATTACTTTATTATCATTATTACATTATTATCATGTCGGCATTGAAAAGGGCATTGTACCAACCCTTTAAGGCTGATCATTGATGGCACATACCATGGAGACACTGCCATCTGTTGGATTTTTAGCAGATCGGTATGCCGTTTCATAGCACAAGAATTTCATGACCGTGTACATGTAATGCAGCCTGTTGATTCTGATCCAGGATGGAAATCCTTTTGGACCGTTCTGGGACCATATTGGAGTCGACTTTGACCGTTCCATTCTTTTCGGAGGTCTGTCATTTAGCTCCTACTACCAGCCGCACTGGATAAAGAGGTACGATTAAGCTGAAACACTCACATTAATCAAAATGATTGCACTCAGGCTCCCTTCACCTTATTTTTCTCACTCTCAAACTCTGTGTTTTTCTTTTTCTTCAGGTTTCCCCCAGCGGAGCATCCAGTTCTCGCTCTTCCAGGAGCCCCAGCGCAGTTCCCTGTACTGGAGGAGCACATTGGACTGCAGCAGTATGTGGTGTGGTCTGATGAACTGGTACAGGAAGGACAAGGCCATATCAACACCCTGCTAAACAGACCCTATGTGGGCATCCATCTGAGGATTGGCTCTGATTGGGTAAGCTCTGTGTCTGTATGTGAGTAGAGGTTTTTCAGAAGTTCAGATCCAACTGGAAGCTTCTAGAATTTTTATCTCAAGTGAATCTTACAATACCGTTCATTGCCATTTTGAAAGAAATTCATACTTTCATACAGCAATTAACTTTATATCCTTATGTATACCCCCTAGAGAAGTTTATGCTTTAAAGATATTTATAATATTACAAATGATTTATTTTTCAAATAAATGCTGTTCTTCTGAACTTTCTATTTATCAAAGAATCCTGAAAAAATGTATCACGGTTTCCACAAAAATATGAAGCAGCACGTATTTCAGAATATAACACATAATAGAATTTCACATATAATCAGAAATGTTTCTTCAGCATCAAATCATTATATTTGATTGATTTCTGAAGGATCATGTGACACTAAAGCCTGGAGTAAAAATGCAGAAAATTCAGCTTTTACCATCACAGGAATAAATTACACTTTATATAATCATATAAATAGAGATAACATATAGGCTAATTTACTAGAGGTTCTGTCAAAATGTTAATTGCTGCAGTCTGTTTAACCCTTTCACACGCAAGTTTAAAATATACGATCTGACCCCCCAGCATGAGTTTTTTTTTGTAGAACGAATAAAATGCGTCGTCAATTTAGATCTACTGTATGATGCACTGAGCGTTCTGATCACACCTGTGTGATCGTACGTGTCAGTGTTAATTATTTTTAACTTAATATTAATTCATTATTTTTAAAAAATTTGGTTTAAATGAATGATTCAATGACTCACTTGTTTCATTACTGCATGAATCAGCATTTTTTAACGAATCTCTTGAATGAATGATTCAGTGACAAAGATTTTTTTAAACAGTCACTTGTCGCCATCTACTGGTGTAATGACTTTCAAAAGGTGATTTTCTTTATTTTGATCGCTACTGTAATCATCAGTGTTTATATCCTTTATGTCCTTAAAGTTAAAGCTATCAACTTTTTTCCCAGTACCTCTGTGATAATTTGAGTGATTGTAAGACCAAAATAATGATACTGTGTGGTTGAAGCTGTTTCTTATCTATACATGACAACTGCTGTCTCTGGATCAAAAGCAGCACCATCATAGATTTTAATGTTCGCTGTGATCGCACTTGTCAAAAATTTTATAGACATCATTGTCATTTAGGAATAAGATCACATAGGCGTTTGAATCGAGATTGCGATCTTTTAAAAATTAATCATGCAGCTCTAGATTTTACTGTATTTTGGATTAAATAAATGCAGCCTCGGTGAGCATAAGATACTTTCAAAAACATATAACCAACCACCACAAACATTTGAACGGTGTATGTAGTTTTATCTATCTGTGTGTTAAGTTAAATGTTGTTTTTTAAAAATTGATTTTACTTTGTTATTGCCTTAAAAATAGTATTAGATGCTGATATCCCATATAAAATAAACAGGCTATGATTGATTATAGAAAAATAATGTAAATGATGTGATTCTCATCATAACATTTGTGCTCCAACAGTATATCTGAATTAATATGGATGGTTTTGAGATTCCTGAAGCACCAATACCAAGGGCAGAATTTTAGACCTAATGTGGCCTGAATCAGATTGTGCACATCACATCCTCTTAACTATTCTTTTTACCATTCCACACAGCAAAATGCCTGCAAGCTTTTGAAGACAGGTGATACTGGTCCTCACTTCATGGCGTCTCCACAGTGTGTGGGATACGACCGTCAGACTGCCCTGCCGCTGACCATGACCATGTGTTTACCGGATCTGTCCGAGATCCGCCGTGCTGTGAAACTCTGGGTGAAGAACACCAGTGCTCAGTCAGTATACATAGCCACCGACTCCGAATCGCACACCGCAGAGATTCAGAAACTCTTCAAGGGCAAGGTGAGGTTTTACATTTGAACATTACAAATGTGTGGACGTGATTTAGGAAACAGAATATAATAGTGTTGACACATTTTGTGCAGGTGAAGGTCGTGAGCTTGCAGCCGGACACTGCTCAGGTTGACCTGTATGTCCTCGGCCAGGCCGATCACTTCATCGGGAACTGTGTCTCGTCCTTCTCAGCCTTTGTTAAAAGGGAGAGAGATGTTCACGGGAAACCTTCATCCTTCTTTGGCATGGACTACCCAGGAAAAAGGAAAACAAAAGAGGAACTCTAAGGAAATTAAGAGGCTACGTTTTTGGAACTGTGAAGCGTGGTTGACGGTTTGCATGTTTCAGGTGTCATTAGTTTTTGAACAAGAAAATTTTGATTTACGTTAAGTACTTAAATGAAGGGAGAACAATGGAAGTTAGTTCCTTATTGATTTCTCGGGACACACCATACCTCCCATTTTGCACTACTACCTTAACTGTGAGCAACCAAAACAGTTTCCCTGTTTCTTCTAGAAAGAAGTGAGTATTTATCATGGCATATCGTACTGGGATGTTTGTATAGACTGGCTAATTTGTGGATGGAAACTAAACCCTGTTAGGGTCTAGGAATTATGACCGAGAGTCTAGTCAGAATTTGTCACGTGTAAAGCGGTTCGAAATTGCACTTTTCAGTTAAAGCCAATTTAAGAGCACCAGTGATTTCTGAAAATGTATAAAAAATAACACTGAATGCATGTCACACAGACTTTCTGGTGTCTTACAGGAATGCAAGTTATGCAAATTATTTTGAAAGTCAGTGTGAAACCAAACGGCAGAAATGTTTTATAAGTGTTTTAAACTGTTTGTAATTGTTAGTAATTTTGTATTGGATGACATTCCTCAAATTAGTTTATCAATAAAAAATAAAGCAGTATTCTGTGTGCATTTATGTCCTTTGGTTTTATGATCTATTTAAAAAGCGTTCTTTAAATATTTTTACATCTGTATAGTCATTTACAATTTTTTGTCTCATTCTCACCGAGGCTGCTTTAATTTGGTGATACAGTAAAAGATACATTTTAAAATGTCACTTATTTCTGTGACGGTAAAGCTGAATTTTCCGCATCATTTATTTCATCCAAAAAACTTTAACAATACTGTATTTTTGTATGTTGCAAAAATTGGTTAAATGGGTCTATTTGTCTATTTGAAAACGTATTTTTAATAAATTGATCATTCCTTCATTTTATTAGCGATTTATTGTTATTCCATTACTTTAATAACAAAACAAACAAATATACACATCTACACTCACCGGCCACTTTATTAGGTACCCCATGCTAGTAACGGGTTGGACCCCCTTTTGCCTTCAGAACTGCCTCAATTCTTTGTGGCATAGATTCAACAAGGTGCTGGAAGCATTCCTCAGGGAGTTTGGTCCATATTGACATGATGGCATCACACAGTTGCCGCAGATTTGTCGGCTGCACATCCATGATGCGAATCTCCCATTCCACCACATCCCAAAGATGCTCTATTGGATTGAGATCTGGTGACTGTGGAGGCCATTTGAGTACAGCGAACTCATTGTCATGTTCAAGAAACCAGTCTGAGATGATTCCAGCTTTATGACATGGCGCATTATCCTGCTGAAAGTAGCCATCAGAAGTTGGGTACATTGTGGTCATAAAGGGATGGACATGGTCAGCAACAATACTCAGGTAGGCTGTGGCGTTGCAACGATGTTCAATTGGTACCAAGGGGCCCAAAGAGTGCCAAGAAAATATTCCCCACACCATGACACCACCACCACCAGCCTGAACCGTTGATACAAGGCAGGATGGATCCATGCTTTCATGTTGTAGACGCCAAATTCTGACCCTACCATCCGAATGTCGCAGCAGAAATCGAGACTCATCAGACCAGGCAACGTTTTTCCAATCTTCTATTGTCCAATTTCGATGAGCTTGTGCAAATTGTAGCCTCAGTTTCCTGTTCTTAGCTGAAAGGAGTGGCACCCGGTGTGGTCTTCTGCTGCTGTCGCCCATCTGCCTCAAAGTTCGACGTACTGTGCGTTCAGAGATGCTCTTCTGCCCACCTTGGTTGTAACGGGTGGTTATTTGAGTCACTGTTGCCCTTCTATCAGCTCGAACCAGTCTGGCCATTCTCCTCTGACCTCTGGCATCAACAAGGCATTTCCGCCCACAGAACTGCCGCTCACTGGATGTTTTTTTCTTTTTCGGACCATTCTCTGTAAACCCTAGAGATGGTTGTGCGTGAAAATCCCAGTAGATTAGCAGTTTCTGAAATACTCAGACCAGCCCTTCTGGCACCAACAATCATGCCACGTTCAAAGTCACTCAAATCACCTTTCTTCCCCATACTGATGCTCGGTTTGAACTGCAGGAGATTGTCTTGACCATGTCTACATGCCTAAATGCACTGAGTTGCCGCCATGTGATTGGCTGCTTAGAAATTAAGTGTTAACGAGCAGTTGGACAGGTGTACCTAATAAAGTTGCCGGTGAGTATAGTGGATATTTGAAACAGCTTTAAAATGTGTAACTAAATGCTGGATATGGCAAGCTGATTTGACTTTTATTCATTCCCAAGATATTAATTCTTCTTGAAATCAACAATTAGCCTCAATTTTCACTAGTCAAAATACTAATTCTTGAAATCAGGAATTTGATTTCTACTTGTAAAAATGGCAATGTTTGATATCCGGAATGAATTTCCACTAGTAAAAATGTTAGCTTGTTTGCACATGACGTCGCTGCTTTGGTGCGAAATGCAGATGGAGGGCAGGAAGCGATTTTCTACATAGGAAGCACTATCACAAACTCAAAATGCCTATGTTTTGCAGATCTGCTCAAGATTCCTGGTTGCTCAAATCGGAGATTCCACAAGGAGCTTTAAAGCTACAATATGTAAATATTTTTTGCTAACCTCTTACAATAACAAAGGCGTAGGTTTATGACCCAGTGATACGCTGAATGATGGGACTTGCTGTCAAGCTGATGGATCTAATAATGTTTATGGGTGAGTAAAAACATTCATGTTTTTTAAGATTATAGTGGTGTGAAGCAGGCCGCGATTCCTAAAAAGAGAGATATCACACACGAGTCCCGCGGATATAAAGGAATAAGGACATTTCATTAGACAAATTAAACTTGTGAGGGAACGCCGCGCCAGTTTCACTTAGTCTAACGTTAAACTATCATACTAAACAGCATTTGAGTGTGTTGAAAGTTATAATGTTATTCTATGTGTTAGTTTGTTTGCTATATGAAACTAGCAGTAAGCTAGATCAACATTAGAACAACATACTGATCATAGTCTAACATTTCATCATGTTGAGCTATATAACATTGATTTGTTTTATGTACATTTGCTCACCTGTCTAATAAATTGTGTGCAAGAGCGGTGTTGCTCCAAGTTAGTCACGGACGTGAAGCTCTCGGCATCTCGAAAACGCCACGCCGAAATTGACCCTCATTTTAGTTCTCCTTTTTTGTCCCAAAGTCTGCTTGCCATGGTCTATGTTTGAACGAAACAAGAACATCGTGCCGCTAAACGTTACACACTATGCTGTTCTCCACGTCTGTCGCCATGGTTACGTCATGGCTTGCTATGGCAGTACGAGCAGAAACCGAGCATAGCACGGATATTGCGTCATTGACAGGCGACATTTTTTTCCGGGACAGCCACTTATTTAAAATTTACGTAATTGGCTGACAGGGCTATGCCATTTTGGGAGGGGCCGCTCACTGATCTCCCTATATTTTTGAAAATCCTAGACATGGTTAGACCTGCACATCGTTACTGCTTTCGGTTAGCCTGTGTTTTTCTATTGAAATAAGAGGCTGCTGCCTGCGTCACGCCGTACGGGTTGAGCAGAGAGGCTGCACAGTTTGACCCGCGGGCAGCGGCCGCACACCAGGCCGCCTAATGGGGTTGCTAAGAACTTGCAATGTATAACTATCTACGGAGAGCCTGGCCACTCCCTATTAAGTCCTATTGTACCGAATTTTGGTTGTAGTTCCACCAGAGTTCCACTGGGGGCGATCGCCCGAGTGCAAAATGAATGGGAGTCTATGGAGCCAGACGTCTAAATTTGTCTCTTTCACCCGATTGCCGTTGAGAAATCTCAGATTTTATTGTAGGTTTTGCAAGTTCAACATGGGTTATAGGTCGAAAGTTGAATGAACGAGTACTTATGTCCTTTTGATTTCTTACAGGATGAGTTGTTGTTGCCCATAACATGCTAGCATTCTGCTAATGATGCTGATTGGTCAGTGAAGGACTGATTACGAACAGAGATACCGCTTGATGGCATTGTGGCATCCGAAGCAGGACCAGAATGTTAAGAACTTTAGTTTAACAAAAACTGTTCTAGCACATGTATTTACCTGTGTCAACTGTGTTGTCGATGCCTCGAGAGAAAAGAAGTGCAGAGCAAGAAAGCACCAAAGTGACTGCAGGATTGCCGTAAAGCAGTATCTCTGGTCGTACGATGTGTATGATGTCATTGACATTTTAAAATACTTTTTTAAAGCAAATAAGTGACTAAAAAAATCTAACACCCAGCAATGTGTAATTTCTTTGCATCTCCTTTCGAATACATTCAAATTACTAGACAAAAAATGATATCCTGAGAAAAGTGGATTTTGAGGGGTATAGCTCCATAGACCTCCATTCATTCTGCACTCGTCCTGCGAGCGCCCTCATGAACCAGAGTGGAACTGCAACCAGTTCAGAAGCCAGAAGTTTACTGAGAGTGGAAGTTCTCCCCTTATTAGACATTCTCTGCTTAAACTTTCAGGGAAAATGTTTTTAGATAAAAACTGAAAGAGTTGTCGGAAGCTTAGTGATGGAAGTCCTGGGACCGTGGTGTAGGCCTGGTCACTTATAGCCTACCTTTAGCTTTTTACCTCTGGCGACTGCATTTAGGCATCAAAATTGTATTTTCACTAGTTATAAAATAAAGAGTATTTTTGCTAATGATGACGTCATTGCTGATATCAAGAATTCATATCCTTGGAATGAAAGTTAAAACGGCTTGCCATAGCATAGGCTGGATTGATCCAGCAGCAGTAACGTTAGATCCATCCCGGCCTGCAGGGGGATCACCTCTCCCTTTCTCCCTCCGTCTTTCACACAGTTAGACGGGCACAGCCACAGACATGGCTGACGGAGTTCGTGAGGAGAGATACGGGTAATTTTGCATATTTAATCGCTTGGCAGATTTGAGAGGTGAATGCTTCCGACGGATATGAAGACGACGGCGATTTTTGGCGTAATTTACAGGTTAAATAGTTGGGGATGGGAGAGGTGAGTCACATCATGTATGTCTATGTGTGCTGCTGTATAACGTTAAATGACACGGTTTGTTTGCCGTTGCCAGGCCGCTTGTTTAGAGTCTCCGAGGAGCTCCGTGCTCAATGACCCGTTTATACACCTTGACCGCTAATATTGACGAAATTATATGATTTAATTATGATTAAATAACATAATCTCAGTTGAAACAATGACGTTTTCAACAAAACAGACAATTCTTGTCTCTTTAGTCTGTTTGTCGCCGTTATTTCTCGCTATTTCATGACAACCGAGACAGAGATTTAGCCTAATTTACAGACTCTAAACCAGATTTAGCCCACAGATGTTTGAGAATAAATTATATCAGATGGGCCTATGTAAATTAGCACTGATGCTACAGCTAATATCGTACTTAATTGATCGTTTTTCATTGTATAAATTATAATGTGGGCAATGTAGGAAAAATGCCAATTTGGGAATGATGTACTGAAGACTGCTGTAACGTCGTTAACGTTAGGCCTACTTGAACAAATGTATTGCGTAATTATTTCTCGCAAGAAAACAAACAGGTCGTTTTTGAAGTGACTAAAAGTAGATGCTTTAAATATTGTAAGTTAATATTGCTTGTAAATTTTAGTGCAAGTTTGGTAAGGAAAATATCATTAAGGAGTGGTAAAGTCGTTAGTGAATTTGTAAAGTCGTTAGTGGGAAAAACGACTTTACAAATCTGTAGAAATGTACGTTAGTGGTTGTATATTCTAGCAACCAATTCATCATGATCTAGCAGGAATTTCTAGCCTCAGCTCTAAACTTTATTTGGCTACAAAAACTTACAGCTAATAAACATTGCGATATTATTCTAGGTCAACTCAAACTATTCCACCCAACCTTTACAAGTATGGCTACAGCTATTAGCCTATGTAATGCTATTTTGATATACAGCTGAGCCAACCATAATACTGAATGATTGTGATATTGAGGTAAGTTACCATGGTATTTATGGTACTCAAAAGTTTTTAATTTAATGGAATATTGCAGTATTTATAAATGGTTTATCTGTGCACATCATACACATATATATATATATATATAAATAAATAAAAAAATAAATTAATGTCTCCACATAATCTTTAAAGGACAAGTTCGGTATTTTACACTTAAAGGATTAGTTCACTTTAAAAAAAACCTTTTGCTGATAATTTACTCACCCCATGTCATCCAAGATGTCCATTTCTTTCTTTCTTAAGTCGAAAAGAAATTAAGGTTTTTGATAAACACTCCAGGATTTTTCTCCATATAATGGACTTCCACAGGACCCAAACGGTTCAAGGTCCAAATGACAGTTTCAGTGCAGCTTCAAAGGGCTTTAAACGATACCAGACGATGAATAAGGGTCTTATCTAGCGAAACGATCGGTCATTTCAAAAATAAATAAAAAAGTTTACGTTTACGAGCACAAATGCTCGTCTTGCTCTGTACTGTGATGCGTGTTCGTGACGTCACGTAATACCATTTCACTTGGATATGTCACAATAGGAAAGAAAAGACTATCGCAAGTTTCATGCTGATTCAATAAAAACAACACCACCCATGGTACATGTCCAAAAAACAACAAAACAAACAAACAAAAACCATGAAATTGCAATGTCCTAGTCATTTTGTTTTTGTTAATTTGAATTTGGAATTGGATATAAAGTCAAAATCAGGAGATAAAGTCTAAATTGACATAAGACATTGACATGAAGTCAGCTTGATTTAAAATTGCCTGACTAAATTTTTTTTAGCTTACCAATTATGTTCTTAAAATTGTCTTTTTGTGAAAAATGGTTACTACAGATTTGCCTCCTAAGTTAACTAGAAAAATATTTGCGGTGTTTGTTTGCTGTAACCATAACACGAGTTTATTCATATTTATCTCTTGTCTTTGTACATGTTTCTGCCATTTCACTGAGTTGCATCATGTTTTGCAGGCTCTGATGCTGGCAGCACCATTACTGTGAAATAAACTACAAACTCATTAAGAGAAGCCAGCAGATATATACCAAAGCACTCCAGAAGGCAACAAAATGTCTAAAAGCAAGAGCTCTGAATCCGTCAAGGTAGTGGTGCGTTGTCGACCCATGAATGAGAAAGAGCGAGTCGCCAACTTCGATAGAGTGGTCTCTGTGGATGTGAAGTTGGGGCAAGTGGCCGTGCGCAACCCTCGAGCTGCATCCTCCCATGAGCACCCCAAAGTGTTCACCTTCGATTCTGTTTACGACTGGAATTCAAAGCAGATGGAGCTCTACGACGAGACTTTCCGCCCATTGGTGGACTCTGTACTGTTCGGCTTCAATGGGACCATCTTTGCATATGGCCAGACAGGCACCGGAAAGACTTTCACAATGGAAGGGGTACGAAACGACCCCGAAAGGAGGGGTGTCATTCCGAACTCCTTTGAACACATTTTCACGCACATCTCCCGCTCTCAGAACCAGCAGTACTTGGTCAGGGCTTCATACTTGGAGATTTACCAAGAAGAAATCAGGGACCTCTTATCGAAAGACCAGCAGCACCGATTGGAGCTGAAAGAGAGGCCTGATACGGGCGTCTACGTTAAAGACCTCTCTTCGTTCGTCACTAAAAGCGTTCGTGAGATTGAGCATGTGATGAATGTGGGGAACCAGAACCGCTCGGTTGGTGCAACTAACATGAACGAGCACAGCTCTCGCTCTCACGCCATCTTCGTCATCACCGTTGAGTGCAGTGAGTTGGGTCCTGATGGAGAGAACCACATTCGGGTTGGGAAACTCAACCTTGTTGACCTGGCAGGAAGTGAACGACAGACCAAAACTGGAGCGCAGGGTGAGCGCTTGAAAGAAGCCACCAAAATCAACCTCTCCTTGTCAGCTTTGGGCAACGTCATCTCAGCGCTGGTGGACGGGAGAAGCACTCACATCCCGTACCGTGACTCTAAGCTTACGAGATTGCTGCAGGATTCCTTGGGTGGAAATGCCAGAACTGTTATGGTGGCCAACATTGGTCCTGCTTCCTACAATGTAGAGGAGACTCTGACCACGCTACGCTATGCAAACCGCGCCAAAAACATCAAGAACAAACCCCGCGTCAATGAAGACCCCAAGGATGCCCTGCTCCGGGAGTTCCAGGAGGAGATCGCCCGCTTGAAAGAACAGTTGGAGAAAAGGTCTGGCAAGAAGAGGAGAAAAAGGAGGAGGAGAAGGGTTGGAGAAGGAGGAGAGGAGTTAGAGGATGGGGAGGAGGAGGATGACGAGGAGGATGATGATGATGACGGCGAAGAGGAAGAAATGGGTGCGGATAAGAACATCTCTGATTATTGGCGTGAGCAACAGGAGAAGCTGGAGAAGGAGAGGAGGGCCATCATGGAGGACCACAGCCTGGTGGCAGAGGACAAACAGCGGCTGCTGAAAGAGAAGGAGAGGAAGATGGACGACCTTCGCAGAGAGAAGGACGCTTCCGAGATGCTGACGGCCAAAGTTAAGGTTAGACAGTCCAAACCTTGGGATGAAATGCACTACTGTTTAAAAGTTTTTATGTTTTTGAAAGAAGTCTCTGTACTCATTAAGGCTGCATTTATTTGATATAACAGCACCATTTTACTGTAAAGTATTATTATAAATGGCTTCTATTTTAATGTAATTTAATTTATTCCTGTAATGTCAAACCTGAATTTTCAGCATCATTACTTCAGTCTTCAGTGTCCCATGATCCTTCAGAAATCATTCTAATATGCTGATTTGATAGTCAAAAATCATTTCTTATTATCAATGTTGAAAAAAAAATTCGCCTAAAGTGCTGCTTAATATCTTTTTGTGGAAACCATGATAATTTTTTTCTTTGATTAGGCCTAATAGAAATCTCAACAGAACAGCATTTTATTTTAAACAGATTTTTTTGGTGTGCAATATTATAAATATCTTTACTGTAACTGTTGATCAACTTAATGGGTCTTTGCTAAATAAAAATATGAATTTCTTTTAAAAAAAAATTTTAATGGTGTTTTTTTTTTTTTTTTTACTCGTAAAATTATTGGAAATTTTCTTTGTGATAAATGTAACATTTGATGACCCCCCCCCCCATATTTAATGTGTAAAAAAATTTAATTAAATATTTTTTTAATAAAAAAAAAGTACAAAGTATAGTTGTAAAATTAAAAAAAATTATACATGTAGGTGTGTTTAAATCCATAATTTTAAATGGATTTCTTTTTTTGTTGTTGCATTGGGCCAATTGAGATAATGTCATGGAAACGACTGATCTGGTCAGTCAAACAGAAAAATATCCTTTGACAAAAAAAGCCGTCTTTTGACGATTCTTTAAAAGAAACCAATCATAAAGTTCATGTGTTCATATCACTACTCATTTATTTTTGTCTCTTCGCATTCAATTCCGGCTGCAAACTCACAGCTTTTATAAATTATAGGAAATATTCAAAAGCATTTGTTTTAAATGCATCTGGCTTATCTGATAACCAGTTGATTGTTCTCAGGCCATGGAGAGCAAGCTGCTGGTGGGAGGGAAGAACATTGTTGACCACACCAATGAGCAGCAGAGGATTCTGGAGCTGAAGAGACAGGAGATAGCTGAACAGGTACAGTTTCCAATATCACACCGTATAGGGATTGAGCTGTCTTCAAGGTTGTTTCAAAGGAGACCGGTTATTTTAGTCTCCTTATCGTTTGTGATGTGGATATTCTGGGAAGCTGAATTTTAAATGGAGGACAAAAAAGCTGATTTAAGCATTTTCTACAGAACAGTCCTGTCTGTGTTTAGTTGGAGCTGCATTTACAAACCTTACTTAGGAATTCTGATGCAATATGAAGCCCGTCGTTGTGTTCAACAACAATTTTCATCTAAAAGGGGCTTGGCTAAAAATGTGTATGGTAATTCTCTTGCCGCTGTGATGTTATTAACTTTATATGAGCACTTCTACGTGGGCATGTGAAATGCAAAGATGCTTAAACATTTATAATGTGTGTGTGTGTGTGTGTGAGCAGAAAAGGCGGGAAAGGGAGATGAAGCAGGAAATAGAATGTCGTGATGAAGATACACTGGAGTTGAAAGAGACGTACAGCTCACTGCAACAGGAAGTTGACATCAAGACCAAGAAACTGAAAAAGGTATTGTAGCTTATATATATATCTGCTTCTATGCATCGGATTGGTTCCAGTTAATGGGTGAGATAATATTTTGACTCATAACAATCATTATATGTTTAGCGCTGCTGCTAAATAGTGTGCAGGAAACACTGTCTATGGCTTATAGGAACTGTACAAATGAACATGTCAAAGTTACAATAGCATTAGAAAAGCTGCTTCTGCATGTGATCAGATGTATTTTTAGAGTCTAGCTGTATTCTCTGGAGTCATTAGTAGTAGGACCGCTCTCATGGCAGATCTCCATCCTCCTGGTTGAGAATCATCCATACATGATTGAATGTGACCTCCTTTTGAGTATACAGAGCATTCTATTATTGGAGATACATTTTGCATTTCAAGAAGTTAAGGGAAAAAACTGTTCACTAACACAAATTATTTCCAGTATCTTATTTAAAACATATTCCATTTTAATAATTCAGTGCTTGCCAAACACAGGTTTCTTCCTTTTTTTTTTTTTACGATAACCGATTTCTTTATAGTAATGTTTGTCAACTGTCAAATGTTTGTTACTGTCAATTTTGTTGCATGCTGTCAACAACATTGTTATTCTACCATGGTAACCACATTGACAATTTTAAACTTTTTAGCCCAAAACTCCACTTGCTAGCGTAAATGCTAAGAGCACATAGCACTAATGAAATCATGATTTTTAAACCTACTGTGATCAGTGATAAATTCTGTTTTCCTTTTGATATTGTGGTTACAATTTTGAGGTTTTACTAAATAACTTTTAGATTGAAATATTTTCTCAGAGAGAGCACACATACCTTTCAGTGCTTCAGATCTTATCAGTGAGGGAAAGTGACGACATTTCCTGTGTCTTACAAAGTTGTGTGAGATAATTCCACCAATTTAAAGGCAAAGTTTGGTACGGTAACAGAATTAAGATAATCTTTATGTTTACATAAAGATTTATGTAAACACATTTTTATTTTTAATCAATGTAATGTTGTAGAATTAGGAACATGACTATTTAGGGCTTTTATAAATAAAATAAATGAAATATTACCAATAGAAAAGAAAAATAATATATTTTGATCACACAATCATACATGAGGGAAAAAATACTGACTAATTCGGACAACATTGATTTTCAACTATATAAGACGCTTTTTACAGAAAATATTATATTGTTATGGCCTGTAACATCTTGATCCATGACAATGAGTAACAAATGATTAAAATATTAAAAAATATAACAAGGAGAAAAATATAATGACTTTTGGACACCAAATTTACCTGCAATTCTAGAATCACCCATATGCCTTACCTATTCCTATAAAGAGCCTAATCTTTTTTGAATGCTTTGTCTGTTTCTGTCTCCTTCATGTAGCTCTTTTCCAAGCTCCAGTCTGTGAAGGCGGAGATTCAGGACGCCCAGGATGAACATGTCAAATACAGGCAGGAGCTGGAGCAGACTCAGAACGAGCTGACCAGAGAACTCAAACTCAAGTACGTCAACCCAGAAACCCTCATCATCAGCATGACCACAATTTAGGCGTCACAACATTATGATGTACTAAATGAAAATGGATATTCATTTTGAGGTTTGTTAAAGATTACATTTAACACTGTTGATAAATTATTAGTGTTTTTAAAACATCTTTTCAGATCTTCTCAGAAAGCACAAACAGGACGATAAAGAAATCCTAGATTTAATGGTTTTGTTGCTATAGTATGTAGTGTTCTGACCTAATGAAGTTGTTGTGTTGGACTGACTGCTGGGAAATCTGGACTCAGCACTACTACATTACAGATTTAGACAGTTTAATACACACTCTCACTAAGACTCTAGTGTACCGAGCGATCTCTGAAGTACAGTATCCATTAAGGGAAGATTATCTGACCGGGGCAGTTGGCAGAATGAGTTTGGGGTTAATGGCAAATATCTTGAGTGTTCAAGATAAAGAAAGGAGAGAAAATAAATCTACTCAATTACGGATGTTCCAAGTTCTTGATATGGCTTTGAAAAAACATTTTTAAGAAAAGTTTAAATTTGATGAATTTAAAAATATCATGCGATACTGTATAACCATCAAGTAAAAGTAATTTAATTTAATTTAAGTAAAACATATTTACTTAACTCCACATGTGAATGTACACCTATATAAATCATCATTTAAACTTTTCAAGGTTTAAAATTATAATTTAAAAAATATATATAATCACACAGCCATGAGTGCTAATAGGTATATTTTTTGTCATATAATTTACAGTTTATTTTCCCTGCTTGATGGTCATAAATTTTTTTTTCCTATGTTCTTATTTACCTTTTACTGTAGTAATAACAGCAAATTATGCATAATTACATGAAACTAACCCTATTTTAAGTACATGTTGTTAATTAATATTACTTAAATGTATAATAACACTTTAACAAGGACACCTTAAAATTAAGTGTAACCTATACCTTTTCAAATATTAATATTTTAACATTTTCTTTACTGTTTTTAATAATAATAAGATTATTCCAAAATACTTTAAGGTTTAATACTTTAAGGTCTTTTTTCTTCATTATAAGGACAGTTGTATCAATCTGATTAAAAAAAATCAATCTCCAAAAATATTCAGAAAGTAAAAGCCTGTTATCACGGATACGAGGCATTTTGAATAATGAAAAGATCCTTAACATCATGTCATTGACTTGTTAACATTTGTGTTTTTCCCACCAGACATCTGATCATAGAGAACTTCATCCCACTGGAGGAGAAGAACAAGATTGTGACTAGAGCCACTTTTGATGAGGAAGATGACCTCTGGAAAATCACCCCCATCACCCGCATTCAAAAGTATGTAGGCTGATTTTGGATGACTTGTGAAGTGTAATTTTATGGCCATCAACATCGTTGGCTTCTTCACTGTAACGTTTCTTGTTTTTGTCAGTGATCAGCAGATGATGAAAAGGCCTGTTTCTGCGGTGGGCTACAGACGGCCTCTGAGTCAGCATGCACGTATGGCCATGTTGATGCGGCCTGATGTCAGATACAAGGTATGCCGACGCTGTTCCCATAATCCTCCACATGGCGCTACACAAAGCCTTTAGTTACAACACTCCCTCACTCTTTACAGCGACACAGATGAGCTCAGGAGAATCAAACGCTCGTCGTATCCTTGCTCTTTTGCCTTCATCTTTTGATATTCTCCCCGCCCGTCTTCCAGGCTGAGAATATCTTGCTGCTGGAGTTGGATTTGCCCACGAGGACCACAAAAGACTACGAGGGACCGGTGATAGCACCTAAAGTGGCTGCGGCTCTGGAGGACGCTCTGAGAGAGGAGGACGAGATCCAGGTGGACGCCTCTGGCCTCCGTGCCAGCCTTGGCTCCAGTCCAGGCCTCAGAGCCTCCGCTGCTGGGTTTTCCAAGAAACCAAAGTCAGGGTGAGAAATGATCCCTCCAACTAGGGCTGCATGATATATTGAAGAAAAAAAAACTAAAAAAAACACGATATTGCAATATGGCTTAGTGCAATTGTCAAATCACGCAGATTGCAGTTTAATTAAATAAAATATGCCACCGGCTCCTGACACACGTGTGCCGCCCATGATAAAGTGCTTCACCCGACCACAAGATGTCCACATGCAAAGTGCAGAGTTTCACTTATTTTACAGTACAACAGTTACAATATATTTATTTTAATATATAATTTAAAATAACTATTAGGGCTGTCACTTCTTATTTGATATTCGAATATGCATTCGAACATGATGTGAAATATCCGTAATCGATCGATCATTTTTTACAGTCTATGATTAGACCGTTTGTTTTTTCTTTTATTGTTTGCCATCTCATCCAGCCATCTCGCTCTAAACGTATTGTAGCGTCTACCCATGACCAAATCAAGCGAATAATGGCCAATAGTCTCCCTGTTTTGAAAATGGAATATAACCAACAGAACGGCCAGCCTGAGCACACAATTACGACCCCAACTCATTTAAAATGTAATGTCTGGAAATATTTTGGGTTCTACACCGTAGAACACCGTAGCGGGGCTCGTAGATATTCGAATACATTGCTTGATATTTGATATCCGTTCGAATTAGATTTTTCTCAAAAGTGACAGCCCTAATAACTATTAAAAAAATCACTATTGTTATTTTATACTGAATTGGTCAAGAACAGTGGGAATATAACTTATGCTTATTTCTTTCTTTCTTTTTTAACCTCTGGCCACGTTATGGTTGCTGAAAGAGGTTTTTGTTCTGGTAAAGAGTAAACCCAAGTGTGAACACCCACATTTTAATAGAATGGAATGAAATAACAAAATAAAATAATGAAATGACAAAATAAATTAATGAAAAAAAACTAAATGAAATAAAATAAACAAATCGTTCAGTTTTAAAGGATTATAATCTTTTTCTAGCTTTAAAATTGTTTACTTTGCACTCCCCAACAGAATCACTCCACTCGTTCTAGAAGGATTACTTCTTATCTAATATTGCTATTTTAGTTGTCTGGTGAGCATTCCTGGATTTCTTCATATCGCAGAAAAAGTAAATTGCAATGTCAGTTTTTTTCAATATGGTGCAGCCCTACCTTCAACCTCTTCCCTTTTATTTTTCACCTCTTTGTTTATCCTACCTTAATATACTTTTTTGCTTTCCCCCATAATCCTCTCACAGCCGCCCAAAAACTGTCAAGAAGGTGAGCACTCCAACTTCAGCTCACAGCCCTTTGTCCGGTTCAGGGTCTCCTCTTTACCCACAATCTCGAGGCCTTGTGCCTAAGTGACCCCGGCCTTCGCTGCTCCGTATGAACTAGCCAGCTTTGGCATCAATGTTCTTTAATGCCAGGCAAAATCAGTCGCATTAAAGACGGTGGAAGGTCTCATCACGCTCCTCCTGGAGTGGCTTTTAAACCAATCGGCCCTCAGTTAATGCTTGAGCGTTCATACCACCTAGTTTTTAGATGTCCTTTTGACATCATGTTTATAGCACACACACAAAAAAAGCTACATTTAGCAACCTTCAAAGTCTTAAAGATCACCACAAGATGAACTTCCACAGATTTAGTTTGCACTCGAACAAAATGTTACATGTGTGTATGTGTGAGGTCATTGAGACAGCAGATGGTCTCGGCATTGTGACCATACTTGTTAGATTCGTCATTGTGGGGATGTTTTTGTGTGTGTATGTCTACTTTTTTCCAATTGTAGGAATAAAAGTAGTCAAAGATTTCGGCTGGTTTGGGCCACAGAAGCACTGTGTTGAGGGAGCATAAGGACATTTTGTAATTGGCCGAGACCCAAAACAATCTCTAAGCCTTTCTGGAAGACTCTGAGTCTCTTTGGCGGGGAGAAGGGTCGCTGTATCCAGTAAGGAAAGGAGTTTGAAGTGTGAAGTTTGAAGGTCATCACACACTAAGATTATCAGGGTTCCAAGGTGCCTTAGATTCTCATTGAGTACAGAAGGTGTGAGAGTCCCTTGACCTGAAGAACCTGTAATCCACTCAAAAACCCCAGTGGATGTTTCCTGAATGCTTTGATTTACACTATAAGTATGTTGCGTTGGGCAGGCTTGTATTTAGTGGTTAAATGTTACACACGGAGATCTGTAAACATGAGTAAGTCTTATATCTGTCTGTTGAACTGTCAAACCTTGAACTAGTGAAGGTAATACCATTGCCTGCTGCTACTGTAGGGTTCTTTTACCCTAGGTGTCCTAGCATATGTTTTATGTATATGGAGAGATGTTAGTAAATAAATCTGCATTATCATTGCAGTTGTATTAAAATAATAATAAAAAATAATAATAAATGCGTCTTGGAGTGACATTTAAAAGGCTAACTTGTTAGCATACTCGTTGGTTTTATATTCAAGCAATTGTAGATAGTTTTTAATGGTCTTATTTTCTTTGCTTAGATTTATATGGTTTATTTTTGAATGTTTGTATTGTTTAAAGTTCTGTACAAATTTATTTTTGCATATGATATTTTAAGTATAATTTTCATGTGATTCACTAAATTCTTCTGTGTTAAGCAGATTACATCATTAAATAGTGAACAGTTTTTGGATTATCAGAATGTGTACTGCAAATCCTGATGCTGGTATTCTTATTGAAATGTGTGTATTTCTTCATTTAAATATGCATAATCTAATTCATATTACTGTCTGCTCCATCCTGGCTCTATTATTGCATACGTCTATATTATTTTTAAGGTTTTAGTATGACATAAGAACATCTAAAGCATTATAGACTAAATTATACTATATGTCTGCATTCTAATACTCCACTTTCACCTTCTTCCATGTGATGCGTGAGTTCAGTGCTGATAAACAACTACACAGAAAATATTTTTCATCTTCACAATGTTTAGAATGCTGGTGTCCTTAATTTCTTTACCATATTTTAATTAAATTATGATTAATATGTTTGACTGCAGTAGCTGATCCCCTTTTATTCAGATTTTATTTTTAATTTCTTTTTCCACCAAAAATCCGTTTAATCTCCATATGTAATAAATGATCAGAACTTTTCATTTCACCCAAACGTCCTCCTGTTGTAGACCTCGTTCTCTTCCAGGTTATGGCAGCGCAATGATCTTGTAATCTGAAGCGTGGCCTGAGCGAGATCATTCGATTTTTTTGATCAATCAAATTTCTTAAGTTGAAAATATCTTAAACATTTTTTTAATGAATTTATTTTTATTTAAAAAGATGGAGAATGTGGCCAATACTTGCGTAAGTGTAATCTGGGAATTTCTTAAATAAATCTTGTCATTAGCCTGCAATAAATTCTGGGGTATGCAAGGCCTCGAATGATGCATCTGTTGTGTCCTTTATTGCTTAGAAATGAAGGACGCAGTTCGAGGTAGCATTTGAAGGAGCTTTTACATTGGGACAGCCTTTGTTGTGGCGTAGTGACGCAATCGGCCTTCGAAGGATGCTGCCTCTGAATTGGGACACATCGGTAGTTTGTTGAAACGCATGTTTATGGAAAGGGGTGTGGCATTTTCCAAACACTCTCAAAGCGGTTGACCAATCACAACACACTGGTCCAGCTGACTAATCAGAGCACATTGTGCTTTCTGGGAGGAGGGGCTTCATAAAGACCAGTTCACTTTTTAAAAAACTTTTGCTGATAATTTACTCACCTCCATGTCATCCAAGATATCCATGTCTTTCTCTCTTCAGTCGAAAAGAAATTAAGGTTTTTGATGAAAACATTCTAGGATTTTTCTCCATATAATGGACTTTACTGGTAGCCAAACCGTCCAAGGTCCATATGACAGTTTCAGTGCAGCTTCAAATGGCTTTAAACGACAACAGACGATGCATAAGGGTCTTATCTAGCAAAACGATCGGTTATTTCTAAAATAAATAAATAAAAAACGAAGTTATATGCCTTGCTCTGTTCTGTGATCCGCGGTCGTGACTCTCCTGTTCGAACTCGTTAATCAAAATGAACGAATCTTTTTTTCGAGTCATTTCGTTCATTATGTTCGTTGAATGAATGAAATGACTCAAAAAAAGATTTGTTCATTTTGATGAACGAGTTCGAACAGGAGAACAGAGCAAGCCGAGCATTTGTGCTAATAAAACTTAAACTTTTTTATTTATTTTAGAAATAACCGATCGTTTTGCTAGATAAGACCCTTATGCATCATCTGTTGTCATTTAAAGCCATTTGAAGCTGCACTGAAACTGTCATATGGACCTTGGACGGTTTGGCTACCAGTAAAGTCCATTATATGGAGAAAAATCCTAGAATGTTTTCATCAAAAACCTTAATTTCTTTTCGACTGAAGAAAGAAAGACATGGACATCTTGGATGACATGGGGGTGAGTAAATTATCAGCAAAAGTTTTTTAAAAAGTGAACTAATCCTTTAACTGGGATGTGTTTCCAGTACAATGACGTAACTAAACTACCATAGTTTGATGCATCTTTGAAGAAATTAACTAACTAGCTAGTTACGACTGTTTGCCGAAACCATATTGTCGCAAATTGGTCGTTCAACCACGTTGATTAATGATGTCACGCACGTGGTGGAGTAATACTACTTTTAATTAATCTGTTTGAGATCGGAATAATGCTAGATGCTTTGCTATAAATTACGGACATAGCATCTGAGGACTATTTCTCATTTTTATCAGTTATTTTGCTTTATTTCCAGACTCAATCATAGGCTCGTTCTTACTTAGGCTACTAGAGCATGTACGCACTCTTCAAAAACGACGCTTTAAATATCTTGACAAACTAAACGATGTAAATTACATTTGTATGTATTCTAAATAAGACACAGATTGTACTGAATGTCAGCTTGCTCATTTTGCTCAAGATATGGATTTATTGAGTCCACATGTCATGCAAACAAGAAACTATATGCTTCTAACCACAGGGTCGAGCGCTGTCGTTCCAACCACACAACTGCGATGCTGTTTGCGAATGTTCCTTGGAACGATGGTTTCTGGAAACACCGACTCGTTGAACTATGCTGATAACGACAGAACTTACGACCATAGTTGGCTAACCATGCTTTCGGGAAACGCACCCTAGAGCGTTACTGGCAGACTGGGCAGAGAGGTGCTGCAACAATGAAATATGTGAAAAATAATCTTTTTTGAACATTAAAGCATGAAAACTTGTTCTAGTAGACCCCCAAAACAAAATCAAGACTTTGTAAAAGCATAATATGGCGTCTTTTATTTTTTTCTTTTAATATCATTTTTACCCTTAATAAATGAACCCAAATAAATGAACCTTGAGAGAAAATTCAAAAACAAGTCTTGATTTTTTTTTATTGTTTAATATTCGCATACAAGTAATGTGGCATGTTACATCTTTCATGTATTATTAGAGCTGACGAATAAGGATCACTGAGGGTGAAAGGGTTTGTGATTAGCTTTTTAGCGAAACGTCCAAAATCTTGAAAATCTACAACATCTACAATAAATGCGAGTTCAAAATGATGTTATATTTACACTTAATAAAAACACTTAAAAGTTTTGGAATTTCAATTACATATTGCAAGTACAATACACAGATAAAATGAATAGAAATGTGTCATTCCAGTGTGCAAACTCAAACTTTATTGAAGTTTCTGTTTCCTACAAGCACACAATCATCAATGAGAAAAACTAAAGAGAAAAGCTCCTGCGCTGATGAATTGTGTAGAAATCAGAACCGGGATCATAGAATCGCCATGGTTTTACCACCACTGTGATATACAAAAAGCAAAAGATCATTTTCAATACTTTTGGTCAAAAAATAGAAAGGTCCTAACATTTTGGTCTTTTTGTTCTTTGAGTTAAAAAATATATCAAATAAAACGTTTTCCTAAAGTATTCCTGAGTAGGGCCAAAGATTCTGAGCACGGAAAAAATATCCAAGTGCCTCATTTACCTGATGAAAACTAAATTTGGTGATTACCAATAAATAGAATTTGACTACAAAAAAGTTCTCTTCATTTTCACACAATCTTTACAATATAATGGGAAAGCTTGCGATATGACCCAATGAAAACATAAATCACTGTGTATCATTCTGACGGATGATTCTTCCTTGGTAACTGGGTGCAGAAACGATTTGTTACGCGCATGGGTCAAGGTCAAATGTAATGCTACCAGCGATGGTAATCAAATGCACATAACCACATACTCCAATACTAACAAAATGTGGGTGCACTACGGCAGTACACGTGCAGGTGTTATTCAATATTTTGGAGAACGCAGTAAAGGCAAGGAAAAGAGTTCAACAGTGGAGGGCCAACTTGTGTAAAGGTGCGGTCACATTAGCGAAATTTCGCTGGCCAGAAAATGTCCAATATGCCACACAGAAGCCACTTTCAAAACAAGCAGCCTTCTGGTAGTCATCCACATGACCACCTTGAAAACGAACGAAATCTGCGTGAACAACTCTTTCATGCTCGCACGAAACTCCCGATCCTATGAAGCAGAAGTCACTTTTATACCAAGCATGTTTATTTTGGTCAACGCGACGGATTCACGTGACCGACTTTAACAAGCGAAATTGAAATTACTAGATTTGGCCAAACAACGGTAAATGTGACCGCACATTTAAGGCTATAGAAAAATATTCAATTCACCTTGTCAAACTACACCACATCCCAAAGTGATGCTACTCTAAAAGAGCTCACAGCAACAAGCAATTCCCACAGGGACAATGTGTCGTAGGTCACGTACGTGTTCGATCATTTCAACCGAGGGGAATACCGAATTAACAAAAGAGCTGCGTGAGCTCAGGCGACATTGATTATTCAGGAAATGAGCTCAGTCCTTCTTCGGTTCCATCTCTGTACATCCCAAATAAAGGAGCTTTTCTTCACACAGGGATATGGATATTGTGATGTCATTAATTGAGGACTTAATTGTCATGCTAATCCAGTTTGAGAGGAGGAGGAAGAAGAAGAAGAGAAAGGCTTTTCTTCACGTCTAATCGTCTTAGCGCTCCACCGCACGTCTCATTTCTCCCTGTAATACAGCAGATACATCTTCAGGGGTTCAGGTAACGGGAGTCTTAGGATCTTCTCCCTCAGAATATTAACGGGAGGCTCCACACGAGCGCAGCCGCCTTTGTTTTTCTCCTCCTCTGTGCCGGAGGATTCCTCCTCGTCCTCCTCGGGTAGGTCTTCTCTCATTCGGCGGCAAGCCCTTTCCTCTTCCTCCTCCTCTTCCTCTTCTTCCTCTTCAACTCCTCCGGGGTAGTTGCAATCGTCCATGGCTGTGGGAATCATGGAGTCGTGGAGAACCATGGAGTTGACGCACTGGCGGTAGAAGCGGCGACAGAAGCGGCGCCTCTCGAAGCGGGGCCCGTAGCGGTGCATGGCTCGGGCCCCTGGGAAAGACACCCGTCTCTTTGTACGTCCTTCACCCATAGCTATGGGCTGCCGGAGAGTGTGGCGGATAGCAATCCGGCACAGGTCCTGCAATGTCCGAACCTCAAAAATGGCTGGAAATTTGGAAAACATTGGAAGGAAGACAAAATTGAATTTTTTCCCCCTATCAAATAATACTTACTTATTTAGCTTTCATATCAGTGTATTTGGTTTAATATTAAACAAAATTAAACTAAAATATTAAATATATAAACAAATATTAAACATATAAATAAAAACATTAAAAATTGTACAGATCCAAAACTTTTGAACGGCAGTGTATATGTGTGTGTGTATATATATTAAATCATCAATTTTATAATTAAATAATCAGTTACTAATAGATGAGACTGAAGACCTGTTCAGATCAAGAATGTTTGGCAAAACAAGATTTTTTTCTGATTGCCGAAACGATGAAAGACGTTACAAGCAAAAGCGGATCTTTTGTTTTTCGTCTGTAAAACAAGATTTTTTTGAAAATTATATTCTTTTTGAAAATTATGAAAATTCGTACTACTGCGATCATTCTCACAACTTTTTTACAGATGTATAAAAGTAAAGGTAAAAGTACATTTTCCAGTTAAGACCTGTTCGTGCCAAGAACGATAACTATAACATTAACTATATTAGTATCCACAACAACGGACAATAAAGTTTTGCACACACTGCAGCTTTGTCATCTGCTCGAGATCGTAAATCAGGAGGATTCTGATTGCCTGTCAATGTTTTTAATGCTCATCAGCTGAAAAAAAAAATTCTAAAAATGATTCATTTGGTATAAATAACTTGGTAATTAATACCAAGGGTATTGTTTCTTTGTGCCATTGTTATGGCTGTAGATTGCTATTCTCACAGAATTAGAATTATTAAACCTTTATAGCTATCGTCCTTGGCGTGAACAGTCCTTTACAATGCAGTAAAAGTAATGGGTTGCATTTTGTATTATAATTATAAAGGATCAGAGTGAAATTTGCTTTAATTTAGGTATACATATACTTTCAGAGAAAGATAACCATACTCATTGGACTTAGTGTAAATGGTTTTGGTGTGAAAAATCATTTGTGGTTAGTGTCTTGTTTATTTGTATTGGACTGATTCCTCAGTGTACTCACGTAAAGGAACACTCTTAGGTCTGCCATTGACATTCTGTTTGGGCTGGACCAGCGGGGCAAAGGTCACAGCGATGATTTTCTTGGTCTCCCAGGAGCTCTGACCTGTGCGAGTGATCTTGGTCAACTGCAAAAGAGTTTCTTAGATAATAAGCCCTCAAGTCAGTAATTACTACACTCATTACATCATCCCATGTGAATACTAATTACATGTGTGTACATCGATTTTGTGTGAGTAAAATGCTAATATATTTACGTAAAAAATGCCGTTATCAATTTTATTTATCTTTGCCCTCCCTCTTTAGGACCCCATGAAAGTAAAGTAGTAGTTTTGTGGCTTTTTAAAGTTTTATTTTTATTTTTATGTCTTTTAGCATTAAAATCATGTATATGCCAGTTTTTATAAAATAAATACATGTAAAATTTACTCACAGGAAAATGGGACGATCCGATTCCAATTCTGGGAGTCACGATCCGATTCCAAAACGATTCTTGAGCTAAATTTTTTTTCTTATTAATTAGTTTACCGACTTTAAATCTTACATTTATTTCTACATTCTTTATCTAATTACTTATGTCATTTGAAAGTACTAAATAATTCAAATTAATTTAAATAATTGTATGTTAAGAATTTTCAATTAACTAAACATGCATGCAAATAGTAAATAAAGAGAAACAAAGGAACATATTACAAGCAATAACCAAAGAGTACTTATATCTGAACATTTTCCAGTCAAGATCCGTGATTGATTTTTCTGTGTGATTTACACAGCAGGAGATCTAATGGGCTGCATTCACACGAATGCACAGAATTATTTTGACATATCAGATATTCGGTCCTGTCAGTCTAATCCCTTAAGACATAATTGACTATGTTTACATACATTTTGCATCATGAAAGTATTTTGAGATTAAAGATTTAACCGCTCACACGGAGCAGCACACAGCCGCATGCGCGCGAGCACTCTTCACACAGCGTTTGTGAAAGAACCCGTATTATCTAGGGCTACTTACTGCATTCCAAACGCATAAATGATGCCTTCGTAGAGCATTTGTAAAGTAGAACACTGAAATGCCAGCGAGCGAGACTGAGTGTTGTACGCGATTTCACGCAAAGAAAGCGCGCGTTTCTCACAGCATAGAACTATATCCTGTGCAACGAAGCCAGAGATTGCCCTGGTAATTTGCTTCAACCTTTTCGAACTTCATGGAAGATTTTTTTTGGAAGGTTCAAGAGTTTTTATTTTTTTATGTGTGGAATTGGAAGCAAACAGAATATGTTTTTTTTTCTTTCTAGAATCCAGAGAGCATAGCACATAGTGTCATAACATAACGCATAAAAACTGATCTCTGAAGAAAGAATCACGATGCATCCGAGAATCCATTTCTTCCATACATTGTTCTTCCACCCCATATATTAAACGTTAATCTTACACACATCATTTTATCCAAATATTTCCAAATAGACCTTATTGAGAGCAGCGTCATCTTTGATTTTTAAGGGGAATGAAAGCTGTGAGGGATAGACAATCTCTTCAGTGGGTTACAGGGGCGAACATTATGGTATACGGTAATTAAAAATGTAATATATTGTTTGTATACTAGGGTAGGCATGGACAATTAGGTTCTACACTACCTGTCAAGTCAATCCAATGTTGATTTATTTTAAATAACCAGCTAATATTGGGAATATAGACAAACGAGATCTACATTTATCATTTTCATTCATGGAGATAACATGGAAAATGTGCAATGCGTTAGTGGAGGATTTCTGTCACCTGGTGGAAAACAAAAACAGTTTTAACAGAAAAATGACATGAAATTACAACTATTTGACACATTTGAGCAATTGTATTGTACTAAAGTATGAAGTATAGCAAGAGTAGGAGAAGTCACAAAGTCTCATGCCATTTAAATGAAAGGAACATTTAAAATAAATAAATAAATAAGCCCAGGTTTTGCAGTGGATGGAAACCATCTTGTAGTTTATTGCTCCTGCATCATATTATGTGAACTGGATTTATGACAAAGAGCTACACACAGGGTTTCTGCAGGTTTCAGTAAGTCAAATTTAAGACCTTTTTAAGACATTTTAAGACCATAAAGATTGAAATTTAAGACCTACACGACGCATTACCAAAAAAATATTAAAATCAAAAAATATTCGGTAAAAATTATTTATTTCAATGAATTCAGTAATTGAAAAAGCATTCATTTAATTTACAGGTAAAGCAATCGCATTAGTAACCTTCCACACCCAACAACGTGCCAAATGCCCAAAACCTTAGGCCTAAAATGAAAATAGGTTCAAACAAACTCGCCCTCAAATAGAAGTTTTCATTTCATACTTATTTACATTACAAAACAGCATATTAATAGCCTAATAGAGATTGAGTGTGTGTGTGAGTGAGTGTGTGTGTGTGTGTGTGTGTGTGTGTGTGTGTGCGTGTGTGTGTGTGTGTGTGTGTGTGAAAGAGTCAGAGAAAAGAACATTTACAGAAAGTATAGAAATGTGTACTTTGCATTTTATACTGTAAAAACACAATTATAGTTGATTTTAGTTGATCATAACTAGAGATGAAATGGCATGATTATTAATGATTATATGATTATGATTATTATTTATTATTATTCATAATTTTATTATGAAATCAATTTGCCAAATGTATGTTGAAACCCAGCAAATAACAAATACAATTAGCATCAATATGCACATTTTGTTTACATAAACTTAAAATACCATTAAAAATGATGGCCAGATTTTAAAGGAGTGTCTTGCAACAGGTTATCTACTAACATGTACAAGTTAAAATAAAGTCTTTACAAAAATAGTTTTATAAAAAGATAAACCTCACATATTTCAGCCTTTAAATAATCTTTTATAAAAAGAATGAGTCAAAAAATATAAATTACTGACATTCACAATGCACATCCGCTTATCTTTTATTATTAATAGTAAAATTTGGTCCGATTTTCCTGTTGCGTCTGTCGTTGCTATGCAACCATGCACTGCGCTCTCCACAACGCCAAAGAAGTTTTAGTAGCTACTGGATTTGATTTCCACCACCGAGAAACGCTTGCTGTAGCTCTGCTACAAGAAGATTTATTTACGGAGAAGAGAAAAACCCCCGTAGTGTTTGGGTGCACCCCCATCCTTCATGTTGACTGAGCTTTCAATGTTGTTACGGAAGGGCCTGATTGGTTGGTTCTTCATGACCTGCGGTGCGTTTGCGGCATTCTGAATCTGAAAGGTGATATTTTTTTTCAATCTCGCTGCGAATGCCACGCGCCTATATTTGAATGAACTTGAGCGCACAAACCCGGTATGTGAACGGCCTCTTGGCGAGCTACCTCGTATCAAGCCACGAGCTACTGGTAGCGCGAGCGCCGTGTTCGAACCCCTGCTCGAGAGCTCCGCTTTGTAGGCTACGACTCAATACTTTTTTGCTACTTTGTGATAACTTTCTGCGGCCAGAGTTTTGGGAAATGAACGAAGGTAATCTTTTTTAGACCTGACTAAATCAAATTTAAGACCTCAGATGAAAATCTGGCCGTTTTTAAGACTTTTTAAGGCCTTAAATTTAAAGTTCAGAATTTTAGACTTTTTAAGACTTTTTAAGACCCCGCGGAAACCCTGTACACAGATCTATTAACAAATGCACACACAAGTTGTCCTCAGCTTTTGACGCTAAATAACCAGCTAAAATACAGGGAGGAGCCGAACCCTACTGCCGTTTTCATGGGTTTTAAAGGGAGCTGAGGCAATCACAAATTAGTGTACATATTAGAATTAGTGTACAGTTAATTGCACATTTTTAGCGGGGCTGGGTGGAAATGTAGGGGTGCTGAAGCCCTCCTAAAATGGGCCTAGTGATGCCCCTAGTGGGTTATACTGTTATTTCATGTTTTTGGATTGTTCTGTTGACAAAACACTGCAAACATATATCTTTCCAAGAAATTCCAGTAGACAAAATAAACTCAGCTGAGCTGTGGGAAATTATAAATGATCTATGAGCTTTTTAAAGCGGATGCCATTGAAAACACGGTGAGTCTATCTCTCACAGCGCTGCTCTGAATAAGGTCTATAAAGTTGGACTAAAGCCATTGTATATGTCTTGCCCCTACTTCCTATTGCAACAGGAGGTGTGTCAACAGAAGAAAGAAAACTAAACTCAAAGTATTTCTAGACATTTCAAAGGGCCTTCAAAAACTGCAGTGGAACAAGAACAGCATGAATAAACATGTACTCACCTTCTCCTCCAGGGGTAGCACTAAGATGCCGCCAACCTTTAGCAGGTTCTTCATGTAGTTCTCGTACTCTTTCTGAACTCCTGCACCACAGTACACCCTGTCATACTGCCGACTCTCCGGAGGGATCTCCAGACAGTTCCCCACCACAAAGGTCGGCTCACAGAACTCGAACCTGCGCTCATTGAACACAACCAATTCATGGACAATTAAAAGACCAAGTCAAAACTGTCACTCAGGAAATTACTCACTTGTCAAAGCTGTCGCTGGTTTTGATAAAGTAGTCGAGTTTCTGATACGCATATTCAACCACATCCGCATGCAGTTCCACACCGTGATTCACACCGAACGGACCTGATGACAAGAATGAAAGGTATATATTTTTATATTTGATTAAATATAAATGTTAGGTGAACTATTCCTTTTTACGCCAATCTAACAAAGTCTAATGCAGGTTTAGGCTTAAAACAAGAATATGTAAACGTAATTCAAGATAACAACTGTTCAAAAGTATGGGATCAGTAGGATTTTTTTCCCCGTTTTTAAATAAATCAATACTTTTATTCAGCAGGAAAGACATCTATAATGTTACAAAATAATTGTATATGAAATAAATGCGGTTCTTTTGAACTTTCTATTCATCAAAGAATCCTGAAAAAAGTGTATCACAATCTCTACAAAAATATGAAGCTGCACAAGTGTTTTCAACATTCATACTTAGAAGAAATGTTTCTTGAGCAGCAAATTTTTTTATTATTATATATATATTTTTTTTTTATTTACATTAAAATACAAAACAATTATTTTAAAATTGTAATGATATTACTGTTTTAACTATTTTCTAAATAAATGCAGCCTTGGTGAGCATAAGAGATACTTATTTTAAAAACATTTTAATTCATACAGACGGTAGGTTATATTCTTATACAATAATTTATAATTAATTTTGCCTCTCAACTAAATGCACAAAAGACAAAAATAACAATTCATAATTTTTTTTTTTTTTTTTACTCACCCAGTATAAGGCCCACCATTGTGCTGAGATAACCGGTCCCACTGCCCAGGTTGAGAAAAGAAAGGCCAGGCAGCAGGTCCAAGGCCTCCATCACCTCCGAGTAGATACATGGAGCAGAGAGATGGAGGTTCCCATGCCTCCAGGCCAGGTCTTTATAAGCACTGTCACGATAGTCCTCCAGGTAATAGTCCGCTCTGTCAATGGCTCTGAAGGCCTTCTCCACCAGGTCTGAGCGGATGTAGTGAGCCTCTTTAAGGTTGTCAATCAGCTCGTCGTTGTCCTCACCCGCACTCACAGCTCCACCCATGATGAAAGCAGAAGAGCTTCTAAACACAGTCCTGAGGTGTGCCTATCACTGTCTGGGGAGATAAGCAAAACTAGAAGATTAAAACTAGAATAAAGGCCTGTTCACATCAAGGATTATCTAAACGATAGGTTAGTTGTTCCAAACCTGTATGAATTTGATATGTTGCAGAATGTTGGTAACCAGAGAGTTGACGGCCCCCATTGACTCTCATTGTTATCAACATTCTTTAAGTGTTCAACAGAAGAAAGAAACTCATACAGGTTTGGAACAAATGTTGGGTGAAATATCCCTTTAAGTATATCAAATAACAAACATCAAGCACTCCTTATCAAAGAACATACACATATGATGTTTTAAGAGCATGTTTTAGTCATAAATGACATCGCCGACAGACTGTTGTCTAGCAGGTTGGAAAAGAGCAAAGAATGAAAATTAAGACAGCTAAATTTTTAATGAGCCACAGCATAAGATATCTGAGCTAAGCTGACATGTCAACAAACTTGACAAGACGACTCGCACTCGCCTTCAACTACTTCTCTTGCACACTCTATTTTTAGAGGTCAGGCAATGCCAAGTAAAAAGTGGCACAATGTTGTGTCCCGACTCGAACTATTGGCAGCGGCTCCATTTAGAGCAGAGAGTATTGTCTGTTTGTCGTTTTGGCAAGCAGACACAAAGCACATGGGTAGCTGACAGATTTAGGTCCTAATTTATATGAATGCATAAATGAAAGTGAAGCCTATATTTTTGGTGATGTAAGTAGTCATCATTTCTATTAAGTTTTGTAAAATTTCAATGGTCTAAAAGTCACTGATTAAATTTACACAGTTGTATGTAAAATCATTACACACACATGGTTGGGGTAATATTTTTGATAGAAGTCTTATGCTTATAAAGGCTGCGTAAATTTGATTAAAAATAGGCTACTGTCGAATCATTAGGATAATATTGTGAAACATTATTACAATATAAATTAACTATTCTATTTTAATGTTTTAAAATAGAAATGTATTCCTGTTATCATCATTACTCTATTCTCCAGCAATAAAAAATATTTTTAAGAAGATCATGCTATTTGTTTAATTAGTTTACCCAAGGAGTAAAATATATCTATGCTGGTGAAATATGAGCTCAAAAGGTATGCATGCATAATAATTATAAAATAATCAGAATTGTTTTGTTTATGTAGATGGTAGATTTCAACAAGATTATAGTAGGACATGGCAACTACTAGACTTATTAATACAGGTCAACTTAGGTAACAAGCACTGCTGACTGGAATATCAGGAATGTGAAAATGGTGGGCTGGTCACTTCTATTAACGTAAGGCAAATAATGATGCTGTAAAATGTACATTATGTCAAAGTCCACCATTAAATCTAACAGATGGACTACTGAGGTCGTGATGGCAGCCGTCAACTATTTATAACGAACAACCGTGCGCCATGTGACACTCGGAACCGAACATCATATTCAGCAAAACAGTAACAGACAGGTCGCGCTGTTACACGACGCTGAAAAATACATCTGTAAAGCACAAATCAGCGAGAAATTTGTACACGGATTTAAGCATAATCTACTGTTATAATTCAGTAACCGTCGTATGTAGGTCACGTATTATGTTTTTTTTTAAACATCAGTTAACTGCAGTCTGTCTGTGCACGAGGAGAAGCTATGCACAAACACCGACATAAACAAAAGAGTCTCCGCGGCCACAGCTGGCACTCAGTCATTCTCGACGCGCAGTCTACATCTTACCGTGTGATTACGGACCTCAGCGGTTGTCTCGTACAAACCAACAATGTCCATCGATTACATTAACGCGTATGTCATATATTTGGATCCGGCCACAATAACGCCTAACTTGACTGCGAAAAAATTGATACGATGTAAACAGAAACCAGCTGACGCACTGACGTCACACGCACGACGACGTCAAATGCATTCGTGCAGATCGTTCAGAACTCTGAATATTTTCACGAAAAAGATGAAACATTTAGATTCAATATTGTCTTGATGAAAAAAGAATAACTAAGAACAAAGAGTGGCGTTTTTAGTATCTGATAGACATATCTTGTGCTCACCAAAAGCTTTATTTATTTGATGAAAATATAGGCTACAGTATAGCCTACTCTTCTATTTAAAATAGAAATCTTTCGTAACATTAGAAATTTAATTACTAATCACGTTTGATCAATAATTCCTTCTTGTAAATTAAAAACTAACCTTCCCAGAACGTGTACCAAAAATGGTTAGCTGGTATAATTGACCTATTCACCATGTCACCATAGCACTGTATAATTTTTTCCCCGTGTCGATTGTCGTTTGGTGTGGTCATTCCGTTACATTGATTGAGTCGTTCACCGCTCCGCTCCGACTTGTTCAGACTACAAACAGACACCGACCAGTGAAATGCTCCTACATTAGGCTATACTTCGCACTCTAAACTGAAGTAGGACCCAAGTAAAAGAAATGCGTTCATTCACTGTATGCTACGAGAACGATTTATTCACCAAAAAGATTAATTTAAGTGCATCGTGCACGAACCCTTTCAATGACCCCCTTAAATATCATTCTTAAATGGTTTTACATGTAGGCCTACTGTAAATCTGTTTTGTTGTTGGGTTTCTTTCATTTTTATCTCAAAAGTGCTTCTAAGCACCTGTAGCATTCACGTCTGATGTGGCAAATTATCTTCACCTAAAAGCACTTTCCTTCATATATCTGTCAGATATTAGCAATATCATTTCCCACTTCTAAAACGAGTGTCGTATTACGGTAGATCGGAGGGTTTTGAATTCTCTCATTATGAGAGATAATGTGATGATATATTGTAGTTTTCAGTGTGGTAGTGTCCCATGTCTCCAGCAGAGGTCAGAATGTGGAAGCTTAGATTTGCAAATGGCAGCACACTTCCGCCAGTCTGTTGTGTTGTCAGTAATACAGCTTTAAGTCTACACAAAGACTTATTTATAAGCATAGACTGTAAAACATCTCTCATCACAGCTGTAGCACTATCATGCTGCTAACGAAGACATATTTGGAATAAAATACGAGTCAAAAGTTGACATAGCCTACACTTTTTTTTAACAATTGTTATTTGTTGCACATTTTAGTCATCAAATCAATGAATTAACAGATGTAATCATTCAGTGACTAAAGAAAAACCTGTGTATCAAAACCTTTGTACAAGCAAATCATGTAGGAAGTGTATACTCAGAGAGATCTCATTATTGACACTTTATTTATGTTTTCCATATATAACACTGAAATGAACGATACCTCCACAAAACAGACATTACTGTTCTCTTTTAACACTGATATCAATGAGCACAGGTACAAGGATACACAAACACGGTCACAATCCAAAACCAACTACACACTTCATTTCCAAAGTTACCTCAAATCACGCACAGCCATAGCTTGTCCTGCTCTACTGAAATGAAACCTCAGCAAGGATACTACCACTCCTACAAAAGTGACTAAAACATGTAGTCTATCACTGTGGAAGTGCTTATTATTATTACTAATTTTGGAAGTACCTTTTTTTTTGTCATTTTCTAAAGGAGAATCATTTTGTGGCTACAAAATCACCAGTAAAAATAGCTGATCTCTATAAAAAGAATGAAAGAGGACAAGCCTTGACCGTGGGTTAAAATACAAGTTTTTTTTTTCCCGTAGTTTACTTGGAAATATTATTTAATACAACAACACTGTCCTTTATTACAAATGTACAGAATCCCATTGTTGTCAGAATAATGCCCGTGCATAAATGCTTCATCTGTGATCCGTCCCATGATTATTTCAGACTCTATGAAATGAACCACCACACAGTTTCATACCTGAATCAGAATCACAGTTTTGGGAAGAATAATGGTACATATTGTGATTTATTTCATGTCGAACAATAAGCTGAATATCAATTTCAATATGATCTGTTCTTTGTGTTCACCACTTTGCTGAATTCCTATTACCTCCCCCCACCCCCCATCCAAAAAAGAAAAGAAAAAAAGTTGGCGTCCTGAGTGGGATTTGAACCCAGTCCTTAAATGTAAACACACCCTTTTCTGCAGCGAACAGAAGCGAGAAAAGGCACACATGAGAAAACCACAGAGCTGTAAGCTACAGTACCTACAGAATGAGGGCCGTTTTGGTTATATCAGCTTAATGGGACAAACAGTACCGTTTTAAGCCTTCTGACTTTTTAGCTGTTATCGTTTCTCATGAAATTACATAGGAACCCTTTTTAATTGACCTAGAATTGGCACAAGTCTCGGAAAGGTCGAACTCTCAAGTACAAGGTGCTAAATCAATCCGTTACCCTACAAATACAAAGCCTTATTTGGTTCCACGGGGAGGGGTTACATATGCTAACTTGCATTGGCAGATGCTACACTGCTCCAGAGAACATGCTACATTATTAGGCAGATTCAACACACTCAACCTCGCCGCGCAACACTCATAGCTGCTCATCATCACCAACAGCAGGCATTTAAGAAGCATGCACCGAGGAAGAATAATTCACGCATGCTTTAGGCTATCTCATGTCAGTAGTATTAAGCAGATAGATGTTTCCCCCATCGTCAAAAGAGGATATGACATCTGTAGTGAGTATTCCCTCTACGCAGTTTAATAGGAGGAGGAACTCTAATGAAAATTCTGCCGCTACTGATAGACAAGGTCTTCAGATTCCTCTTAAAGCAAAGGAAATGCTACGGTATTGAAATGCAACGCACACATCTTTCCTGCGGAAAGGTTACAGAGAACGAGGCGAATGAGGCCGGCAGAGGATCTGACATTCTGTGGAAATGGACAAAGATTTATGCAACTAGCGTCTCCTTCGCTTTCTCCGTGTGCGAGGGCACGCCAATGACAATCTCCAAGCAAACGCTCATACCAGCACATTTCACATCTTTCTCTTTTTTTCATTTTAACAAAAGGGCTTGTTGCTGTGGGCTAACAGATCTGATATCGTACAGCCGAATTCAGATGGATAAGGGCCTTCTCTCGTATTGGTGACTAGGCAAAAACAGAAAAACTTCGGTCAAAGGGCATTTGACATTTCAGACAAGATACAGATTCACATTAAACAACAACAAACAAGTCAAAAGACATTTGCGATATTTTATCTCAATTCTGTTGTTAGCCATCCGTTAGCCACTTGTACCTTTTTTTCAAAATATGAAATCAAAAAAGAATCCGCTAACACACTCAAGCGCACAAAGAAAAGGTCATTAGTTGGCATTCAAGATTTTTGAAAAGTGCACACATGTTCTGTCCATCACAATATTGCTGCCATAATAGCAAATGAACAACATGACCGCATGTGTACTATTTAACAAAACGACCAGCTGAATAGAGGCACAATGTTCATTTCACGACTCGCTATTATGAGTCATACAGTTGTCATTGCGATGATTGGCATTTTACACACGTATCTAGTGTGGCGTGTCCCACCAGAACTGCACAACACCATACAATACTAAAGACAGATCCACTGAGGAGAACTTTCAGTACACTACAATGCGTCTAAACAATTAAAAGCCTAAGACTAATCTGCCCCAGTAATGCGACTGACATACATACAGAGGCCCAGTGAGTTTGGACCAGAAAATAGGAAACTCTACAAACATCCTCGTATTCTTCGCTTTACAAATGTACGTTTACATATTACAAAAAAACACATCGTATCCTGCAACCACAGTAAACTGGGTCTGTCTTTTTTATATATATATATTATTTAGTCTTCTATGGATAGTAGTACTCACAGCTTTTGGAAAGATATTGTTTCTGTTTAGCTATTATAAGAGAAACAAAAGAGTTAACAATTACACTGTAAAAATATATGTATGTTTATATACTATATATAGTTTTTTTTGTCTTTTTTCTTTTAAATACAGAATGAATATATTGTGTAGGTATGGCCATCACGGCAAAGGAATAAAGGCATCTGTAACAATCCCCACTTAGGCCACGATCACATGACCCGAGGGTAGTGTGGGTGCTGAATGGGCGGAGTTGGTAACGAAAGCACAGGTCAGTGGCACTTTGTGCATCGAAGAAATAAAAATCTAGTATAAGGCTACACGGGTGTATGCTTGTTTGATACTAGTCGAGTAAGGACATTGTGGTTCAAGAGTTTCTGTCAGGATGGTTGGTATTCGTCTTCTGTGCCCTCGCCACAAAAACGCCTACCCGCCCGCTTTCCCATGGTCCAATAAAGATAAGTTTAGCAAGAAAGCAAAAATAATCCATTTGCAATTCATTAGGATCGTTCAGGGGAAACAGTTTTTGGCCACTACTGAGAGCTTGAGGAGGTATAAAAAAAAAATAATAATAAAAAAAAAAAACAAGCACAAGAAGATCCAGAAGAACGTCTCCTTCCTGTTGAGACGGACGGGGAAAGAGTCAAAGCTGTAGGTTCCACAGTACTGGAATTGCTTTTTTTTTCTCTCTTTACATTCCTATAGGAAGTAATGCTGGTATAAGGAAAACCCTCGATAATCATCATGTTTTATTCTGTAGTCCAAAACATGTTTTTTGTCTTTATTTTTATATCGCCAAAGGTTCTTCAAGACTACTAAGACTTCACAAACACACGAAGACGTTACAAAATAAATATACATTACAACCGTATCACAGTTCATAATTTCATCATAAATATTAAATAAATAATAAATAGAGATTATACTTCTCCCACTGTGTTAGAAATTCGAAATAAAAAAAAGAAAAGAAAATGCAAATAGAGACAGCAAGAGATAGAGATAGATATACAGGTAGAGAGAAAGAGAAAAAGAAAATACAAAATTATCAAAACATCGTTGGTTAAAAATATTTGCACTTAAAAAATCTACTCTATGGATAAAACTCTATCATCAAATGAAACGAAGTTATAAAAATTAGTGGTACATTTTTTTTTTCCTTGTCACATTTTCATGACATTTTATAAACAGAAGGGCTGTGAATATTTAAATAGGTGAATTCAAATAAATAATACAGTTAAAATTAAATTATAACAAAATATAAATAAATTACAGTAGAGTCTGGACAAATTTCGTATAATTTATAGATCAGTGACGATCCAACATCTTGTCTGATGTTGAATGGACTGAAATGAAGTGCAACTCATTGTTCATATGTAATAGATATGACTACGCTGGGTAAATATTCCTACAGTGTAAGTACTACAAATAAAGGAGAGTAAGCTAATGTGCCTGTGTGCCTAAAACAAAACAAACCAATAAACAATAAAATGGATGCTGAGATAAAGTAAGTAGTGTTTCAACATGTGGGATTTACAGAGTCAACCGCATGGCACTGATAGGGTTGCACACGCATTTCGCTCACTTTGTATGTTAGCGCTACATCCTCTCATTTCCCATGACCCGAAACCACTTTGGTTTTCTTCAGGAAAAGAAGGAAAGATGAGCAAATACTGCATATGTCTGTTCTGCCGGGGCTCACGTAGGGATCACTTGTATTTGCAGCGTTGCATTTGTTGTTTCAAAGGAGCAGCATCCTCACAAATGAGTAAAAAGAGCCTGGGCAGCACATCTTCTGGAGGTTCTACTCTTCTTCTTCTTCTTCTTCCAAAACTTCTCACCATTTGAATGTAAAAGCAAAAACTAAAGAAAACTAGGTTTGTCTCTCCTTTTCTTTGTGAATAAAGAATTTGGTTCCATCTTCGCCTTCCAATCCAGCAGCTTTTGTGGATTTTGGTCCTTATAGTAATATATATTATATACCTCTTTTTGAACTCACAGAATGCTCCCTGGGATGGAGGTTTAGATTGTTGTTCAAAAAAACCTGAATGCCCTTTTTTGTGTGTCATTTGTACGCTCTTCCCATGGCTCTACGTTTCTATTTCTCTTCCACGCTTCTGTTCCTCATCCTTGTCTTCAGGCCTAGTCAGACCTTGATGCCTTTCACCGCCTTGTTGATGGTCTCCAGAAGGGCCTTGTTCTCTGGGTTCTGGTAGCAGTCCTTATTGGTGTACATGTCAGTTAGGGTGCTCACGTAGCTCTCAAAATTCTGCTCTGTGATTGGCTCCTGCTGCAATGCAAATCGGAAATTGTGAGTGGCAGTTTTAAAATGGTGCATCTAAATCATGTAGGAGAGGAAAGTTATGGGAGCTGCTGTAGGAGTGTGTGTAACTCACCATGTGAGGCAGGCGGATGTTGGCCAGACTGCGTATAAGAGCTTGACTGAGTCCAGACAGTTCCATAAACAGCGCCTCGTTCTGTTCTTCAATCACCTTATTCTCCTGCTCGATGTTCTTCAGGTTCTTTTCCATAGATGTGATCTAAAGCACCACAAAAACTGATGATAACAACTTCCCATCCCATAAGCGACATTTCCTTTTAGCTATGCATGTTTGTCACAACTTTCTACAGCTTAAATGTCTTTCACATTATAAACATAAAATTGATGGCTTGTCAGCTAGTTGGATTACTTTGGTTACACCAGTTGGAGCGTTTATACATTACTTCAGGATTAAAAAAAAATCCAATGCTCTCCAAGGCTGCATTTATTTGATCAAAAACACAGGAAAAAAAACAGTAATATTATGAGATATTATTAGAATTTAAAGGAACTGTTTTCTATTGAAATATTAGTCAGTAATTTCTGTGATGTGAAAGCAGAATTTTCAGCATCATTACTCCAGTCTTCAGTGTCACATGATCCTCAGAAATCATTCTAAAATGCTGATTTGCAGTTGATTAATACTTTTGTGGAAACTGTGATACATTTTTTTAGGATTCTTTGATGAATAGAAAGTTCAAAAGAACAGCATTTATTTGAAATAGAAATCTTTTGTAACATTATAAATCTTTACTGTCTCTTTTGTTCAAATGAATGCATCCTTGATGAGGATCAAATCTTTTATTTTATTTTTATTTTATACTGACCCCAAACTTTTCAATGGTTCTGTATATAAATCCTGAAGTCGAATGACTAGCATATTCATAAGCAATGCTATTTACATGATAATCCAAGGTATATTTATAAAGAATACCATGATTTTACTATTGTAATACCATGTTATAAACTATATCACAACATAATATGTGATCTTTAGCGTACAATCTATTAGTGGTGGGGAGAAAAAATCGATTCTGTTCAGTATCACGATATTTTGCGCACGCAATTATATTGATACAGTAACGCAAAGTATTGCAATATTTACTTATAAAATGATCTGTTTTACTTTCGGGGTTTCTCCATTGGTTTAACTCCATTGGGATAAATTACACTTGCGTATTACATCCACAAGGTGGCGCTTGTTGTGGTGCATCCAACAGCAAATTCAAATGAAAGTGTCTTCACCATCACAAACGGTTGTACGACGCTTCGTCTTCTTTCAAATCGAAAGTGTGGGTAAATGTCGGTTTTATGATTATTCTCAAGTTTATGTTACTCTATTGTATTTAAATAATTGTAAGTTATGTGCTGGGAGCTCAGCACTCTTGTGAGAGGTCTCCTATTCAGAGAATAATGATGTCCAGTCCTGTAATACGGTCCTGTGTCCTGAATGTTCAAGGACAAAGTTTTTGCACTTCAGATAATGTGTAGAAGATAATGTTCACAGAATTAAATGTGACATTTGAAGTGAGTCTTATTTTCCTCACTTTTTGTAATCCCTTTGAATAATATGGGCGACATGAGTCGCAATATATCGCAGAATCAAATCGCAATACTTGCTGTATCGCAAATGTTAAGAATCGCAATAATATTGAATCGTGGGCCAAATATCGCAATACAATCGAATCGGCACATTTTTGCCAATTCCCACCCCTACAATATGTTCTTTTACATTGTCAAGAGTTTTATGGCTAACCTGTGTTTGAAGGTTGACCATATCTGCCTCCATCTCATTGTTAGATTCATTGAGCTCGTTGATTTCTTTATTAAGCTGCTTGATGTCTTCATCATTGTCTAAGACTGTAAAGAGAAAGAAACATTTAGTCATCCTGAGCATCCACAAAATAAGACATCAGAAGAGATGATGGAGGCAAAATGTAGGAGAAAATGTGGGACGTCTCACCGTCACTTGCTCTGAACTTAGTGCTGAGATACTCTTCTCCAGGGAACTTGGCTTTCTTCTTGTTGAGGGAGGCTCTGGGACAGCCTGAGAGACTGGGGCCAAACACAATCGATTCATCATCAATCATCACAAAACATTTGCTGTATGAGAAATCCCATAATGACTCAGACTTGGCCAATACCCTTAAACCTAAATGTAGAGTGTGTCATGTCTGTGCTATTAATGGAATAGTTTACCCAGAATGAGCAGTTTAATCCAAATCTTGTGAAGAGATACAATTGCTTTCTATGATGAACATATTTAATTTAGGTATTTATTCACCTATAAACACATATAGCGCATAACATTTGGTAAAGTTTTTTTTTTTTTTTTTGCAGAAGTGCTTTATAGATTAAATGAACTAAATGAATAATTGATGATCTTTACAACTGAACTGAATCGACACTGAACTGACTTCAGCTGAACAACAGCCGAAATGCATCATTTTCTTATCAACTATAAAGCTGCTTTTAAACAATCTGCATCGTATAAAGTGCTTTATAAATAAAAAAGTTGACTTGACTTGACTTGTATGCGTCAAGCGCTAAAGCAAACCTCATTGGTTCTCTGCATATGTATTTACCATATGTGATGTCCTCAACGTATGTGTCGATCATTGTTTAATCACTGCTAAAATTTAATCGATTCATCATAGAATATGATTGTGTCTTTTCGCAAGATTTGGATTAAACCGCTTGAGTCATATTGATTCTTTTAACAATCTTTTATGACCTTTTCGGATCGTACACATTTTTGTTACCTGGGCTTTCAATGGATGGACGGTAAACCTCTCAGGTTTCATTAAAAATATCAAAGATTAACTAAAGTCTTATGGATTTGAAATGACATGAGGGTGAGTAAATGATGACAGGACTGAAATTTATGGGTGAACTAACCCAAGCAAAAGTTTGTTCAAGTTTGTTTAATTTTTTTAACACAAAACTCAAAAAGGTTTAAACCTAGTCCTAAAATGCACGATTGGGCTCTTTTAACTATAAAAACAACTTGCACTGACATATTTTGTAATATAAGACATGTTTATAATGTATATAGTCAACATCAGACATGTATATAGTTTATACTTAAATGTCCTAATTGAACTAAGGCCTAATCCTGGTTTAATCTAAAGTGATCTCTGAGTAAACCGTTTTGCATGCATTGCTGCACTATTGTCCATGACAAAGTTTTGTTAATGTGACGGCACCTTTAGTTTGAATTGCAAATATGATGACAGGTTTCCCACCCAAACTCACGCCACTGGTTGACACAAATTTCATGTAGCAGCCAAACCCATATTTTCTCCTTAATTACCTGCGGTGGGTGAGGAAGCTGCCGTTGGCGTGTCCCGATCCGTCACATCCCGGTGTGGGACAGGTGGGGCCTTCTGTCTTAAAGGCCTTCCAGGAGAATGGAGACCCGTTCAACAAACCCTCCTTCTGCCGCCTGGCCGCCAGCGGGCATCCATACGCACTGCGGTGAGTGGCATACTTCCCGCTGATGTGACCCAAGCTGTCACAACCTGGCACTGGGCATCTGTGAGAAAAGGAAAAAAACATAATGATAGAGAGGTTAAAAAAGATGAGTTTGGTTATCGCTCGTAAGAGCATTTATCCCATCAGAAATATCACCTTGCTATTGACTTCAGTTCCCATCTGTTTACTCTCTGTCTCACTCGAGTCTCTATTCAGTTTTGTAAAGAGAGCAATATTTAGCTACACACTTTGCCCAGCAGAGACTGTGAATATTACAACATTGAAATAAACTTTAAAAAAAAGAGATTTTTACACATCGGGGAGCTTGAGAGCCGCCATATGCCGGCTGCTCATTGACTGGAGTGGAATTATGTGGATAAAAAGCTCCTACGCTTGGCAGTCGCAAAAAAACAAGAAGACAAAAACCCACACACTGCACTGCAGACGACTTACTAAGAAAAACATAGACCAATATTTTAATACCCCGTGAGCCATCTGTGCTGTAAAATATTGTTCACAGTTTTTGTTTCCTCAGAAGTATAACTGTGTGTCTTTGTCTCCTTGCTTTTAGAAGTTGCACAATGGAATAAAACACACAAGGGCTTTTCCCAAAGAAATCTGAACAGTACTAGCACTAGTTGGCCATGCGGGGCTCCATACACTGGCTCATAAGCACATGTAGAACGAGTTATTTGGAAGGTTGCCAAGGTGATATTTAACAAAGTAGAACACAGTATTTTGGGATCACAAGTGGTTCTAGCTGGAAATGCTTGATTAAATCACACCTGTCTGAATGAAGAAGGGTATTCTAAACTGCTTTACACTGTTGTTAAATGACTGTGTGGTTGGACAAACCTATTATCCAATATCTGATCATTCCCTTACAAAATTCCCGCCTAAAATGTGTCCTTTTTTACCGTACAGTAGCATAAAAGAAATGGGGAAAAGCCTTTGGCTTTCTATGCAGTACGAACTTTAAGAGCTCGGAGTCCTCCTTGTCGTCCTTGATGGGAGTTGTTTTTATTCCACCTTTCTTGGCCCGTGGACACCCAGACAAACTGAAAATAGAGAGTATGCAGCTCATGATCAGAGGAGCCAGAAACTCAGAACAACAAGGATCCAGCACTACTGACCCAAAGCAATAGTAGAAGAAACCAAACTCAAATACTATTAACAAAGATGCAAGCATACACCATATCCTTACCAGGCGCAATGCAATGAGTTTCCAGCTATTTTATCTCACTGAAAGTGAAATGCTACAAAAATGCGACAAAATGACAGCCAATCTGAAGATATTTGATATCTAATGTGAGGTGATTTTAGGTAAACTGGAACATTTTTCGTCATTGAGATGGCGAAAAGTGGCCCAATTTACCTGAATCTCTCAACAGCGTTTAAAAGTAGGACCAGTGAGAATTCAATGTGGGCGGGGCCACTGAGTGCACAACCAGACAAATATAAAGCACATGGCCTACAAAATGTCTTTTTGCAGTAATTAACATGGAAGACGTGATTTACTGCTTGATGCCTCGCACCTGGTTAGGAAACAGTGACCTCAGCAAGGTTTTAGATAAACAGAGATGCTGCCATTGAGTGCATTAAGAAAACTGCACAAGATCTGGGGTCAGTTTCCTATCTAAAAAATGATTCATTAATGGGGACGGGTAATAAATGAAGTGTGGCATACACGTGTGTGTCTAATATACAACTGTCACTAAACTTCTCTGTCCTGTGTAGTGTATGTATTGATATGTATGATATGGAGAGCTTGTTCATCGGGCCATACCTTCTGTGAGACGCGTAGTTTCCAGTGATGTGACCTGAACCATCACATCCCGCAGTTGGACATCTGGAAAAGTGAAGTCAAACGTAAAATGTGATGGGTTATAATACCTCTAATAAACTTGTCTGAAAACAGGTGCAGTGTGAAATTTCTGTTTTATTTCAATTCAATTCGATTTTTTTTAGATAAAAGTATTACAGGACAGAAGCAAGTCTCTTTTTTCCTTTTGTCATTTGTATGTAATCAGTTACTTATTTTTTTAAATTAATTATTAAGTAAAATAAATATTAATTTGATTGCAGCAATGTTTAAATTAAATTGTGTGTTATTATATATATTGGCTTTACAGCCTGCCAGGCACAACATTTCCCACCTTGCACAAAAGTTTGGGGTCAGTACAATTTTATTAAGAAATGAATACTTTTATTCTGCAAGGACCTGACATTACAGACAATTAAATTGTTACAAAATATTTCTATTTCAAATAATCACTGTTCTTTTAACATCAAATAATTAGTGTTTCTACAAAAATATTAAGCAGCACAAATGTTTTCGACATTAATAATAATAAAAATGTGTTTCTTGAGCATCAGATCATCACATAATGATTTCTGAAAGATCATGTGACACTGAAGACTGGAGTAATGATACTGAAAATCCAGCTTTGCATCACAGGAATAAATGAGTTTTTAAAATATATTCAAACAGTAAACAGTTATTTAAAATTGTAATGATATTTCATAATACTGCTTTTACTGTATTTATGATCAAATAAATGCAGTCTTGTTGAGCGGAAGAGATTATAAAAAACATTATAATCTCCAAACTTTTGCTTGATGACGTACAAGGAAAGGGGTATTTAGGAAACACTTTAATACTGTAATGGCACAGCAACCTTAAGTTAAATCATGAGTACAGTACTGTTTTTTTTTTATTTTTTTTTAAGAAATGACAAAGAAAACAGAAAAAGCAGCATTTAGCTGAGCAGACCCAAGTGAACAAGAACAAGGAAAAAAAGAGCAGAAGTAGAGCAGACATACTTGAGTTCAGCTGTGTGTGCTGCCATGAGGGACCGAAGACTCTTATCAGCGAGAGGACACCCAGACAGGCTAAAAACGGTGAAAAGAGACAAGGGGGGAAAAAAAGAGAGGGGAGAAGATAAAGCGAAAGAGCCCAGAACGTCCCAAATCAGTGTAAAAAGCAAAGAGCAGGCGAGAGTTAAGCGAGAGAAAGATAACATCAATGTGATGTCTTGTTTTATTTGATATTTCCCCTCTGAAGACAAAAGGAGGACAGAGAGAGGAACCACGAACACTATGTACCTGCGATGGGATGCATAGTTTCCGGTGATGTGTCCGCTGCCGTCACAGCCCGGAGTGGGGCATCTGCAAGGGACAAACACAAAAAAGCATGACTGAGTGAAACGATTCCAATATCAGTATGTGCACAGAAACGCGTCCAAACTAAAAGTGACTTACAGCAGGAGCTCTTTCTTGGTGTCCTTGGGCTGGAACCGAACCTTAAAACTGGGGTTGGTGACCTCGCCGGGGTACTTCCTGTCCTCCATGGCGTCCTGCATCATGTCGCAATCCTCAGGGTCGGAAGAAGCAAATGACTGAGCGCTGTGGTCCATCTGTGCAAAGATACGAATGTCTATTACACCAGTTTGCACAACTAATGATAGATCTGCTCTTCCGGCCTAATTTAAATGACAGGAAGTGTACCTCTTCTAGATCCTCCTCTCTCTGCCGATTGGGTTTGGTGTAGTCCAGAGGCCCCTCCCACTCCTCTTGTTTGTAGGTGTGTAAAGAGTGGGGTGAGATGCTGCTGTTGCCATGGTGAAGAGATGTGGATGATGATGAAGATGATGAAGACAGATCAGGGGAACGCACTTCAGGGCTGGTGCAAGGCATGCCCAATTCTCTCTTTATGGGCTTCTTCATGCTTAAGTCCAAGGTGCCGTTCTCATCCACCTCAATTTCCATACTCTACAACAGAAAGAAATAATGTGTTGCATTTATAATTAATAACTGGGCTTGTGATAATGATGTGATAAAAATGCATATTACAGAATTCTTTTTTTTTTTACAAAACCAAAATATGAGTGGTACAAAATTAAACTTTTCTTACATTTTACAAAAAAGTGTGAGTGGTGCAAAACTCGCTTTCACAATACTGGGATGTTGTGGGTGGTTGCCAAGGCGTTGCTGTGGTGTTTATGTTTTTTTTGTTGCACATTGTAATGTGGTTGCAAGGGTTTTGTTGATTATTGACAAGGCTTTGCTATGGTGTTCTGTATTGTTTTTATTTTAGCACATCTCTATGTAGATTTGTGAGTGTTTGCCAAGGCGTTGCTATGTGGTTGCCAGGTGTTGTGGGCAAAGATGTGATAAAAATGCATAATATAAAAAGATTGGGGTTAGGGTTAGTGATTTTTTTTGGGGAAGTTCGGGTTTTGTGGGTGATTTTACATTGCAGATACTAGGGTGTTCTGTATTTTTTTAGCACTTTGCTGTGTGGTTGCTAGGGTGTTTGCAAACACATTGCTGTGCAGTTGATAAGGTGGTCTATATGTTTTTTAGCACATTGATGTAGCTGTTGCTATGCAGTTGCTAATGTGTTCCATGTGGTTTAGCACATTGCTATGTGGTTGATAGGGTGTTGCTATGCAGCTGCTCATGTGTTCTGTCCTGTTGCTATGCAGTTCTGTTGCGGTTGTGTGTTCAGTGCGGTTGCTAGGGTGTTGCTATGCAGTTGCTAATGTGTTCTGTGTGGTTGCTAGGGTGTTGCTATGCAGTTGCTAATGTGTTCTGTGTGGTTGCTAGGGTGTTGCTATGCAGTTGCTAATGTGTTTTATTTGGTTTAGCACATTGCTATTTGGTTGCTAGAGTGTTGTGGGTACTGACAAGGCATTGCAATGCAATTGCTTAGAAAAGTAAAATTATGTAATGCAATCTGAGTAAAATGAATAAAAAATAATTAAGCTTAACAACAAAGTAACACAGCTATTACATGCATTCCTATTATAACACACAATGTGCGCAGATGTAGACGGATGATGGATGGATTAGTATTAAAATGGGCATGTTTACATATTTGTGCGAGTGCATATGAAGTTGGAGATGTGCACACACAGTAGGCACTGATCCCAGAGCAGTCCCAGTCTGATTAGCGTTGAGCCACTGGGCCTTTCTGCCCATTAATCTTCCCCTTTTATCCCCTTCTGCTAAAAACATGTCAGGAAATCGAAAAATGATGAAGTAGTCACTCCCTGGGATGAGGAGAAAGCTTTTCTTTTTAAAAAAAAATCACAATATCGAGGACAGAGCTTCTCCAATTACAGTATAGATCCCAGAGTTCTCTGATGGAGGAGGGGTAGAAAAAAAGAGGCTGATAGCTTATATCTCTGAGTGTGAAAAGGGACAAGGAAAGAAAAGAAAGAAATTGAGGGAATGAGAGAGAGAGGGATGCCCTCATTAGCATTATCCATGGAAATATTAAATAAAAGAACATGGAGCACCTGGTCCTGCCCCATCTAGGGAGCTCACTATCAACTTAATGCAATAACAACATGAAGAGGAGACAGGGATGAAACGAACGGAGGGACAGATGAAAGGGAGGTGAGATGACGCAATAAGATCTCAACAGCAAGCAAACGCATTCACGCTAACGCTACATTCATCTGACACAAACTCTGCTGAAGATCAATCACACATGTACACAGACTTTATCCAATTAATAGATGCTTACCATTATAAACTACTAAACATCTGCACATGGTATGTGTAGTTAGCAATGTTGTGGAAACTAGTTTAAAACCGTAGCTTGCTAAGCTGAGTAGTCATGCTGTCTAAAGTCGATCTGCCACAACAGAAACAATAAGGATCTTAATTGGGGTGACAGCACCACATTTGAACACATACTCAATTAAATGCAGTTAATAAGATGAGAAAACACCCTCATTCAAATAAATGAATAAGAAACAGTATTAAACTACATTTTATTTCACTACAAAAAGATGTAAAATTATTTATAGGGACTTCTGAGAAAACGGCTGATCAAAGACTCAGATCAAAGATGAATTTGTGAATTGTTTTTTTGAGTCAGTTCACTGCAACGAAACACCCAAATTACTAAAATGAACTCCTAACACTACTTCAGAAAATATGTCTGATTATTGCCTCAACTAGCTTGGTTGCAAGGCACATGCATTTTGTCAAGCTACTCATTACTAGTCAGAAAAATTAGCATGTTACCTAACAGCTTCTTTATTATCAAAACAGCTACTAAAAATGTTGTTTAGTTAGCATCACTAGTTAGTTTAGTTAGCATCACTTTTAGTTGGTTACTACCCAACAGTCTATATGTATTGGCAATGTGCTGTCTCTAGTAAATAAGCTAGTTATCCTAGTAAACAATAGAAGTAAACAGTATCCTATCGTATAGTAGAACTGTATTTTTTAGTTAGTTAGTTAGAGTATCTTTAAAAAAAATTTTTTTTTTACTTTTACGCAGAAATTCTGATGACAAATTATGCATGGCTTTCCCCCAAACCAGTTGAACTAAAACAGTTGATCGGTCCATGATTGACTGTACAGAAAACCCTTCCCTTCTTTGTGTTCATTTGTGTGCATGTTTTTTTTTTCTTCTAGAAACCATTTAAAGTATTTTCTGTAATGCTGACACGTAAAAAACAAAAAGAACTGTGATCAGTTAAAAGTCTGCGTTATATGAGATTGTTCTGTACCTTATCTGGGTGTCTAATGCTGAGGTTCTCTGGTCTCTCCCAGCAGCGTGTGGACAGGTTGAGGATCGCAGTGGCAGCCATGTGGGCGGCTTCGGCATCATGGGAATAATCATAGCCACTGGAGGAGCTTTTACCATAACCTACGTGCAAGCTGGGACTTGGGGGGGAGGCCCTGGGGAATGGGGGTTTGGCTGAGAGCAAAAGAGAATATTACACTAGTTAATAGTAAAGAGTCTACTATTGATCCTTCCACTCTACTAAACTCATTTACCGCGACAACACTTTAAAATAATGGTCCGTCATTAATAGGTACCTATGTAGGAAGTAGGCCTAATGCAGGACACATACTACATTAACACTACTATTAACTAATATGGAAACAAGATGAACTAATCAGTAAGTAATATCAAATTTAAGACTGAGATAGTTTCTTATTAGGTAATTTTATTATTACTGAATGAGATTAGCCTTTTATTCTAGCTTTATGCATTTTTTTTATAAACACTTAAAAGAAAAGCAACATTTTGAACAAAACGCTGAGAAAAATCACATTCCCCCCCCTCCAAAGAGTACAACGTGTATAACAATGCTTTTATCGCCTGTTTCTGTTCCTTTTTCCCTGTGTTTTGATCTGGAGATTCAATACTATTTCAGAAGATGCATAATAGCGCCCCCTGCCGTATAACAGTGGTTACACGGAAAGCTGGAAAATTCTGTCAATGGCAAAAAAGTTAATTAGGCTAATCTCATTCAGTAATTATTGATTACCTAATAAGGAACTATCTCAGTCCTACATTTGATATCCTGATTAGTTAATCTTGTTTCCGTATTAGGTAATAATAGTATCCGGAAACCCTTCCTTGCTGTATGACAATAAAGAATCTTGAAGCTTAGCCATACTATTCACAAAGCACACAATTTACACACATCTCTGCACAGCAAGAAGTGTATTTTACATAGCGTTCATAAAGCATGACTAATCCTGCTCACATTTGAAGGCTTTGGGTGAAGTTTCGCTGGTGTGCATCTTTGGGGCGAGCATGCGCTTGCCAAACACCTGCACGTCGAAGCTTGCATAATCAAAGGACACCTTGGAGTACTTCTCCAGTTCCTTGGCCAGATTAGCGCGTGGTGTGGCGGGGACGAGGCTGGGCCTGTAGCTGCCGTGCGGAGGAATCTCCAACTGCTTCACAAAACACATGGGCCTGAATAAAAATGTAGAGAGTAGAGAGTAGAGAGAGAGAGAGAGAGAGAGAGGGGTTCTGTCATTTTCTTCCTCTACAAAAGAATCAATATCCCTGCAGTGAAGAAAAAAGAAGCATAAAAGGATAAGTGTAAGTGAGCATAAAAGATCAAGAGTGAAAGAGTGGGCTGGAATTAGACAGCAGAAGAGAAGCGGAATTGAAAGACTGACAATGAGCCAGAGATACAGCGAAAAAAGAAAAAGGAAGGAAAAGTTCCACAGATAAATAGCCTGTAAAAGAGTAAATGAGAGAGAGAGAGAGAGAGGTTTGAAAGCAGGGTGACTGAAGGAGAAGAGGATTAAATAGTGTCTTATCAGCACTGAGCACATTAGCATATCGTATAGCATGGAATTGAAGCCCTAAAACCGACTTCTTTTCCTGAAGAACCATGAGCCCTTGCGGCCCTTTCTGTGTTCTGAAGAAAAACTCTGAAAAGACATGTTCCGGGACCTAGTAGGTTGCCTACTGAGGCTGGATTTTAAGGCATCATAAATGCTCCAGATTCAAAGGCTATTAAAGGCAACTGCCACCGATGCAGTATATCACATTTTAGTCAAATGCTAAGGAAGCATCTTATGTGTCCTTTACATTATAACTTATTTTCAATATTTGTGCATGTAATCTAGTTTGTTTTTTAGAATATTCAAGCTATTAGCTAAGCAACATGCTAATGTCAAGTAGGTAGGTCTCGCATACACAAATATGGCCGCTGAGCAAACTGACTTTCCTTGAAAAGGACTTTGGTCAAACTCCACTGAAGTCCAATAGACCATGATGGTCAGGATGTTGTTTTAAAAGTAGGCAGTAGGCGGCTTGCTAGGTTATGGAAACGAGCAAAAGAATGCTAGCATATGGGTGTGCGTGTCATTGCGGTCTATGACACTGTGTTCTGTATTTAACATCATTAACGGATTTCAGGCGTAAACCAGACACGGTTTGAAGGGAAAACACACACGCAAACACCAACGCATGTTATGATCTGCGTGACAATGGCATGTAAAGTATATTAGCCTCTGCTTCCTGTCTCTTCATTAGTCAGTGCATCCCATTAGCAGGGGTGGCATGCGGAGCCGTCAGAGGTCTCTCTGGTGACTTTTCATTGTCGACATCTTCCCTTAATGGGCTTTCTCAGTGAACTGACGCTCATTTAAATCTGAATAACACTAATAAGAGAGGACTGCTTATTATTTTCATAATCCGCATTGCTTTGTCTGACCACAGACATGCTTCCTGAAGGAAAGTAATTATTTTTCCAATACTCCATGCCCTGTAAGTCCCATAATTAGCTTATCAGTGGCGTAATTAGACTAGCAGGTTTGAGGCCCGATCCCAGCATGAAATGGCAGGCTGTGCTCTATTAGAAGGGCAAAGGAAAGGGAGAACTGATTTTCCGAAACGCCTGACCAATCGTGCTGCGGTAAGTGAGTTCAGCACTGCAGTGAATGACAGCTGTGCTAACCAACCACAGCAGGTATGTTTGACGGACACATTCTGCTGACATAGAAGCTGAAGGACAGGAGCAGACCGAACATGGGGTAAGTTTGCTGTTGCTGGGAAAAAATAGGAATAAATGCTGATGTTTCAAGTTCCTGGGTTTGTTTCATTGGGGTTTAGGGCTCACCTGAGTACACGGTCAGAGTTTGGGCTGCCCTTGATGTGCTCGCCCATGGGCTGGGGCAGGTGTTGCTTGTCATGACCCTTCGTGAGCTTTTCGGCAGCAGCGATGGGACATCCAGACAAACTGACGGAAGAGGAGATGTGAAAGAATGAGTGAGGAAAATACACTACAATCTAAAAAAGAAAGGTTCCTTATTGGCATAGATGGTTCCATGACACCGCTTTTGTTCCACTTTATTTCGATAGTTCACTTTGGACTTTCTACTAACTATAAGTAACTTTGCAAATACATGTCAACTAATTGTCATTAGTGTATTAGTAGGCTGTAGTAGACTGACTGTTAGAATATGGTTATGTGTTTGGGTTCGGGTTAGTAGAATAATTTGACTTGTAGTTGCCAAGTTACTTATAGTCAGTTGAATATCTGTTGGGGGACCATCAATATAAAGTGGTAGCAGATATTAAGCAGACAGTCAACTAATACTCTAATGACAGTTAGTTGACATGTAGTAGTTGCAAAGTTACTTAGGCTATAGTTAGTAGAATGTCTAAAGTGGACTATCGAAATAAAGTTTTACCGAACCTTTAACATCCATGGAACATTTCCATTGTACAAAATATTCTTTACAATGGGAAAGAGTTCTTTTTAAGAGTGTATAAATGTCATTATGTGGATCAAATGTACCCATAAAGATAGTAAAAGTACATATGGGGATCTATGATTCTGAAATAGGAGACTCTGTACCTGCGGTGTGTGTTGCGGTTGCTGTTGACATGACCCTGACCAGTGCATCCCGGTGTTGGGCACTTTAAGACATTCTCATGCATGGCCAAAACTGAGAACAACCAATCAGAGTGCAGAAAAACAACGAGTCAGACAATGAACCCCCCAAAAAAAGGTTCTACCAGCATCGATTTTGAAGTATGAAATAAGTGACAGGCTTAGGAAAGGACACACACAATACTAGACGTCTAAAGTGCAGGTTAAAGTGATGCTTTGTCTCTTTTCCTGCAGCTTATCACACAATCAAAAGATGTTTCAATAGTAGTTTGATGTTGACTCACTCTCTGGAGGGATCCGATCTTTGTGTGGGCAGCCTGACAGGCTGCGGTGGTGGGGATAGAGTCCGGTCACGTGACCCGTTCCATCGCACCCGGGGGTTGGGCATTTGATCTCTCGCTTCTCTGATCTAGAACTCTCTGTGAGCAGCAAAACACCTGTCAGTCAAACCTTATCTGAAGTCATTATCACTTCTGTCAGGACAGAAACATACAAAAGACGTGCATATTCCCGCACACATTACGCACAAACACGCTCTCCAATTTCATGCTCTCTGGAAGTTGTAAAGTTGCCTTTGGGCCCATGAGAGGGCACATTTACGGTGATAATTACAGTCATTATGCGTGCAGGCAGGTGGATGTTTCCATTCAGGATTATTATCTTCGGTGAGGGTGAGCTGGGGTTTATTGGACTATCTACTGAAAAAATGGAGCTCATTAAACAGACTTTACCATTGGCAAAGCACATCTCCATATTATACAGGAGGAGAGAGAGAGAAAGAGTGTGTGGGGTCCAAGGTAAATGAACGAAGGTGCAAGGACAAAGGCAAAACCAAAAAACATGAAAAACAGATGAGGAGAGAGAGAGACAGAGAGAGAGAGAGAGAGAGAGAAGGAAAGGGAGAGAAAGTGAGAGACGTCGAGAGAGAAAGAGCTTGCATGTGCGCTCCAGTGGCTCCTTAATTAAATGTTGAAATGTTAACGAGACATGCACCTCCTAATTAAAACTGGTCGGAGCGTGAGGAGGCCAGTTATAGAGGGGGTGTGGAGCCCTACCGAGCGCTCGGCTGAATCCAGCGCCACACGGACCGGGCACGGTGCCAACCGAGAGCAGAACAACACCACAAACAAAACCAATAAACAAATAAACACGTGCCAAACCAATCTAATTACACACACCCTCTCTCCCCTTCAACTCTCTCGCACTCTCTCTCTCTTTCTAAGTGCTTCAGTAATTATAGACTAAGGCTGGAGTTTATCTATGGAAACCAATTCATTTGACCCATTTATACTCTCCAGATTGCTTCCCCCATTATTAATCTTGCAGTTCTTTGCCTGAGCGAGAGCTTGCCATTTTAATCTTCTTTCTGATTAATCATGTGTGGGTGTTTATTTATGAGAATTTGTTGATATTCGAGCACTTGTGTAGGGTGTGTTGAAAAATGTATATGTGCAATGTTTAAATAGCACTCTGAGTGCACTTCTGAAATAGTTTCTTGCATTAGAGTGTGTATATATATTCATTCCTCAAACATAAGCAGAACGAATTTCTGTATGTATTTTACGTGAATCCATTTATGTTAGAATGAATTTCAGTGCAAATTGTTCATGGACATCAACTTCAAAGCACCATTAGTTGTGCGACATCTTGACATAGCTTTTACATAAAATTATTCTCATGTGGTCGCATCACTGCAAAAATGTATGTAAGAATGGTTCTGCAAAGTCTTTACTTTGTTTTTATGTAAAAGCATATTTAAATAACTTTTATATACATGGTTTTTCCATTAAAAACTATGAAGATACAATCTAAAGACTTTGCATAAGCATTCTTACATAAATTACATAAGATTATGTACAATTTACACAAGTATTCACATAATTCCTATGAATCCATTTTTTCGTAAGAAAAAATTATTTCAAGGCAAATTGTTTGTAAACGTCAATTCAATTCATGAGCATGTGGTTGTACAATCAATGTCTTTACATTGTTTTTTAAGACTTCTTTCAACCATACGAGCATAAATAGTCACATTGATCTGACAGTTCATGTAAGAATGGTTGTGCAAACATTATACATTATACATACATAACAAACATTTTTGCATCAAATTAATTTAAATATCAATTTTACAGGGGTTGGAAGGGTAAAACGATAAAGATCTGACCTTTTCCAAAGCAGCTCTTGCGGATGTGTTCCATGTGTTTGCCGGTCCGGTCGTCGAGAGGAAAAAAACGGTGGTGTTCGGGAATGCGGCTGAGCTCCCGATGAGCTTTGACCTGTTGGGCTTTCAAAGCAATGGCCTGCTCCAGCAGCCCCAGGTTCCCCCGCATTATGTCGAACATCTCGGACTCGTCCGCCACCGTTGAGCGTTGAGACAAGCTGTCGTCGTCCCCATCATCATCATTCCCATCCACGTCGGCATCCCTCTCCGACTCCTCAGACTGCACTTCGATAACCACAGGAGACGATGTGGCGGCCTTACTGGAACTGTAACTTTCTGGCAAAGTGAGTTTGTGGGAAACATAGTCTTCCCTTACGTGGGATCCCTGAGTGGCAGTGATAACCGAAGGGGCTTCTCTCTCCCCTTCCTCTTCAGACCTAACGTCATTGTACTCCTCCATGTATGCCTCTCCTTTTAGCCCCTCATCATCATCATCATCATCATCCTCATCATCATCTTCTTCTTCTTCTTCATCCTTTTGTGTTTGCATTTCCTCAGTAAAATACTGGTGGTCTGACTCTTTCTGGGTCTCAGTGCGCATGTCCTCTTCTTTATCTTCCATCTCATCTGTATTTCCCATCACCCCATTCTCCCTAGTCACTGGAACTCCTACTTCGTTCCTTGTTTCCTCAGTTTCATATTCTTCTTTCTCTTCTTCTTCTGGTTCCCTAAAAGGGCTTTTATCTTGTGTTTCCACTGTGACGGGCTGTTGTTGTTGTGGCGATACGGGACCATTGTTGTGGTTGTTGAGGTGGGTCATTGAGTTGGCCACTATGTGCTGATAGTTGGAGATCTCCTCAGAGGACGAGAGCGTGGGCTTGTCTGTGCTGGATGCCTCAATGATGATACACTCCTCTGTGTGAGAGAGAAAGAATATTATGTTAAAGAATGTTAAAATGTGTCATTTTTAAAGAATACGTTTACAGTCGAGGTTTGACTCTCGAATTGTCCAGTACATACTATAGCAGCAAAGTGGATTGATAGTTCACCCAAAAAAATAAGAATTCTGTCATCATTTACTCACACCTCAAACCTGTATGACTTTATTTCTTCTGTGGAACATAAAATATTTTCTTTTTTTGGCCATATAAGGAAAGTAAGTGGGGTCCAATGTTGCCTTTCATTGTGTGGATAAAAAACACTGAGGCATTTGTGTTTCACAGAAGAAAAAAAGTATTTCTTTGCAAGATTTTTTTTTATTCTAAACTATTTTTGACAGCTCCTGCAGCTTTTTATACTCTACGGTAATAAGTAAATTTTTTCCTTTTCTTCAAAATTTAACAGGAATCCGGTCTCCCTTTCTTACTGCTCAACAGCTCATTTCCCAGCATTTACTGTCTCCTGAGAGAGTTTGGAGCTCCAACATTGACAGCAAAGAATAACCCAGAAAGTATGCGGCGCTTGTCATACATATGTCAATGATGTGACAGTCAACTAGTTGTTAAGTGCAATTCTGTTTAATACGGCACAAATCAACAGAGTTCACTCTCAAAACACTGGTTGTGACTCATAAAAATGTATGGGAGACACTTCGGTTACAGAGTGCGTTTTTCATTCACTGTGAATGAACATAATTGTATTTATTGTCCCAAACAAGACTGACAATCATATTCTGATTCAGTTTTTATTCCTCACCTTCATCACCACCCTCTTCTTCTGTATTAATGTGTTTCGCTTGCTCCTCTTCTTCTTGCTCCTCTTCCTCACACTCCTGATCACCAGCCTGCGGTGCCTGTTCTTCATCATCCTCCTCTTCCTCCCTCAACTCCGTCTCTTCTTCGCTCCCCTCACTCTCTGCATTGAAGCCTTCGTCCATTGCCAGCTTCAGCGGGTGGGACTTCCTCTTGGAGGCGGGTTGCTCTGACTCTGCTTCCTGTAGGCGCCTTTTTCTGGCCAACGGGCAGCTCAAAGCACTATGGGAAAAGATGAATCAGTGAGAACAATTGACGAGAAATACAAGATGAAGGACCTTTATAGTTCAAGTGGAAAAACAATGAAAGCATGCAAACTACACACATACAAGCCAAGCGTGACATGCTATATGGTCAGAAAACTCAGATGAGGAATGGAAGGATGTTGGAAATTGCTCTGTAGGGGGCAGTGTGCTGGATAAAAGCCTTTATAAATCAAAGTCAGTTTGCTGGAACACTTAATTATACTACAATAAAAATAAGAAACAGAGAGAGAGAGAGCGAGAGAGAGAGAGAGAGAGAGAGAGAGAGAGAGAGAAAATGGAGGGAGTTATGGAGGCTGGAATTCAATAAAGCCCTCACCTAGAAAACCTTACTATCGGGATGGGCAGCGGAGATAGATCTATAAACATGAAGCATCTCAAATGGCTTCCTGAATGTATACATGTGTAAATAAACATAACTGTAATATCTTTCCAATAATCAATACCCTACCTAAAGACCACTGTTAGGGAAAGCGAGAGTAAGAGAGAGAGAGAGGGAGACTGTCATTGTTAGAGGAAGAGATGAAGATTAAGAAGATCTAATCTACGGGCTGAACAGTGTTTGTGATCAGGAAAGGCTATGTGGCCGCAGAGGGAGGTGAATCAGGGGCTACGGAGCACTACACGGGCATGTCATCTGTCGTACCTTCTGTGTCGGGCATATTTGCCACTGATATGGCCTGAGCCATTGCATCCTGGAGTGGGGCAGCTGAACAGATAGAGGGGGTCAAATTAGAGATGCTTTATAGCTTTTGTTATTTCGTTGTGGTTGTGTGCTAAATAGTTCATCAGGAGCTGTATTTACACGGACAGCAAGAAACAAACACACATAGATTTTCAAATTTAGCAAAATAATTGCTTCGTCAATAAGATGGAGCTGTGATTGATTTCCGTTTCCTGCGGCTACCCTTCTTTCGTTTGATGAAATCCCTTCTGTCTTTTGCTGGAATCCCTAGTATTTTGTCAATTTGTTTCATTGGCATTTTCATTTATTACCAGCAAAACAGTGCTGAGATTTAAACTCCAATCATATCTTCACGCTCACATGTGTTGATCAAACATGATCTCTGTCTGCGTGTGTGAAGTTTAGTGATATATGCATCATGACAGATGGTTGCTGTGGCAGAGCACAGGCATCGGAACACCCATCATTCACAAACTTAGCGTTCAGCTACCAAGTGTGTAATATTTCTGTTTACCATCTCATCATGTTTAAAATCTGATATTAATATCAGTATTAGTAAAGTAGAGACGCACAGTATAGCTGTGGTCGAATTGGTATCGGCAATAAATGTGACTTTTTAATATAATTTTATATATTACAACAGTTAGTTCTGGTTCTCGATTCTGATTGGCCGAGAGCCTTTTCCAGCCATGCGATATTCTGCTCATATACACAGTGTATGAGATATATTTAAGCCAATAAATTATATTAACCATTTAAGTTGTACCCGACTCTTGGTGATTCTATGGTATTGGCCATACGCAAGAGACTGGTCATGAATTTTCTTGCCGATAATTTTAATTAATTAAATTAATTAATTTTAATAAAAGTCTTTTTTATAATATACATATATACTGTATATATATATATATATATATATATATATATAGCTAACAAATCCAGCTAGATACATGGCATATCATGTCTTGAAGCATTTATAATTCTATTCTACTGCAGTATGAAAGCATCTTTCGGTAATCTTTTGAGCAGAGCTCTATTTAAGAAATGGCCGTGAGCAGCTTCAGTGACCCTGGTGGCTAGCGAGCCTCTTTGATACCGTTATAAATTCCACTCTTATAAACTTCATAGTGCACTTGACAGTGAAATGAGAAGAGAATATGAGGCTTTCATATCCCTTCCTCACACTCAGATGTGGTATTGTTGGGTCTGTACAAACTAGCAGACACTAGCCATTTGAAATAAATGCTTATTAGGAAAACAAAAGGACCATGCATAAATAACCTTGGGACATTTATTAGATTTCTATTGCTGTCAGTCATTTTGTTGATGATAATTATTGTTGAAAATGAGTTTGTTACATCAAAATGGATTTTGTT
>JAULUF010000026.1:15115000-15130000 GCA_031834385.1 Semotilus atromaculatus
GACGCTGATCAGTCGGAGTTTGGTATTATCTAATTGGATGCTCTTAAAAGCACTGCCTGCAACTGCAACCCTTTAAACATTTCAAATTAGATCGATAAATCAATCGCTTCAGATGAACTCTTTCCATCAGAGTGGAGAAAAAAAAAAACACATTTATGGGCCCATGGGAGAGAGCGAAGACTCTCTTACTCATGTTTTTTTTTCTCTCTCCCCCATTAGAAATCTCTTCCAGTGAATTTCCCAATGCAGAAGTGAAAGAGATAGATGGTTGGAAATGGGGTCTGTTCCAAATAAAATGCATGTAGAAGAAAGAGTGAAAGAGGAGGAAAAGGGATGCATCCACTTAAAGCCAAAAACACACACCTAAGCAGAAAAAGGAAGGGAGGGGGATGAGAGAGAGAGAGAGAGAGAGAGACTTTCTTTTATGTTGATGAAAGATAGCAAACAAAAGCAGCTCAAGGACATCCCCTGCTTTCAAACCTCTCCAGTTTTCCTAAATAATGCAAGAAAGCTCTAAAAACGAAATTAGGTTGAGTCGAACAGCCCAATTCTTCATAATTACGGGGGGGCGGGACACTTTAAAATCTCAGCTCATTCAGAGGGGGGGTTAGGTTGCTCTGCCAAAACCCATTCTAGGTCAAGCTGGCATGAACTGCACACGTCGCCGTAATACAACGCTGACTTCCTTTCATAGTGTGCTGACAGACAGAACTGATGAATGTCATAAATGTATAGCCCTCTTTCGCCTCTAATTGTGCCAACTTGGCAGGAAGCCCACGTTTCCGCGTGGCGATTGGCTGAGGGGCTCGAGCAACTCACTTTGATTGGTCGGCTCTGCAGTCTGAGAGAGGGCCGGCAGCGGCTGATCTTGTCTCCTCGCGTCCAGCGCTGGTTCAGGAGTTTCCCCCGGTACTCATTTTCTGTTTGAGAAGAGAGGGAGAAAGAGAGAAAGCAATAAATGAAAATGAAACAAAAAAAAAAAAAAAAAAATGAAAATGAAGGGAAAAGACAGTCACGTCAGCATCTGTGCTGGCAGTTGGAAGAGTTTTTGCGGAGCGAGGCCAAAGGAGCGTTCGGTTCGAAACGCTGTAACAGACTGATTCAGCAGTGAAACGGCCAGATCATCTCATCACCTGTCCACCTGCGTCTGAAACCAGCAGCCTCAGCACACGAAACACAACCCCCTCCATCCCAACAGCAACACACACACTCAACAAGCTAGACTTCATGCCTCCCCAAAAAATATTTAAATGTTAGAATATTCAGAAATTAAATACTGTTATAAATTCAACTATAAACAGTTGCCTGGTCACTGATCCACAACATACAGACTATAGAAAAAAAGTGATATTTGTCTTTGGGTGTAAAAAAAATGCATTAACTAATATAATATATTGATAGCATGTGTTGACTGAAAGGTGCTTAATGTCATGTGTGTGAAGTGCCAGTTTGACAGGTCCTGATGGGGGCTGGGCCTTTTACACATGTGACCTATGCACTTCTAATTAAAGAGAGGCGAGAAATCAGAAAAGAAACTCACACTCGCACATACGCGCATGCATATGCATGCTAAAGCACCCCAGCTGGAAGCTCTGTCAGTCTGCTATTAGAATCAATCACTTTTGTGCATTTTTATTGAGCTTTTAGCAGGCAGGAGTGTAAGAGAAGGGAGGGGTCGGAAAGACAGAACCGTGCTGGGGGAGGGAATTTGGTCAGTAAATAATGAATCAACCATAAATCAGATTTTTTCCCCTCCTCCTTTCTTTTTTTTTTCATCAGGGTAATAGTCCATCTCTCCATAAACCAGCAACCCAACCCCCCTCTGGCACACACATGATAGACACGCATGATAAAAAGATAAAAGAATGTCCCAATAAAATCGGATCCCCTTGCTTGTGCTTGTGCTATCAAATGCAGGGCGTTTTAAAATAATCATTATATTCATCAATGAGCACGAATCAGCCATTGTTCATGAAATCTCACAGCTGACACCCCGGTTCATAACTCGCTTTTGTTTAGCTGTCAACAATACCGCAGGCATCAAACTCTTAAAAGTTACGTGAGGAAATCTTCTGTGGATTTCAACGTTCGAAATACATAAAAACATATTCTAACCCTTCAAGCGTTGCCTTTGTGTTGTATCACAAAGATCTTGAATATCTCTGTCAAGCCTAAAAGTCATATAAAAAAAATGTTGTGTGTTGAGGTAAAATTATTTATGTGAAAGTTCTTTCAATATGTCTAAAAAATATATTAAATATATATATATATATATATATATACACTTTTTAATTTATATACATTAAAAAAAAGTATTTTTTTAGTTGATGTGGCAATTTGTTTATATCAAAATATTTTTTGAAGCTATTGTGCCTTCCATTTGCAGTTTTAAAGAATTTGGGTTCTTTTATGAGAAGAATCATCGTCTCTATAATAACTTTTGTTTTCAGTTTTGGTATACAGGTGAAACTCGAAAAATTTGAATATCGTGCAAAAGTTATAATTTTGATGATTATGGCTAACATCTTATGAAAACCCCAAATTCAAAATCTCAGAAAATTTGAATATTACATGAAATCAATACAAAAAAGGATTTTAAATACAGAAATGTCGGCCCTCTGAAAAGTATAATCATGCATACGTATAGTTATATATACGAAATATATTAGTTTACACTTAATTTGAATTACTGAAATGTATGAACTTTTGCACAATATTCTAATTTTTCGAGTTTCACCTGTATTGTAGTAAGAGGTAAGAAACATCTGCCATTCTCCTTTTGCCTCTTCTGCTCTCGCCTGTGTCCTTTCTTTTACTTTCCTCTCTTTACCTTTATCTCAATCTGGTGGTTTCTTCCTTTAAAGGAGGCTTCCATCTGTTTCTTATTGGGCACTAAAACTCACCTCGCAGTCTCTCAGAGAGAGAGAGAGAGAGAGAGAGAGAGAGAGAGAGCGAAAGAGAAAGAGTTTGCTGTCAGTAAAGGGGAGCCTTTAAACATGCCGAGCTTCTGACTCTGTCTCTCTCACTTCCCCCTCTAACATCTGCCCTTCTCTCTTAGCAAGCACAAAATAAACAAAGCAGGCAGATCTGATTTGCCTCCTAAAACTCAGCGCAGCAGCAACAACAACCCAGAAAAAGACAGGCAGGATGCCAGTCATCAGAGTTAGAAAGCTGTAGGGCATTGTCAGTAAAAGCATTTCCAATGCCCCTTACACACACACACTCCCACGCCGGCACGGAACAAAACGCTTATTTATCAACTTTCAGCCCTCTTCTAAAAAAGTGACTACAACAGCACTACTGTGCATCCTTCCCCCCCAACGCTCTCTCGCCTTTTCTCGTTCTACAAATTTCAAGCCAAATAAACAGAACCGTGAGGCGCAAAGGGCTCTTTAAAATCTCACCATAAACCCGGGCCGTATAGCCGACTCCACACTTTCTGGACTTCTGAAATGGCACAGCCTCAATAATCCACCCCCTCTATAACCTTGATGGCTCAGGTGCCACTCATTCTAAAGGCAACATTAATAAAGCGAAACAGTTCATCATTTACAGATGGGTTGGAGAGACTATTATCTGATTGGCTCCTGTGAATGTTCACTTTAAAGTATTACACAAGAGGAACAAGAGATTAATAAATGATCTGTGATAGTTGTGCTACTGCGAGACAGTCAAAGGAGACAGAGATGAGTGTAAACAAATCAAGAAAATCATGTCATGCAGCTGAAATCCATCATAGTGATGCCGGGTTGTCTGAGACAGGCATAAATCCATAGTTTAGATTAAAAAGGAATGGATGCCTTCACGGTAATCCACGGGTGACACATCTGCACTCTCTGCTCCAGTTAAGCAGGATTTAACTTCAACTTTGTGATTAGAGAACAAGCAGAAAGCTCTTAGCAAGAGCAAAGGTGAAAGAATAACGCTAGCCTGTGAGACACACTCAAACCTAATTAAATATATATAAAAAAAACAATACCACCAAAATACATTTAACATTTGTGGTGCATTCATTGTATTATTCTTTTCAGAAGATTAAAAAAATCGACTTGTGCCTGAGAGTCAGCAGCAAGTAATAAAATTAGATTCTCCTTCTTGTCAAAACGAGTCAAAGTGCCTTTGAGAGCTACGGGCTTTCGTTTTTTTTCTTTATGACACACCACGGAAAACACCATGACAACCACGAGCAGCAGAAAGAGGCCAACTCAGAGAGTGACTCTGCGTTAAAGGAGCAATGGCAGAATTCGCCTTTTGTCTGGGCTTCTTAACACAGACACACTCTCAGGACAAGTTAAGAGGTTAAATATCAATGTTCTTCAAAGCTTCTGTTAAGGTGTGCTTCCAGTCCTGTGGAAACTCAGTAACTTGATTCTAAAATGATTCGTTCAGATATGTTCAGTGCCTCTGTTTGTAGGGCTGCCTTCCAAAATCACATACTACACAAACTCATGATATAAAGAACTTACTTTTTTAGTAGTAAGTATTTGTTCAAAATAAGTACCCAAGATACCTGTGATTTTGGACACTAGATATTTGTGCACGTCTTTTGGTGTCCAATGAGTGCGTCACTGAATCATTCACTCAACAGATTATTTTAAAACCCCGGGTCGTTCACAAACAAAACGAGTTTTATTATTCTTATTATAATAAAATATCTATTATACTCTAATACAATCTGCATTCAAGTCTATTAAAAGAAAAATCTTCAGAAATAAATGTTTTAACATCATATGCGTGACATACATGATGTATAAAGTGAATGAACAATATATCTTAGTTCATTCAGTGTCAGAGATGTGTCGTTCACAAGGATAGTTCACCCAAAAAAAAAATTTTTTTTTTCATCATTTACTCACCTTCTAGTTGTTCCAAACCTGTATGAGTTTCTTTCTTCTGCTGAACACAAAATAAGTTATTTAGAAAATTGTTGGTAACCAAACAATTGACGGTAGCCATTGACTTCCATAGTAGGAAAAACAAATACTATAGAAAGTGAATGGGTGCAGTCAACTGTCTGGTTACCAACATTCTTCTAATTCTAATCTTTCCATCATTCATTTTATTTTGTGTTAAGCAGAAGAAAGAAACTCATACAGGTTTATAACAACTGGAGGGTGAGTAAATGATGACAGAATTTTCATTTTTGGGTGAACTATCCCTTTAAAACTGAAACTCGAATGACATTTGCTCGTGGCTCGTGACATAGTCAAATTTTAAAGGCTTAAAAAAGAAACATAAATAAGGACATGTGGGCGACCGAGAGGGATTCTTAAAAGATTAGTTCTGAACACCGAACTTCAAAAGCAGGAAACCACAGTTACCCAAAACATAAGTGAATTACATGTAAATGAGCACACGTGAGCGAACGAGACCGATTCGTTCAAAACACCGACCGAAACAATGGCGCGGTTGTCGCGCAAGACTAAAACAGCACAAACATGCATTCTAAATCACCGATCAATTCAGCTGCACGCAATTCAGTGTTTCAAGGCTTAAAGGCTGCTCTAAATGGCACCTTTCTTCACTAATGATAGGGGCGACCCTGACCCTCGGCCCCAGTGGCGTGGCTTTCTGCTGTGCTCTGAATGAGAAGAGCGCAATTTGGCCCAGCTGCTCCATTCCACATGTTTATTACTCTCTCCTCTCCGGCAAATCCGTGGCACCTGCTGCAGCACTGCATGGATCTTTATTTTTCCCCACTTTTATATCACTAGTTTCCTGTCCTATGGACTGAGCGATACACAAGCGCCTATCTCGAGCGTTTAGCGCCTTTGGATAACCAAAATGAGCATTAGGGTTGGTATATCGCAAACACCCAGTGTTTGAATATGATAGGAATTAATCCTCGGATAAGATTAAAGGGCGATCTGTGAAGACACAGATTTCATGATGCGGGTTAAAAGAGCGTCTGCGTGGACCAGATGATCCGCTATAGTAACATTTGTATATAAGACTGAGCACGTTGTTCGTTTATATATTAACCGACAGAAATAATTGGTAAAACTTGCAAGGATTCCCCCCACCGCACAGACAGCACAGCATCCTATTTGATTAAACTCTGGAGGTTCCTGACGACTGCGCAATTCTGCGCAATTTCCGCAAACAGACAGATAGGATCTTGTGAAAGTTATTACAAAACCAGTTTCTAGGCGAGCGAGATAAAATAAACGACTCCATGAATCAATGTTGCGCTCAGGTGACCTTTATTGTTCACAGTGCTGCATATCGTGAAGTGGATGACGCTAAATTGCGGTATAGGCTACCAACACAACATTAGCAGCAATATTTGTCAGTTGATAGGCTACATGTTAGGAGATGCAAGTGTTTTAGTCCTTTTTTCACTATATTTAAATTCACAAAGCTTTGATATATTTTCATACAAATTAGTTGAGGAAACTAACTTATCTCAAATATCAGTGCAAGTTGTATAACAGAAAACAAAGGCATTTTAAATTTAGTGCATGCATTTGTGGTGGTCATCAAATGTAGACTCTCCGTCAACAGATCAGCAATTAAAAAAAATGAAGAGTAGCCTTAACAAACTGTTAATCACTCTCAAAATGTAGCGAATACATTGTCTCATCTTCTCTTTGCAGGTTCAGTTGAAGTATGATGGAAAGTGTTAAAAGCATCAAAGTTTGTTCTGCCATGTTATTTTTATGAGCAGATCTATATCAAATTAATAAAGAGAACCTGTTGATTCAGATGACAGTATCAATCTGAAAGTTTTTTCATTTAACATCCATTAACACAAATCAAACTATAAAACAGAGATGAAATTTCCCTTATTGTTTGATCCCGTAACTCCTTTATATTGTGACTTACAACTTCTATCTTCACCTCATGAGGGCAGTGCTTATGGATATGGTTATTTCACCCCTGTAGCTCATGTTTAATTAGTTGAACTGATGGTGTTACACATCAGCCTGTTGTACAACACTCCCTGTTCTCCTCTACACCACTGATAGTGGAATTACTGGCTGTCATTGAGCCAGAAGCCTCAGACGATGAGAAGTTAGAAACACTTAAAGCTTACTAGCTCCATCAGTTACTTTTTACATAGCATTAGGCTTCTGGCTCTAAGACAGCCATATATAACATGTATAACAAAAACAATAATAATGAAATCCAATAAATTGTATACATAGCCTATATTGTACACACACATGTTCACTGTTATTACATGATCACATCTGACTCCCAGATAACACACAATCACGTTCACTACGTCCACCATCTTGGTTGCAGGTGCTTTGATATTATACTTAATACAATAGTGAATGACTAACACATCAGCCCCGGTATACTGAGCAATATGAGACACAGACGCATTAATCACTCATTAGAAATGAACAGGGGCGGGGATGGATGCAGAGAACGGGTATTATTGCTTCAACTCTCATGACTTTTCTTCTGCGCATCTCACCAGGGGCGGTTGACATTTAAAGAGAGCATCTCTCCACTCTGTTTTCTGCAGCAGAAAATCAAATGGCCACCCCTCCTTCTTCTTCCACGCCATTCGTGCACTCGGCCGGGAGTCCTGCGCTACGCCCATTGTTCGACCTTAATTACACAGTGCCATATGGAAGCAACTCCGTATGTGTGCCAAAAAGATGGAGATTTTATACAACTACATGACAGTGAGCACTTACAGTGCGATCACGCCGAACCCTGGCGAACATATCAATCGGGAAAATTATAAACACTCAAGCACATAAACGTGATAAAGTGGATTAAGAAATAAACAGTTTTGACAAACGCACGCCGCGCGCATTAATCAGTAGGCTATTTAAGCGCGAGAATAAGAAGTCAGATATGGAATATTGACACGGCATCCCCGATTGATCTTGAGGATCAAACCAAAGTGAGAAAACAAATAGGCATCGCTGCGTTTGTACAAGAGCGCCATATCTGACTGTTTCTCCATCACTTTTACCATGTCAACTCCACACACTCTCCGCTGGAGCCTCTTCTAGCAGGGAAGCATGGACACACTCACACTATCCTTTCCTAAACCGAATCGCGTGTACGAACTATAAGCCAGCAAACATCTTAAAAGATGATAAAAATCAATCGTCGATCAAACAAGTGCGATGAGGATAAAATATGAAAATAAAGCGGCACCCTTCAACGTAAAAGCCATTAACCTTGATCTGTAGGGCATCTCGGAATGGGATGATCTAGATATGTAGTCTACATCCTTGGCTAGCAAATGATATAATACAGCGTGACACATTTATAATATCTTTTAAGAACTCAACCCTTGACTCTAAACCATGAGTTCAGATACATATCTCAAAGATCCCCCTGAGGGATTTTTATTTGGTAATCAATAAAAAGAACCAAAACTATTTATATTTCGCATATAAAGCCAAATGACATGATCATGATTACCTGAGTGGGGAAAAATAATCCCGAAAGCTGCTCCGACAGACGCTTCTCTCGTATTCGACGTGTATATTCAGTACGCTGTGAGACAGTTTGGGTTAAAATATCCCATTTATAGATTTTTATAAAAGAAAACTAAACTCTACTTCAGTAGTATCCCGATAGATTCAGTGACAGTGGGGAAGAGATTCGGCTCTTCGCTGATGCTGCTACGGACGAGCGAGGATCCAGAACGGGGCGGTATGAACGCTACTTGTTTGTAAGCAAAAACATGGCTTCATTTGCCTTTGTCAGCGAGAAAACGTAATATTGACTTACCTTTCCCTCATGAGCCATTGTCCCCCACCTCCTCCCTCCGCCCTTTGCCATGACATCACGAAAGCTGTAGTAAAACCTACAACATCGATGGGCTGGGCTTTGAATATCCCCCCGCAATAACTCAACGGGCATGTGTACAGCCATGCACACTCTATTTCATACTCTTGTCTTTCTCAGTGCACACACGCACGCACGCACACGCACACACACACACACACACGCACACACACACGCACGATCGCTCTCCCTCTCTCTAACACCCACACCCACGCTCCAACTACAAGGGATTTATACAAGTTCTCCTTTGTGCCAGAAACAAGATAATAATAAAGGTTCTTTAATGGTTCAGCAAAAGAACCATCGTATTATCAAAGACCATGATAGCTCTCTATGGATATTGAGTGGGTTATGGTTCTTTCGAGATTAAAAACATTTTTGATATTACAATATATTCAGATCAGTAGCCTATATTTGCTTCTCAATAAAGCACCAGTAAAGAACTAGAGAGTAAAAAGTTCTTTAAAAGGTTCTTCTGTTCCATATGCAAGCTTTATTTTCAAGAGTGACAGAAAAACGCTAGCGGATAAGTAATAGAGCAAATGCGTGTTTAAAACATCAAATACCTCTTATAGTTCAGAGTGCGCGTCGGGTCACTGTTACTTTAAATTCTAATAGCGTAAGCTGATTATTTTACGCCCAGTGATTAATCTTTAATATTGCACAAAAGCATGCATATGTCGCTGGTGTTATCTGAACCCTCCCTCCTGACTCTTTCAGAATGGTACTGTCCAGTGCAGTGATTCACAAGACACATTTCATGGGCAATGCCCCACTGGTAAAGTTGTATTAGTAAAGACTATTACACTATGCTGTCATTTATGTGTTATGCATTGGTATATATAACTGTGCTGCCAAAAGAGTGGGAGACAACAAAAAATGGGAATTCAATACTGTCTTCTTCACTCAAAACAGACGAATGTAACTTGGAATGACTCCTAAATGTTGCACACACCGCTGTTGTGCTTTGTTGTTTTGTAACCATTAGTGAAAATGACAACCATTCATTACAAGCCATTTGAGAATATTCTCCACAAATGCCACTCTTTATCTTCTGTCTCCATGCTGCACACGGGGGGAATTTTCAAAAAGCCAACCTTCGCCTTTCAGAAATTCTATTAAGTTCTTATCTCTTTGCGGCAGGCTCTTTTTTGCAGTCCCATTGTTATGCATTGGAGCTGAAATCAATCACGAAGTGTCCACGCTGCATCAATATGATTTGAGTTGCCTCACTAACCGAGACACAATCCAATAAACAAAAGACAGAAGAGAAATCATATAAAATAAGTTACACTCCCCTGCCATAAGTACTCAGAATGAGATTCACAGTAGCGAGAATGGGACACGTGCGACTGCTTCTTCAGCAGTCTCAATGAAAACTTTGAGAATAAATGTTAATAAACACAGGGAGCACACGTTCAACATTTGCGCTCGGCTAAGCTTCAGGACCCCAGACAGCGCTTTGGCCCAGTACCATGGACAGCAACCCGGAGGAAAAATAACCCGGAGAGGTTTTCTTCCTCTCTTATGACAGAAACATTACGGTTGTGATTAGTTTGAACAGAAATGCTGAAAGGTTAAACAAAATAATAAGATCGGAGACATTGTGCAATCATGTGGAAATAGGGTCGACATTTAAAGGAATTATGTCAACAGTTTCTTAAAAATAAATATTAAAAAATATGAATGTGCTGACGTGATGCATAACGACAGTCCTTATGTTATGTAATGTCGATGTACGATGTTCGTTCCGTTCCGAATGCAGATCTTTTCTTGTTTGCAGATCAAAATGAATAACCTAATACAAAATAAGTACATAAAAAAGATGATGTGTTTTATAAAATTACAAGAATGATGTTTGACAAGGAACGCGTATTATTAAACATCTTAAATAAAATGTTTGTGAGGACGACTGGCAACAGCTGGTTTGTAAATTCTAAGACTATCTTTAGACACCGCACACTACATGACTTTAAACACCGACTGAGTGAAACTGGAACAAACTCGGTCCGTTTGAGCATGATCAGTCGTAACAACCAATTTACTTCATAATCTGCCTGACAGTCGCCAGTGTGTCCCCCAGTTTAAAGCGATTGCTCTGTTACCTGCACAGGCGAACGGGCCTACTTTTACACTATTATAGTGTACTATGACTAAATTATAATCGAACTTTTGTGGCCACTGAAATGCTATATTAAATAAGGGTACGCTGTAAAATGTTTTCAGTATTATGCATTACAACATCTGTTTGCATTCATTTAACTTGATGATGCTTTCTGTCCTTTAATTTTCAGGTTTAAGAGCTTTAAAAAAAATCACATTTGAAGTGGTCAAAAGGCAGGTATTTTTGCATGTTATAAATCTATACCACTTTTTCTTTACAAATTAAAAGCAGCAATTAAGCTTAACTTTTTTATTTGTTTACAGTGTAACATCAGAGTATTTGGGCCTATAACAGTCACAGATGGAAAAACAACATAAAAAATAATATATGATCAATAAGGTATGACGACATCAACTCATCAAAATAAGTTAAGCAATTTTAAACTACAAGGGTTAAACAATAGTTAAACTATTTTTTTTAAATGTCGGTTTAATGTAATTTGAAAATGACTTAAACATCCAAGTTGATTGTACTTATTTTTTTTTTTTTTTTTACAGTGAACATTTTATAGCCCTCTTGAATGTTAGCCAGTTGTGTCAATTTTAAAAGTCATAACTCGATTATGTTCAGTGTCAAACAAATTGGTTTTAATTTCCTCAATATATCTAACTGTCCAATTGCGTTGCAACTCCACTGAAAACAATACACATTCTTTAACGCGGTGTGTCTCTGGAGCGCATTCAGGATGCCTGTATAAATATTGCATAAGGGAGTCAGCTGAGAGAGTGGGCCGGAGGGGGCCCAAACTCCGCGAATGGCCTTGACAGATGGAACAAGCTGACCGACAACAACAGAAAGAAAGTTTGAATGCGCCTCTGGGCTGGTATTGTGTCCGCCACAGTCCCCAGGGAAACAAACCGCCCTTTGTCTAAACACTTCAACAGCTCAGAAGTAAAAAAAAAAAAGAAAAAAAGAAAAAAAAAGAAAAGAAAAACAAAGTCTAGACGAGGTTCCTGGAAGTTATGATATGTATAGATGTTCTATATATAGACCTCAATACGACAAGCTTTCAACATAATGCCTAAAGCTACAAAAAGGGAATTATACGCTATAAAGCCTCACAATAGAGTGTGAAGCAAGACGATATGTATTCCGATAAACAGTAGGCTACACTGTCGCATGCGTTAAATCATTAAAAAAAAAGTAATTAAAAATAAATAGATAATTAAACGAACATATTTTGTAAACGAATATTAACATACAAACACGTTTCATATAAGATACAATAAATGCTTAGGCTATACACTGCCAAATCTCGTATACCAGCAGTCTAGCCAACTTTATACTTTTACTTTAACTTTTTAGACACCTGTTAATCAAACCATTCTCGTCGTGTAGCCTACAGTTAAAACAGCCAAATAGAAGACAGCGAAGTCTAACTGACCTAAAAAAGTCCCACACAGCTTCATGGTTGCGGCTTCGAGTTTCCCATAAGCGTCTGGCAAGTCCTGAGAAAGTAAACTTGAGTGGAAAAGTTGAGGACAAAATTACTAGAACTTCTTTTTGAAAAGAGCGAAGGAGGGGTGCCGACTAACGTCAGAATCGTTTCAAGCCAATCAGAGACCAGCATGTGGGTAATTGTATCCTGCCTCCGCAAAACTCTCAGCCAATCAAAACAATTGTCTTCAGTTCTCAACAACAAAGCCTTTAGAATGCCAACAGAAGGGACTACCGGCAGCTGTGCGCTTTCAGCTTAGAAGAAGTTTCTCAACAATGCTAAGGGGGGAAATCATGCAGTCACAAAGTATATCACACTGCAGAATAGTTTTGGTGAATTTGACTTTGAATCTCTATTCATATTAAATAATACATTTTTCTAATGTTTACTTGCATTTCATATAGAAATCTCTCTCTTAGAATCCAAGTTATCCTTAATTAAAAGTTCATTAAAATTAGAGGCTATTTAGGTACATTTTCAGTGTCACAATCACACACAGATCCACTCACACTCGACCTCACACATAGTCTATCAAATGGTTTCCTTATAATATTGATAGTTTTAATCCCCTTAATCCCCTGTGGATGACATTTAATCTGGCCTTTAATAATAAAAAAAATCACTTTAACAATTACTCAATTTTTTTGCTGTAAACAAGTATTTAGACAAAGTGAGAGTACATGTGTCTCTCCTCAACTTTAAGATTTGTAATTTATTTCTATCAAAACAAAAATATATATTTTTTCTTTTTATAGGAAAGTCACGTTAAAACCTCAAACGAGTACTTGTTTACTAAGGAGACAACAGCATCAGTGAAGAGTTTGAGATTAAATATTTAACAAGCGATGAAGAAAACAATGAAAATATCAAGCCAAATAAGGTAAATATATATGTATATATATATATATTTTTTTTTTTATTGTGCAGTTCTAATCAAGCCATAATTTTGACAAATACATATCATTATATTAAACATTCTATATAATTTTGTGTATTCAGGATACAATGCTAGCTATGAAATTTGCAAGTAAAAAAGAAAAAGGAGGCCAATTGCTGTTTAAAATCAGTTTCCAGTACAGAATGATATTAAACACAACAGGTCATTTGAGATGTGCTGGAAACGACACTGGTCGAAATGAGTGACTTACAAAAAAAAAAAAACTATTCTCCTATGATGCATGCATTACCACTGTTAGTAGATACATAGGTAATTTAAGTCCACAAGGCCAAAAGTGCACAGAAACACCCACTAAATGTTTGTAAGTGAGGCATTTAGAAAAAGCCTATTCTGTGTGGCCTTATTCTCTTTGAATTTCTCTCTGTGACTGAATTTCATCTTCGAGGGGCATTTATGAGGAAACCTGTGTATTAGTTCGTAGTCATGATTTAAACCGAAACAAAGCACCCCAAGAGCGAGGATCATCTCTTTTTCAATGGAATTACGACTCCTCTTTTGGGCAAGAAATTCTCCCCTCCTAATTCGCTCACTCGTTTCTTGCACTCAGTTACATCATTAACACATACCTCTCCTTCAACCTCTTTCAAATGTGAAGCACTCGCTCACCCAAAACAAACAAAGTCCAGGAAATAAACGTCAGAATGGAGCGAGGGGGAAATGAGCAGCATAAGTGAAGGGTGTGGAAGTCCCCCAGTGGGTTTGGCAGGGTCTGGGCTCTCTTTTAGCAGATGGCTCCTCTGATAATCGTGTCCTCTCTAGGCCCATCTCCATGCCCCGACTCCGCGTTGCCATGGCGAGGGGGCCGGCAGAGAACATGTAATGCATTTGCTGCTTATTAAATTTGCCTTCTGACAAAGAGAGGCTCTCACTTAAAAACGAGAGCAGGCCCGGGCAGAGAAGAGCAGGCCCGATTCTCTTTATCACAGACTGCCAGACGCCCTGCTGTATTCTTCCACTACGGCATACACTCATTGACCTATTAACTTCATGGCTGCCTCCTCCCCCCTCACTTATGAAGGTCTACTCAGGCCCCCCTTTCGAGCTTCTGTGGAGTGAGGGTCTGTGCACCCCTTTGCCTGTGACCCCCCCGACCTGTCGACATCATTGCTGCGCATGAGAGAGAGTTGGAGAGGCCGCCGCTGAACCGTGATGTGCCCTACAGCTGTCTGCGGCAGCACAAAAAGAAAAGAGAAAGACAAGAAAGAAGTGAACGTATGCACAAACCGCCAGGAAAGTGCATGAGTCTGAGCGAGAGAGCAGGGCTTCAGAGTCAGAGGATTCAGAGTCACTGAGGCTGAGAACGGGAAATAATGCTGATTAACTGCAGTCGAAGGAGCGTGACTCGGAGTGTGTGGAAACACGCAGGGAAGTGAGGGTACGGATCAATTAAGATAACATTTCTGATGGTTAGAATGTTTCAAACAACCCATATAAATCCACACCAAACTTGATGGATGGATAGATGGATAGATAGATAGTAATAGATAGATAGATAATAAAAGACAGACAGACAGACAGACAGATAAATAGATAGACAGACAGATAGATAATAAAAGATAGATAGACAGACAGACAGACAGACAGATAAATAGATAGACAGACAGATAGATAATAAAAGATAGATAGACAGACAGATTAGATAATACAGATAGACAGATAGATAGATAGATAGACAGA
>JAULUF010000026.1:15132500-15292500 GCA_031834385.1 Semotilus atromaculatus
TCCTTTTGGGAAGTTGAAATCCTTTTGAAGTTTTGTGATGTGACTATCTCTACACCATCAAAAACTATTTTAAACAGCATTTTTCTTATTTGGTTTTGCTAATTATTTTCATGCAGTTTAATATGAAATAGAAAATTAGAAAATGTAGAAAATTTTCGCACACATGCAGGGGCCAATTCAAATTCATAATGAAAGCCACAATTAAGTGATAAAGTCAAAAACTTGGTCCAAAAAGGGGTCACCAGTTACAGGAACACACACAATTTATATTATACATTCATACAGATTTTAAACTAAAAACTTGATGTTGATTAAAAAATGGTATTGGAATTTTGTTTTCATTAAAGCAGTTTAATTTCGAATTGTTTAATGTTATTTAAAAACTTATACATCTATAAGATTTAATACATTTCTTTTGTTGGTTTAGCCTATTATTCAGACTTTTTTGTGTTAATTTTTTTTGTTCTTTTTAAAAAAACACTAACACTACTACTTTTAGGCTTTATAAATAAAGTCCATAAAAGCCTAAAAATGACTACCAAACATCACAACAAAGATCACTGTATATATAAAGTTCATTTTTAATTCCTGAAACGACAGACAGTCAGACAGAGTAAGCCCATATTTAGGTGTACATATGCTGGGACACAATAGTCTGTGCTTACGAGCTGCTGCTCAAAGCAGGTGGCGAAACCCAGAAATGTGTGCTGTTGTTTGTGTAATCTGTGTGATTGTGGTGGGCTGCTGCTAAGCCCTGCTAAATCAGCTTAGCACATGTCCTGCCGTGGAGGAGGCTTGTTTTAAAGACCCCCCTCCCGAAGCACCCGTCCTTTAGGAGCGCCAGAGAGGAGTCCAGACACTGAATCAAAGATTATTCTCTGTGGATGACAACTCTCACATCTCAGAGGACTCCCAAGCTGCTCATACGGCCAGACTGAGTCTCACACAAATTAGGTGTTTGTGTGTGTTTTATGTGTACATACATGAATTAAGACAGATACATAACTGTGTTGGCATATATAGACTGATTTAGTAGTAGTAGTAGTAGTTTGTACAATTTGTTTAATTGTATTTTACTTTGTTGATTATTTATCATTTTTTATAATTATTTATCATTAATGTTTTTTTTTACTTCTATAGTAATTATTTAATACTTTTCTTTTGTTTACATTTTTTTTTAGTTTGGTTAAATTATATATATATATATATATATATATATATATACACTAAAAAAAATTGAATTTATTTTGGCATAGTTAAATAACAAGAGTTCAGTACATGGACATGACATACAGTGAATCTCAAACACCATTGTTTTCGCCTTCTTACTTAAATCTCGTTTTTTGGAAAACACCCCTGAAAAATAGGCGAATCTCCACATAACACCGACTGTGACGCAACAGTCGGGATCATTAATATGTATGACTCCAAAAATGTGCATATGCCAGCCCATGTTCAATGACAGGCGGAACTGTTGTTCAGTGTTTGGATGTACAAATGAACACAAAGGTATTTAGTTCCTTCATCCGAGCCTCTGAAGAAACAATGGGTTAATTTTATTTTCTCTGGAAATTTCCAAACATTTCACAGACGAGACTGTTTCCTCAACTTGGGCCAATACAGAGCTGGCCTCGATGAACGTCTGAAAATAAATCGATCGAGCTAACGTTACCAAGCAACACTTTCTGATGTGTAATTGTTCAAGTTCAGACAGGTAATCTTTCTCTCAAAATCATTCAATACTGTTTATGCATCAGTAAGTTAAGACAGTGACTAAAATATCAACTTCACATCGTTTCTTTTAAAAGGATGAAAAAAACCTTATTTAAATTGTGAATAAATTATATACAGAAAGCGATCAAAAGAACAATCTTTCCACAGCGTGAGTTTATCTGGACACTTGCCAAACTCGTTATGAATTCAATGACGCATGTTACACTGCACAACGAAGCTCTTACTGTATTTGCATCATCGTGTTTGCATTGGTGAAAGCATTAGAGAGAGTGCAGAAACTGCGTTGCAATGATAAGATCTTTATTCTCGCGATCAACACACTGTCATCTGTTTGCTCAATGCTCATCACGGCAATATTTTATGTGATGGGAATAGATCTAAATACTTTAAAAACATCTCACGATTCGTTAATCTCGATAGCTGTAATAGCAAAAACGTATAATAGCTGTAGTAAAAGTATTCGAGAGAGTTTCACATGTAATACGTAGCTATTTCATATGCAAGCATGTCAGCCAATCACAGCAGAGGCCGGTTACACACAGCAGACACGCCCCTTCAAACAGAGCGTTTGGGCTCAGGGCTAAAATCAGGCTAGGAAAAATGCCTTTTATTTCTCAATTATGACTATTTTTGATCTCAAAAAATACTAACATTATAAGGGCAACTCAGAAAACATTATACAATAAAAATATAAACCATTTTAGGGCACCTTTAACTAAACTAAAAATATTTACTAAACAAAAATATTAAATAATTACTATAGAAGTAAAAAAACATATACATTTTAAATAAATATAAAAAAGTAATTTTAGTAATATTTAGTACATATACACTTATTTTACTTTGTTGATAATGTATTATTTGATAAGCAGGTTAATCAGGGGCTTCATGAAAAGCAAAAATGTCACTAAGCTTGGAATAACCTCATTTTGTTTAAATTAAAACAATTTAATTATTTATATTTTTCTTTTGTTGTTTTGTCATTCAAGTGTAGTTTACTTTTACTGTAGTTACATTAATTAAAATATGATTTAATTTTTATTCATGTTTTTTATATCTAAATTCATTTTACAGTTAGTATTTTTATTGTATTTTAATGCCTAGGCAATACAAATGTAAAAAAAAAGAAAAAAGAAATTTGTCACGGTCGTAAAGCACAGTAAATTGAAATTGAGAGAGAGAGAGAGAGAGAGAGAGAGAGAGAGACTTAGAAAGAGATATGAGGGGTTATAAAAACCCTTCTAAAAGTTGTAAATCTCCTGAAACACAACTCACTCCGCATCACCAAGACTCCCTAAACACCCCATCGCTCCACCGCCTCCTTCCGCCACACTACTCCAGACAGAACAGAGGAAGAATTAAGACAAGAGTGAGTGAAAGTGTGAATGAAAGGGGGACACCTGGAGCAGGACCCTGTAGTGCTCTACACTGAGGGGTATTGTAGCCTAATAACAGGGCAGCAGTGTGCGTGTGTAAGTGTGTGGTTGCCTAGGTAACACACTCAGCTGATTGAAGGGTTATGGGGTGAGGAGGGGGTGAATGTTTAGAAAGCATCTGTATGCAAATGTCATTATGGTATAGAGATGTTTGGAGAGGCCACAGAGAGAAGAAAGGGGGATAGAGAGATGAATGGATGGAAGGACGGATAGTATCTACTGAAACTCTCCACTGACGGATGCTGCTGGTTGCAATCTAAATCCATCAAGAAAATAAGACACTTCACTTAAAAGGGCTCATACAGCATCATATTAGCAGATCTCTGAAAAGACACTGTAACAATGTCTGTCCATAATGAACTTGCATTAAAAAGCGCCATTTATCTTTGAGGCGCAGCTGTATAAAAAGAGACATTGAACGTTATATTAGATTAGGAATAAGATTGGAGTTGGAGTGGAAGACATTTATTAATGTCTTGTTATCTTAATTTTATGTTGTTACTTATTTTTTATCTTTCATGTTACACATGACGTGGATTCGACTGTACTCTGAAAAATGTCAGAGTCTGTGTCAAATTTGAGTACCACCCGTGTGCATTCCAGTTCATTCATAATTCAAAGTCCGAGTCCAGGTACCCCAACTCTAATAGGACCAAAGCACCTGAAATAAAATGTATTTCATGTGTTGTTTTGGAACACATTTGCTTGATTTGATTTCCTATAAATACTAAAACTGAATGAGCAGGAACCAAAAACAAATTCCAGTTTTTAAACCTGCATCACTTATTTTGTGATGACGCAACACAGACTGTTCTTTTTAGGGATTCAAAAGCATAAAGCATGATCAGTGCAGTCGAATCCTGAACAAATGCATAATCAATCAGTTCTTTTTAGTGAATTAGAATCATACAACGTGATCAGTGTAGTCGAATCCTGAACAAATGACTCTAATGAATCAGTTCTTTTTAGTGAATCAAAAACATTTATTTATTGAAAGGATCTCATTATTTGTCAATGGAATTGCATTTTGCAGTGTCCACTTTCTTTTTTGAAATGCATATAGGACTACTAAAATAATCATTAATGGAACTATTAAGGAACCAGAAGGAATTGTTACATTCAGAACTCAAACCCGAATCACTAGATTCATTACGATTCCCATCCCTATTCATGAATCTAGAGTTGAACAGATCTGTCTAAATCACACGTAAAAGCATTTTTACCTTAACATTGGCTTATGATTTAATCCAAAATTTATAAACGCATAAAATTCATTCTGCTTGTGTTTCATGAATGAGGCCTAATGAGGCCTGTTTTTGTTGGTAGTGTGTAATATTGTTTAATTTATCCCACCTACGGAAGTAAACTCCGAAATCAAATCAAATCAAAAGTGTTCCTTTATGACTCCGCTAATCTCTGCCAAAGTAATTTGATTTTCCTACGCACAATAAAAAACATGTGATGCAACCAATACCTTTGCCACTAATTCAAGCCATGATATTTGTTCCAGTGCAGCTACAAATACTAATATGCAGCTTTTAACTCTCTGAAAAAGGAAGATTTGTGTGGAGCGAATTTTTTCCCCCCATCCGCGATAGCTATTTAATGACAGGTAGCCGAAAGAGGCTTTCTCGTTCCTTACGAGGAAAAGAAAGTAGCTGTATGCAATAAAAGCGCTGACGTAAATAGTTTTACACACACTTCTAATGAAATCCTTTAGTGAGATGCATCTCCGCAGAGAATGAGGGAGAGAGAAAGACAGCAGCAGTTTTTTTTATGTGCTGCTCTCACTTAATGTACTCAGTAGCAGTGCCTGATGGGTAATTACAATAGTCACAACACAGATGGGGGGCAGAGTCACCATGGCCTTAAGCACGCCGGCCAGATGAATAAGCGATGACACACTCCTGAATGCCTATTTCCCCGTAACAAACGGGCAACATCATTAAAACCTACACTTGGAAAACACATCTCATCCTGTTCCTACTCTCCATTAATATAGTCTGACTCTTTATATTTGTATTTCTCCTCACATTTACCCTTTGTTCGGTTGTCGCAAAAAACACCTCTTGCTTCTTTTGCCTCTCTATCGAACACCGGATGTAGGTATTGTACAGATGGATTTGCCCTCTCTCTCTTTTTGTATCCCTCTCATCAAAGCTTTTGTCCAGGTTAAGGTCTTAAGACAGACGTAAAAAGAGTCAGTAAGCGAGAGAGAAAGAGAGAGAGAGACTTTTGAATAATTCATGGTGGCCTATAATGAAGCGCGGTCCACTCTTTTAAGTGTTTGGTGTGTAATGGAGTTTCAGACACACAGCTATCATTTTCTCTTAATGGTGTTTTCTGGGCTGCTTGCTGTGACCCTCTCTGCACACACACACACACACACACGCGCGCACACTCACACACACACGCACACACAGCAAAGGCGATTACCGACAGCTGCTGGAGTTTCGAAGTGGCCAAAGTGGGCAATTTTCTCAATGCCATTTAAACAACAAACACAGCAGCGTGTTTAAAGAGAAGAGCGGATGGTGGGGGGTGAGAAAGGAGGAGGAGTTTGAGAAAGAGAAGGTGATGGTGGCCATTGTAATTCAGGACGAGTGAGTAAGCGTGCATAGCGGGGGGTTCATTAGGAGAACTCCAGGTTGAGTGTGTACATGTTCACATCTGGCCTGAAGTTGACTGCATCCTGTGCACAAGCTGCTCGGTGTTCGCATCTCTGATTCATTCTCCACGTATGCGCTCGTTCCATGTGTGACAGCGACATGGAATAATTACACATCCCGCTGCTTTAAAGCCAACATGAAATGGTGTTTACAAACCATTTTACTTTTGCAATGTGACATGTCTGAAAGCAGGAGGATAAAAACATTTGATAAACAATTTCTGAAATAAAACTAATCTTGGTATTATTATTTTTTAAACAAAATCAAAAATGATATGTTCCGGATGGCATTCCTTTTTAAACAACTTTACTATTTTCTTTTGAAAATTAAATCAAATGAGTAACATGATTCAATGTTTATTCATATTTGAGAATGTTCTTGTACACCAAAACGGGTGGAAAAAACAGAAACATAAAACAGGAAATGATATCATAGAGGCAAAGTTAGACACACACACACACACACACACACACATGTCTGGTTCGCTATCTTTGTGGGGACTCTCCATAGGCGTAATGGTTTTTAGACGGTACAAACTATATATTCTGTCCCCTTACACTGCCCCTGTCCCTAAACCTACCCATCACAGGAGACATTCTGCATTTTTACATTTTCAAAAAACATTACTTAGTGTGATTTATACGCTGTTCTCCTCATGGGGACCGCTGACTGGTCCCCACAATGTAGGTGATCTCAGGTTTTACTATACTTGTGGGGACATTTGGTCCCCACAATGTAATATAAACATGAGCACACACACACACACACACACACACACACACACACACACACACACACACACACACACACACACACACACACACACACACACAAACACAGATTTCAGATATTGCTATCTTTGTGGGGACATTTGGTCCTCACAATGTAATATAAACATGCGCACACACACTTTATTTATTTATATTTTTAAATAATCATTAGGATGTGTACACTCATTTTAAAGGTGTAAGGAAGATATGTTATTGCTTTTTACTTGATGACATTTTTACACTTTTTACACTTAAATGATATTTTTAGAATTAAACACTTTAACAAACTCTAAAAACCTTGTAAAACTAACATGAATACTTTAATAATTTTTATTTGAATGTGTCCTTGTTACAGTGTAACTCCACAAGTACATACTGAGAAATATTAATTAACAACATGTACTTAATATAGGTTTAGGGTTTGGTGTTGTCTAAATTAAGTATAATTTAATTTAATTTAGTTTAATTATGCATATTTTACATTTCTTATAGCAAATGCATGTAACAAGGACACATTAGAAATAAAGTTTTTTTTTTTTTTAAAGGAAAACCTATTCTTGATCATGGACACTCTTTTACATGTCTGAGCCAAATGCAAACTTTAAAAAAAAACATTGGAATAACATGCACCGTTGAATAATGCACAAGGAGGAATGTGCATTATCAAAGTAAATAGGTTCAATTTTTTATTTCATGTTGACTTTAAACCACAGGTCTTTGGTATCTAAAAATCAGCATCAGGGAAATACAGGCTGTAAATCCCCTAGCATGACCCTCCCGGATGAAATAACAGCTTTGTTTGGTCAGTGAAGGGCCAGCAGATTGTGTGGAGACTTCCAAACTAAACTAATCCCTTCCTAGAACACCGAACAGCTGTTCTGGTGCTGTGGTCAACACCAAACCACACACACACACACACACACAAACACACACCTCCGAAGGCTAATATTTGCTCTATTGATGCTGCTGGTGTGACCACAGTAAAGTGCAAAAACAAAGGATCATTAAAATGTGCCGCCGCTCTCATCCCTCTAAAAGGCCAGTTATAAATTTTAAATCAGCAATAAGGGAATTTATCTGTATTTTTTCATTTCTTTTAGGAATTCAAGACTTTCATTATAGTACAGAAGAATGATCAAAGTATTTCCCCTTCATCTCTCTCACTTTTCTCTCTATTTTATTGACAAGTTATAGGTTGTTTTTCATCTATTTGTTCCTCCTGTATAGTTCCACATGACTGCCTCTGATTGAACAGAGACCATCAGACCATCATGGATCTCTCCTGTCTTTTCACACACACATACACACTATTACTAAGCTATATTACTGAAGACCACTCACATAATGTTAAGATAATATTTAATATACTCACCGATACCTCACAGAAACCATTGATATCAGTAGATTTAAAACTGAACATGATTTAAAGGCCTTTTTAATTAGTGAGGAACACTTTAAATGTCAACGCAAGTCAGTCTTCAACATGTCTAAACTACATTTGTGAGCACATTTTTTAAAATGGCCCTTACAGGCAAAGATAAACGTGCACGCACACACACACTCACTTGTAACTTGTTTTGCTGTAGAGTTCATTATAAGAAAAAAAAGTGAACCTTAACCCCCGATTCAATTTGCCAGGTGAGCGTGCAAGATTTGAGTGCTGTGTGTGCGTGTGTGTGCGTATGTGTGTAAGCGTGGAGCACCTGTAATTTGAGGCTATAACTTCCTTTTGTGAGCGGGAAAGTTTGTGTTCTCTCTCGGGTCTTTTGTGCCGATGAGTTGAGTGTAAGTAAATAGCGCTCGCGTGGAGGAGACAAAGACTTCAACCTGCACCTGCCGCTTTGAGTTTACAGAAGAGAATTCAGTCCTCTTTTAAAAACCATTAACCCATGCTCACCTCTTTGTACCTCTTTTCTCTTTTTCATTTTCCACACACTGCAGGACTCCATGCCGAACAGTAGTACAATTAAATGTGAGCTTTACATTCCCTTTTCATTTACTCTTGAGTATTTTCAAATTCGCGTCAAAACCTAAAAAGGTGGTTACCCCTTAGGTCACTGTGATTTTGCCAAGTAAGATATGTTATTTTGTTGATCCTGGAATATTATTCCTGTCCCAAAATGTAATCCTAACCCTATCGCTATACATAAACCTAACCATAACTTATCCCTAAAATCAGTAAATGACAGGTGAATAACACTGATGTAGAAGCACCGAGGCCTAAACTTGACAAAACTTCTCTCTAAAATCTGATTGGTTGATTGGAATGTTGTTCCAGGGTCAAAAAAAAAAAGTTGATCCAGGAACATGTTGCACATGAAATCATGTTCTGCGTCTAAGTCCAAGATCATTGTAGCATGGAAACACGGGTCAACAAAAACTCAATGGTTCTTGCGCGTCAAGCAAGTACACTTGAGGTTCTGATAACCATATTTGATGTGTGTTGATCAATGTTTTCAATTGAAAAAAAAAAACAATTAAATCTGTTCATCATATAAAGTGAACATGTGTCTTCGTCTTTATGAACATTTTGAAGCTTGACATTTTTGGTGAAATTGATTTTCAGTGGAGGGACCGAAATCTCTCAGGATTCATCAAAACTATCGTACATTTGTGTGTCGAAGATGAACAAGTCATAGGTTTAGAACAACATTAGAATGAGTAAATTATGGCAGAAGTTTCAAAAGGGTAAATATACTTCTGACACTTCTAATGTACCCCTAGAAGCCACTGTAAACATGTGCTCTGGACAGCATGGTGTTGCATTGTGACCAAACATTTATATAATGAATATCTTTAAATAACCCATAACAGAAAAAAAAGTAAATAACCCATAACAGTACGGCTCCTTATGTGTGATTTCAAGGATGAAATTACCAAGTCAAAAGAAGTGCTGTCAAATGATTATGAATATTACTACACCGTAGGCTACTCATATAAATATTATAGGCATAATAAAATGTTAGTGCGGTTGCTCCTATTGCTTTATATGACAACACATTATTTTGGTTTAGTCACTGGTGTTGCTGGTAATGTTTCTGCCCAAAGCACAACGATTCTACATATTTTTTAACATTATCATCATATACACTAACGGTCAAAACCTTGGGGTCTGTAAGAATTTTAGTTTTGAAAAGAAATGTATATTTCCATTCAAGGACAATCAAAAGTGACAGAAAAATACATTTAATATAGTTACAAAACATTTCTATTTCAAATGAATGCTGTTCTTTTGAACTTCTTATTCATCAATGTATCCTGAGAAAAATGTCACAGTTTCCACAGAAATATTAAGCAGAGCAACTGTTTTCAACACTGATAATGAGAAATGTGATTTCTGAAGGATCATGTGACACTGAAGACTGGAGTAATGATGCTGAAAATTCAGCTTTGCATCACAGGAATACATTACATTTTTAAAGATATTCAAATAGAAAACACATTTTTGATCAAATAAATGCAGCCTTGGCAATTTTAAGAGACTTCTTTCAAAAACGTCTAAAAAAATCTTACAGAAGCCAAACTTTTAAATGCTAATTTAGCACTATGAATAATTATATAATTTATTAATAAGTTGTTCATATAATCATTAAGAGTAAACAGTAAACAGAATTGGCTAACTGTCCGTAATGGAACATGAGACATGACTATGAGACATGCCATCATTCTTTTTAAATTAACTTTAAATTAATTGATAGGAGCGGCAACTCCATTGAAATGACCATATTTTAGATGTGTGATTTGTGCCACAGCAATTTAGAACAAACCTTTAATACTGCAATATATATTTTTTGGAAGTTACATTCAAAACATACAAATTTGAAGCAGGACGTGACTCTCCAATTTCAAAGAGAAAGAGAAAGAGAAAGAGAGAGAGAGAGAGAGAGAGAGAGAGAGAGAGAGAGAGAGAGAGAGAGAGAGAGAGAGAGAGAGAGAGAGAGAGAGAGAGAGAGAGAGTTTATGCAAGTTTCCATGTCAGATGTTACTGCATCCCTAGGTGACATGTGTTTTACACACAAGAAAAAGGTGTGGCCATGAATAATGGAGTTTCAATTTAAATTCTTACTCCTAACCTCCGAGACGTCTATATAATTCATGAAACAGATACAGGAAGGTATGATTTACATGAGTGTGAGTGTGTATGTGAGCCTGCCCTATGTGTGCATGGATGAATCATTCATACAATATTTTTCCCATGGACGAGTAGATTTTGAATGTGAATCAGATTTTAAATGCTAAATTGCTCTCTATAGCAGTTTATGTATGCTTAGCCGTGGCTTGCGTCTACATGCATTTATGAGTGGTTTTTGTATTTGGTGTGATTATGTACATAAGGACGTTTGAGAGCTGATTTGTTGTTGTTGGGGTGTGTGTGTGATTATGTGTGTGCCGATGTGGGATTGAGGCGATGAATCTATATGAATGCTAATCTAAAACTATGGGAATGCTACAGGGAAGGCTGGGATAGGAGAAAGGGTCCATGCATGTATTAAGGGTCTATATGTGTAAGCTTGGGCTGAGTTATATTTATAAATGTTTAATATGTAAATTCGTGAGTACCTGTTTGAGGTTGTGTAATGTAAAAATGCATGTGTGTGGTCAGTGAGTGATTTGTGATGATCAGGTACACACTCCAGGATCTGAATAGCAGAGGACGAAAGCTTGGAATGGAAATGCAGGAAGTGACATTATCTTTTCCATTATGTCCCTCTTTCTATAGCTTTTTCCATTTCACAGTAACATATGCACATTGTCCACATTGTGCTGTAGTGCTTATTCAGTTGACAGAAGTCTAAATTTGGCCTGCGTTATGTCTCTACTGTAAACCCGAATGAGTTGGGGTAGTCAGATACCCCAACATTTTTAAGTTAAGAAATGGGCTCTATGCACAGCTGCACTACTTCCTGAACTTCAGGACTTCTTGTACATTTGCTCACCTGTCTAATAAAGCTGTCAAGTCGTGACTCGTGAAGTTCTGTCAAGTCCAAATTAGTCTCGGACGCTAGCTCTCTGTCGAGTGGAAGTCAGTCTCGGACGCTAGCTCTCTGTCGAGTTTGATATTGATCCTCGTTTTAGTTCTCCTTGTTTGTCCCAAAGTCTGCTTGCCATGGTCTATGTTTGAACGAAACAAGAATTGGGTGCCGCTAAACGTTACTCACTACGCAGTTGTCCACCTCTGTCGCCATGGTTACGTCATTCTATGGCAGTACGAGCGGAAACCGAGGATAGCGCGGATATTGCGTCATTGACAGGCGACATTTTTTTCCGGGACGGCCACTTATTTAAAATTGGAATGTCTCTGAAATAAAAAATCTTTGGAGACTTTTGGGATATTGTAAGTACACAACTGCTGGAAATATATCACACTGTGCAAGTGATTTTTGGATATTTTATTACAAAATTCTTACATATTGGACCTTTAAGTAAGTTTAAGTAAATTTTGAGCTTGTACATTTTAATTACTCTTAACTTTAAATATTTGAGTAAGCCAATTCATGCATTTAACTTAAAGGTTATCATGTAATCCCAACTTAAATATTTTTAGTAGTGGAAACTTGGCTTGCATTAACTAGCTAATTCATTACATGCTATCTTGCTAATTACTTTATTTTTATACCAGATTTACAAATGAGGACATCCCTAAAGGAAGGTTTTGGTCACTTTTTTGTACAAATTTGTCCCTAAAAATATAGTTTTTAGTAGGATGGTCGGACGGACGCATGCACGGACACAGAGAGACTTCAGGTTGGAAGCACACAGTGTTTTAAAATGCTATATATTTGGGTACTTCTAGATTTTTTCACAAATATTATGTGTGTGTGTGAGTGTGTATGTGTGTTTAAGTGTTGAAGGAAAGCAAAATGAAACTGACAAAAATGGAAAAAGCCGCTAATATGAAAAGCTAAATAAACCACATACCCATTTAGAGTCAAGACAGTCCATTTACATGAGCTCTTTAGACCCATTTTAAGCTGAAAGGAGATCTCTCATACTGTTTCTTTCCTTCAAAGAAAAACTGTCAGCAGAGGATGTTTAAAGCAAGAACCATACAAACAGAAAGATACATGATCACTGTTCAAACAAGCTAGAGCTATGAGCTTTGAACAAGAGAAAGATATTATTGACAAAGCAGCAGAGTGTGCAATGTGTCGATAGTGCACCAATGGAAAATCAATGTGTTGTAAATTTGTGCAAAGTTGTGTCAATTTAGCCCAATGATAATCTTTTATTCTGCCCCACAATCCTCCCTCACGCTAGTCACATATCAAAACCACTGAGTCAGGCACGCGCACACACTAATATGACATCACACCCCTGCTGAGTGTGTAGGGCAAACATGCCCCTCCAGATGGAAAACAGACTCATCTCTGCACAAACGCTGTTCATCGACCACACGGGCACGCTAGCTAACAAACAAACAAACAAACAAACAAGCAGGGGCTTCCAGTATCTCCAAACGAAATAGGAACAGAGAAGAACTCTGCAGGGAATTCAGGGAAAATGTCACTAGCTGTATGCTCTCATCGGCTGCTCTCTTGTTACAGGTCTGCTAAGCGGAGTTACACAAGGGAGCAGGTTAAAAGGGAGACATCCTCTGTTCTATCCATCTGAGGTGAAACTGAGAAGGGAATTTGAGGAGAAATGAAACGGGGTTCCCTCTATGAGTAGACGACTAGGGGCTTTAAACGATTTTCCCTCTGGCGTCTCCAGAAGGCATTAAATAAAATAATACATGCACAAACACGCACACACATGCAGCGCAAACAATTAAGTAGATGTTTAAAATGGAGAATGCAGAAAGAGAAGTGGCCATCTGACAGGTCACAAATTGATGGGTAAAGAAGGGTCGCCCCAATCATCCTGACCTCTAAAAGGTCACTAACCGTGACAACTCACCTTTATTTCACTTCAAATGAAAAAAGAGACATGACAAGAGTGAACAGAACATAAGGGTTTGTTTTTCTGACTAAAACTAACAAATTTAAACTAGTTATTTTTGCCATAAGGTCACATTAAATCTGAATTTTTCCCATGGCATCCACATACTTTTTTTGTGCTACTTTTCAAATCCCTTTCATGTTTAGACTTGATAGTTTTACCTATGTCCTAGACTTTTAGTAATAATTTTGAAAAAATATAAAATATTACATTTTGAAAACTATGATGGTCTAAGTCAGGGGTTTACAATCTTTTAGATGCTATCGAGCCCCAAATGATCAAATATTTTATACAATTTTATATATAAATGTAATACATTATTAAAAATAATACATTATATAAATTAATAATTACTTAAATATATGAATGAAAATGGTTTATATTCATTTTCTAAAATGTAATTTCCAAACAATTAAATTCTTCCCATAATAAAGTTTTTCCAAATAAGACGTCAGTGTTAGTAAATGAAATATGCGATGCGAAGTGTGATACAAAATCATAGTACATATCATTTGTGAATTGAATACATTGAATTAATCTGTAAATTCTTCAAATTATATAAAAAAATAATAATTTTGGATACATGAAATGATATCTATGAAATTAGCTTTGAAAAGACAAAGGAGACAGTAATTTTACGGCATCTTTAAAATATTATTAAATGCAATACATAATTTGGGATGTGCTGGAAATGACACTGAGAAAAAAAAGAAAAGAAAAAAAAAACGTGTGAAATGTGTGCTTATTGTTTTTTTTTATGTAGTTTATTTTCTGAAAGCCCAAAGGGTCAAAAGTGCCCACTTAAGAAACACCTGAAAATTAAAATAATAACAAAAAGAAAAACAAAATGAAAGCATCAGAATAAAGTGAAACCCATCTCCATTGTTCACAGCTCAGTTGGAGAGGATGATTTCATAGCTGTGCTTTTATTATAACGCAAACATAAACCACAGGCACACACTTTTCAACAAATAAATGTAAGGCATTAAATAACAGCCATCTCACAGCGAATGGACCGAAAAATATTCAAATTCCATGAATATCCCCCACTCGGATAAAAGTATGCATAAATAAAACACACACATACAAATCCCATGTACGCAATACAAACATCTGCATACTGATTCATATGAATAAAACACACCGTCTTTATCTGTGTGAGTGGCAGGTTAGAGCTTGCCGGAGTAAGTGCAAGCCTTTGAGTCTTATCTTTACCATCTTCCACTACCCCGCGTGGCACCGTGAGGGGAAGAGGCTGTCGCTCGTGTCTGTGCTCTATACTTAGTCGTCATGGAGACAACAAACACCCCGCAAAGAAAATTCCACACTGAATAATAACTGGCCAATTGCGCATGTTTGCTCCCTAACAAACCACAGGATTAGAAGCATTTTCTTGACAGAAGCATAAACTATTTCTATGTATAAGAGGAGAGAGAGAGAGAGTGCATGAGAGGGGCAACGATGAGGTCAGAATACTGATGTTCTCGGCTGAAGGGTCTCTGCAAGGAAGGACAAGAAGAAAGAAAGACATCAAAAAAAAAAAAGTTTTATACTCTAAATGGAGAGATTGTTATATACACAAAAATGATCACTGCTTCAGACCGTCTATACTTTAACACACTTCCATACTGTCTGTTATTGCAAATAGCGGTGGGACATAAATACTCCAGCCTCCTTAAACACTGAAGTATGAGCTTCAGATGTACTTCAAACAATGCAACAATTAAATCTCACCACTTATTGTGCACACGTATTGTATACTATGTAGCTTGTCTGATTCTGATTGGTTGGAAGGTGTGCAATAAAACAGTTCAATGCACAGGTAGTTCCAAGTCAGTTTAATCACCGTCATACGTGCTGCTTTCATTGAAGACACACACACACACACACACGACCGTGGTATAGGCAACAACTGTCTGCTTTGTGTCCAGTGGTTCTTTGCCTCCATGTTGTGCATTAAAATCGTTTAATACACAGCTAGCCGTGGATTATCCCTTTGTCATTTGACAAAATATTCAAGAGTTTGAGTCAGCCAGTTGTAATAAAACAAGATATCCTCAAGGACAACAGTGTTTTATGCAGAGAGATATGTCCTTGAAATATTGTACTTATTACGTTCAAATAAATGGAAACCTTTATGGTGACAAATCACTTATCTAATTTATTCAATTGTACAACCTTCTATGGAAAAGTCTTTACCATTTTTTGAATGATGAGCTATCACTGTCGCATGATCCTAGGCCACTTCCACAATGCCTGATCAAAAACAGTGTGTTATTGAGATTTCTTCTACATATATTATTTGAGAGCTCATTTGTTTTGAGGCTGTCAGGACAATTAAACAAGATATCCTCAAGGGCAACAGTGTATTCTGCTGTATTAAGATAGGGTAGTATAGGGTAAACTGTTTGCTTGCTAACTTGCTGTTCTAGCTAACCGAAATAGCTTTTTTTCTTTTTCTTTCAGCACTATGCTAAGCTAGTAGGCCAAGCTGTTCGCTTGGTAACAGTAGGCTAATTGAAAACAGAGAGGGAAATGTTTAATATGATATCCTGTTCTAGTTAATCAAAATACCCTTTCTTACCCAGTTAATACTATGATAAGTTTGCTAACTAAGCTGTTCGCTTGTTATCCGAAGACTTTCAGCAAACACAAAGAAAGGAAAATGCTTCATTTGACCCTTTTAGCTTCGGTAATGTAATGTGATATGTTCTTTAAATTAACATATTTTCATGATTAAGCGTAAATACACTGTAAAGCGATGTATTATCATTTCATTTCAGGCACTGAATAGATTACCCAGATGTCTCAGTCAATGTAATGGTTTTGTTGCTCAGATCTTTTATGACACCAGTTTATGGCAGCCACAATTTCAGATTTCCCTGACCCAAAATGTCACGCCAAAACACTGTAGTTGATGTCCCCTTGCAGTCTAATAACGTTCTGTTTCTTATAAGTTTTGAAGCTTGTTAAAGTCAGGTTGATTTTTATTGGCTGTCAATGTTTTTATTGTTCATCAGCTGGGAAAAAACTCGTTCTGAAAGTGATTCCAGCAATATTATTCTTCTGTGTTGTTATCGTTCTAGCAGTGATCTGGACTTCCCTATTCTAATAGAAATAAAACGATTATTAAAACAGTATATTAATAGTTAGCATCTATGGTGTGAACCTTAATTGGGCGGTCCTTGACCAAACTAATCTACACCAGGGTTTACGCCAATAGTCAAAAGTCTGCCCCCTGCAAGACAAGACAAAAACCAAACACCCAAGCTCTCTACAGAAATGTGTTGAGAGCTGCTCACTTGTGCACTAAAAGATTCTGTCCACACCCGAGATGCAGACGTCCTCGTTACACTCTCAAAGCGCCATGTCACGTCCCATCAGCCTCTTTGTCAAAAAGACAGAGTAAATAAGACTTTAATATGACCGTTCCCTCCTTCCCTTCGTCCTTCCCTCCTCCACACCCCCCAAACCACACGAATTCTCTCTCATTCTCATTTCTCCCGTAACCACCGAATCAATCATTAAGCTGACCGGCTCGCCCGTCAGAGAGGCACGTAACTCTAAACAAGTCTAATACGTGCTGATTGGTGACTTATTTGGATTAGTATGAAAGAGAAGAAAGCACACAGAGGAAAAGGCTACTAGCTGTCACCTTGCATTAGCGGTGACGTGAATCTCGCACCGGCTCTATTCTTCTGTCCCTTCTTCCGTTACCACTTTAGTATTAAAAATCCATCCACCTCTCCATCAATAAAATGACAACCATGTCTAAAAGCCTACTCATTTTAAAGAAAACTATTAGGGCCTTCATCAATTCATGACTCTTCTCTTGTTGTCAGTTTTGGGTGATTTCAGCTCAAAGACTTTTATATATCAATGGCTGTTTAAAAGCATCTTTTATAACACATGAAATGTTAATAAAGCATGACGTGCTTTCAAATATAGATAGCGACTGATGATAAATTCGCCTCAAATCTTGGACGTGTCACTAGTGTGTGTGCAGACGCAAGAGCGTTCGATAGCAGTGAGTGGGCAGGTCAGCAAGCGCCATATGCATTAGCAAGGCAGAATCAACCTTGCAAATTAATTTGGGGAGGTGTAATAGAAGCCGGTGCAGGGCGAGGGCCTGATTTCACAGAGTTATCATTACGTTAACTCAACACTGAGACAATGTTCACTCCCCTCCGGCCCTAATGCAGGGGGAGACGGCCCAAGGTCACTCGCTGCACACTCTAATGGGAGATGACAGGTGAAAAGAGCCACGGCGAACCACGCAGATTTAACTTTCATTTGTGTGTTGCCGTGTGTGTGAACGAGGTAGACAGCGAGGACTTTCCTTCCACAAAGTATTCTTCTGACCTTCACATTTAAGAGGGAACACTAAATTGTAAGAGCAAAGATATAATTAAAAACTCTACACTGGAAATGCACTCAAAAGTAGAACTTTTAACAATAGCCGAGTCGGTTCTAGTGTTTTACAACAATTTCGAGTCCCCATATCCTCTCTACAAAAAAACATTAGACTAACAAGCCTTTCATTTGACAAGTTGCATGCTCAAAAAACAAAACAAAACAAAAACAGGTGTATGATGCCCATATATGACACTATACTACATATAATTGGGCAAACGTAGACGCAAAGTCCAGCACTCAAGGTATGTTTCTGAAACCCAATTTTCAAAATTTAAATCAATTTCGGACCCCGGCTTTAAATTGAGGGTGATCCAGAAGTGATTTTAAAATTCGTCGTTGACCCTTGGTCACTAAAATGTTTTGCAGAGATGTAAGGGCAAGCAGCTGTTCAGTAAACACTGCTGTCGTCTTTAAAGCCATTTATTGGTGAGTACCACATAGCTATGGATTAAAGCATAAGTCTCTGTGACATAAAAGATCCCCTGCTGCGCCACAGATGTGCAATTTCTTCTTTTTTTCCCCTTTGCTCATTACTACGTCCAGTAGTGACAGGTGAAGCCAGTGACATTTTTTTTTTTTTGTGACAGACTCGACGCTAAGAGGACTTGGCAGCGGTCAATAACAGCAACACTGACACCATTAAGATGCTGTTTGGGCTGTTTCCTGTGACGTATATCTAGGAGAGCGAAGGGGAATGGAAGAAGAGAGAGTGAAGTGGGGGCGCATTTTGGCTTGAAATGACATCTCTTTTCATCATTCTTTTAAGCTGTCATTTTAGTTAACTTCTGGATGGGTGACAGAAAGCAACATGCCATCTATCGAACGCTCCTTCTCCTCCTCCTCCTCCCCCTCCTCGATGGCCATGAATTATTTATGCACAGATAGATTGAGTGCTTGGCTCTGTTACATGGTAATATTGTTCGAATCCAAAACACAAAATCATAGGGCCATAGGTTCAGCACAATAATTGGTTTCACATCAAAACAAACCCTGAAACAAAGCCAAGCATGAATAATATGAATGTCTTTTGAAGAGTAAGAAATAATACAACTTTTATAGATGCACTTCTTTTACCAATACCTGCAACAAATATAGAGTCCCACGCTAAACAATGCTCAGAAAAAAAACGGCATTTGAAACAAATTCGCATTAATTATCAGAAAAACAATGGTTCACAGGAGACGCTGTGCTGGCTGATTTATGCTTCCACATCCCTGAGTTAGTTTATGTTTAGGTGCAGCACCACTGAACAATTTCACTTTTCAATTATTTGCTTACTTTGTTCATATTAATGTACGGAAAGCTTATGAATTGAATTAACCAAGTATACAAATGATAAAATGCATTCTGCATGGTTGCTCGCCGATCGGCTTTCCTGTATTAGCGTTCCTTTTGCTCGGCTTTATGACTTTACTTTCGCAGTGTACTACATTAATAACTTATTAAATCATATAATCATGTTATAGCGTGTTATGTGTATTGGTTTGTATATGCCCCTGTCCCTTTTGATGGATTTGCTCTGCAAATCAACTTAATCACGCCATTGGAAAACATAATGAGTGTGGCATGCTTTTCGACAGACTAACAATCTTATTAGGGAGCCAATGTTCTCAAAAACCAAGCCATAAATTCATTAAGTGATAATTTAGAGCATAAAATGAGATTGAAATCCATGATGCAAAACAACCAACTCAGAAAGCAACATGACTTAAAAGAAAAGTAGGAGTACAGACTGGCATGCTTTATGTTGTTAATCATTTTGGAAGGTTTTATGCAGGAATAATAATTTATCCTCAATTTTATCCTTAATAATTAAAGTCATTCACTTTATCTAATAACAAGTGTACATATCCTGTATGCATCACATGCATTTGTAAATTTTCCTGAAAGTCATGACCATTAGCACATTTTAAAAGATATATTATGTTTACTAATATTCTGACAATGATGGAAACATCATTTGAACATTTCTAATCAAATGTCAGACTCTTTTGTCTTTCTACTGCAATTTTATTGCATTTTAGGTTTCTTATAAATATACACAATTTAATAATATTTGCACACTTTTTTATATAATTTGACAAAATGACAGCTTGATTGGAAATGACAAACAATAAAAATATTCCATTCACAATTGATGTTTACCTTGATTCCACTTTGATTTCTTCACACATAACGTCTCATGCAGGTTTATCACTGACACAGTTGTGCATTGTTAAACAAGTACACTAACTTTTGAAGGGGAAAAACTGTTATAAGGGACAAAATGAATTATTGTGGTAAAAATTACAGCTCAGCAATTGCAATTTAAAATACATTTAAATAACAAATATTGAAATGGTTTATGTTTATATAGAGAGAACATAATTTTTTTTTGTTGTTAGGGTTGTCATTGTTATTTTACATACCAGTTTTGTAAACTGTAAAATGTACAGTTTTAAAATGTACACATTTGTATAATGGATTTCAATCAAACGTCTGTGTACAAGGGTAAAACAATAAAACCTAAACATAAAATCATTTCAAAAGTAGGAAAAATTTGGCATGGTAATTTTTTTTCCCATGTTTTAATGTGATCTTCATAATAAAAAAAATAATGCTAAGTAAAATCAACCCTGTGACAAAAGAGTTGAAGAAATATCCATAGATTCACTTTGTTTATTTATGTGTTCTTTCACAATTCCCTTATCTTTGCTTACATTTAATAAAAGACAATTGCATTTTGTAGGCTATTTCAGTGTTTGCTGCTGTAAATCTGATCTTGTCTTTCGTGAGTAATTGAGGCTTGTCAGTCTTAGTCTACAGTTAACTTAACCCTCTGTTTACCCAGTAAATCATCCTTCTCCTCTCCTCTAATGGTGCTGGTCGATTTTCACATCCCATCAAGCTATAATGACTTTAATGACTCTCTGCTTATGGTAATTTTTTAATTAATCCAAATAAGTGGATCTGACACAGGGCTTGGTTAAGTACACATACATGACATGGTCCTTACTTAACCAAGAATCTCATACCGTAGATCACGACCATGATCACAACCACCTTTATCATCTAGATCGAAGTTCCCCCAACAACTACACCCACTGCAGTATGGTACCTAATAGCACTGTCACAACCACTTTATTTATTACAGACTGAACATCTACTTTCAGCAGTTCTCTTAAAGGAACAGTTCACCCCAAATTAAAATTTAGACTTACATTTAGTACTTTACACTACCATTCAAATGTTTGGGGTCAGTAAGGCTGTTTAAAAAAAAAATACACTTTTATTCAGCAAAGATACATTAAATTGACAAAAAGACAATAATAAAAATAAATGTTTCTTGATTCAGCAAATCAGCATATTAGAATGATTTCTGAAGGATCATGTGACACTGAAGACTAAAGTAATGATGCTGAAAATTCAGCTTTGCATCACAGGAAACAAATACATTTTAAAATACATTAAAACAGAAAACAACTGTTTCAGAATATTTCCCAATATTACTGTTTTTGCTGTATTTTATTTTTTTAAACAAATAAAATGCAACGCACCAATAGTCTCTACGATCAACTTAGCTCACAATGCTTTTGAGAAATGCAGCCCTGGACGATGACATCTTTTTTATTTGTATTTTGCAGAACTGCTTTATAGATTAAGTTAACAAATTAAATAGCAACACTTTATTTTCATGGTCCCATTTGAACATTCTGTTGACTAGAAGTAACTTTATAACTACATGTCAACTAACTCTCATTAGAGTATCTGCTCAATATCTGCTAACTCTTTATTGTGTTCCAACAAACATTCTACTGACTATAAGTAACTGCAACTACATGTCAACTTATTACTCTAACCTTTACAGTCTTCTAATACTCTACTAACACTCTTATGAGAGTTAGTTGACATGTAGGTGTAACATTACTTAGAGTCAACAGACCATCAAAATAAAGTGAAACCAATTTAATAATTGATTATCTTTACAACGGACCTGAATCAACACCAAACTGAATTCAGCTGAACAACAGACAAAATGCATTATTTTCATGTTATCACTGTAAAGCTGCTTTGAAACAATTTGTATTGTATAAAGCACAATATAAAGGTGAAAACAGGTCTCATTGCATCTGCTTGCAGATGAATTGTTAACGGCAGTATGAACTTATGCCAATATCTATTATTAAGACAATAAGCTAACCTAATTATTTTTTTTGTTGACGTTTTATTCGATGTGAATATCTAAATGTTAGTGAGAAGAAAAACTATAGCTGCAAGCAGAAATTATCAGGGCTAAGCACAAACCTAATAAATCATGCCAACATGGCTGGAAGCATCAGATCAATTGCAACAATCCGCAATTAAAGACATGTTAAGATCATTTTAGGCAAAATGGCTGAAAAATCATAGTCACTAGTAATATGATTTAATGGTTTATCAATTCTGACCAATAGGTGGCACAGTTATGAAATTGATGTGGTGTGGTCAGATTAAGGTGACAACGACACATGCAAAGTTTGGTGTCAATATGCCAAACGCATTGCAGAGACACAGCCTCAGGGTAACTTTGGCATCATGCCTCAACTTTGTAGAAGCGGTATACGAAAATGACGTAGGCATGACATAGGGTGCAATCGAACAGTCTTGAGGCAAGGAATCAGGGGAAAAACTTGCTTCTACCCCTTATGGTTCAAAAGTTATTAGCATAAACATGAGTGCAACTTTGGACAGTTAGTGGCGCTAGACTAGAGTGATTAAGGTAGAGACACCGAATTTGCTATGGAGACAGTTCAGACTGTCCTCTATATGTGTGCCAAATTTTATAACTTTCCCGCAAGCTGTTCTATGGGTTGCCATAGACTTCCAGAGCGGAAGAAGAAGAAGAAACGGAAGAATAATAAGAACAACTCCAACGATTACAATAGGTGCCTACGCACCTTTAGTTCTTGGCCCCTATTAAAAAAAAAACTTTTAGATATCAATCTACATATGCAAGGGTCAATGGTTATGCTTATCTTTGCTCACTCACTCCCACATGCAAAAGACCTGAACTGGAAGCGATGCCACCTGTTTTACAGAATATGGAATTTGTCATGCAGAACCCGCATTGAAAATTTTGGGCGAACTATTCCTTTAAGGAAAAAGAGAGGAAAATGAAGAACACGAAGGGGAATTCTCTCATTCTCACACTCTACAGATGTCCATCACTCTTCCGTTTTGCCTGCATATTGACATTCAGGTAGCATAGCAACATGACAACATGCCTACCAGGCTGCGGAAAGGGTCTGTTGCCGTTTGAAAAGGTTGACATGATAGGTGCGCGTGTGTGCGCATGGGAGCGCAGCACCAGTGCTTTTCACTCTTTCACTCGCCTTCAGAGTGTCTCATTTCAATTTTAAAAACGTCTTTCCAGGAATCTGTAAATACCTTTACAAGCGCATCATAAATAGAGCACAGATCAGAGGAGCCAAGGAGAGTGCGCGTGTGTGCGAGCGCCTCGTCTCCTTTGGTGATTTAATGAGGGTAGCGTGATACCCGAGGATCAATACAACGCCATTAAATTCAGCAGCGAAATGTAAATGACCTTGTTTAATATTATAACGACGGTTTTGATTGTCAAAGTGGAAGAGAAAGAGAAGGGGAAAATAAAGCCTGATCTTTTTTTAAAAAAACATGAGCTGGGCAGCGGGGTTATGTAAATTTCAACGTTTTCGACCACAGAGCAAAATTCTAAATTCATGAAGATTAAAGTTGAATACTATATTAGGCAGCCCACATTAAAAAGCTTGGCCTGGACTTTTTAGGAAGGAGTTATATACGTCTTCAACAACTAAATCAATATTAATACACATTCAGCCTTCAGCTGGTCTGCTTGCCATTTATTTACCAGATAAAACACACCTTCAAGAACACAATACTCCCTGCAAGGAAGAGGAGAAATGAGACTGTTCAAATTATGTGAGGTTATGGAGATGAGAAGCGAAGGATAGGATGTGCTCATATGTGTGGAGGCAGGTCATAGTTCAGTTGCTGTGGTGACCAGACCTGTATTGAACACACAAGCCAGGAGAAGAATATAAATGTGAAGAAATGACAGAATGATATGGAGGGAAATCCTCTGAGAGACAACAGACTCAACAGATTGAGACAAAGATACAAACTTGTGCTTTTGTCTCTTTGTATGAGTATGGCATTAAGCTCAAATGCAATTAATGCAGCATTGAAAGGACAATTGTCATTGCCTTTGTCAAAAAAAAAAAAAGACACAGCTTGGCTTGGAGAAGTGTGGCCCCTCGGGTGAAGTGACTTTTGACATGTGTGCTCACATATCTTCCCCCGGGCTCAGAGTTTGAATCCAGAGGGGAATGGAAGAGGACAGTCTGCCGACAAGACAACTGCTGCTTTTCTATTCCTTCCTCTTCCTCTGAGTGAAATCTGAGGAGTGGGCTATAATTATGAAAAAGAAAAAGAAATCATGCTTTATCTTGTTCTGTACACACACCATTTGCTTATTACGGGAGTGACTGCATTCTACAACCAAATTCGTTCCCGAAAAAAATCAGGTACTTAACATAGTCAGATGGCATTATAAAGGCTTCAGAATTCAGAATTGAATTGAAAGGTAAAAAGTTGAATGAATAAAATTAATTTACATAAAAAAATCATATAATTGTAATTTTACAAAAGCACATTTTATACTCTCTAAAAATTTTTTGCCTGAACAACCCTGTATAATTTGTCTCTAGTTGCATCAACGTCAACCATCACATTTTTCAAATGTCAATTCTTTTTTCTATTCCATCCCAAGAATAATTTAACTGCAATCGTAACTACTGCTTAAATGTATAAAAAGGGGTAGGCGTCAATAAGCTTAAGCTTCTGCCTACTCCTTTTGAGCATCATATCCACGTTTCGATTTATTTACTTACGTATTTATTGTGCATGTATCCTCCTTTAGTTTTGCCTATACTGTGCTGAACTTTGTTATTATTTAGAACTTTGTGAAACCCAGATGCTTAAATAAATAAAGATGATGATCGTCACTCCCAAAACTGTGTACAGTAGCAACAGGATAATAGTAAAAAAAAAAAAAATTCAGGTAATTAATTCTGAATGGACAAAAGTGTCTGAGGTGTGTATGGGGGTAGTACGGTAGATTTGATGAATGAAGCGGGGAGAGAGAGAGAGAGAGAGAGAGAGAGAGAGAGAGAGAGAGAGAGACAGAGAGAGAGAGAGAGAGAGAGAGAGAGAGAGGTAAACCCCATTAAGAGCAATGAAAGACCTCCTGCTGCAGACAACAGAACCCACAGTCAGGCGGAACAGCAGTGTAAGACTAATACAATACAAGTCACTAATTAGCTCCGCTGTTCCCCTGACATATGCTCCAGAGAGAGAGAGAGAGAGAGAGAGAGAGAGAGACAGAGAGAGAATATATATAAATATATTAATTTAAATATTGTTATAAATTTGGTCATCATATTACATTCTTGGACAACTTTAAGTTAAAAATAAGTAGGCCCTCTAAAAAGTGCAGTCCTCTAAATTTACATGATTTCTCCCCGCAATCAAAGCAAAAAATGTGTGAGAAAAAAATCTATATGGGCCTAACAAACTGCACATACATAATTAAAAAAAAAAGAAAGAAAGAAATTAATGGGTTATAACCTATAGGTATCATTAACTAGCAATGAACAACTATTTTTACAGCATCTATTAATCTAGATTAATATTAGTGTATTATTTTTCATTGTTAATTCATAATACATCAAACAATGTTCATTTATACAACTTATAATGTTAAATTGTATTAGTAGTATACAAATTAACATAACCTAGATTAATAAATGCTGTATAATATTGTTAGTTATTTCGTGACATGTTAAAATATAGAATCCATAGAATTCCTTATTCACATCATAATGTTTGTGTAAAAGATGTAACAGTCATAAGTCACCTCAAGTGTTACCAGTAACCTTAGTTTAAATTCTTTAGCAATTTACTCTGCAGGACAGTGACGATGCACTGTGTAATGCAATGGCCCAAATCATGACCCCCTGTCCTCTACTACGAGGGTTGACCATGGCGAGGTCGAGTTTGAAGGAGGTAAACCAGTCACCTAATGGCCTTGGCTACAGATGTGTTTATGATTAATTATTTGTTCTTTGAAGAGGGTGTTTATTATTTAGTTAATTAGTCTAAAAAGTCAATAAAAATCAAAGGCAAACCCCCCATCTCTCTTCTAATCTAATCTAATTACAGAAGCCACTCTCTTGTCCAATCAGCAGGGAGAGAGATTACTTCCCACCATATGGTGAGTCAGTGAGATCATATCCCTTATTTATCATATACTGAGAAATGTAATCATGCTCAGATTGGGAAGTGTGGGAAGTGACCTTATCCTTATCCTGTTCAGAGATCGAATGCAAATAAACTCTTCTGAGAGTGTCCATTTATACCTGCTACAGGGAAGCAGACCAGTGAAAAACATTATAACTCCTGAATTTCTTTTGTAAACTGATTATTTATATTATTAAATAACTCACGTTGGCATTTTTACCACCTCAATAATATATAAATCAGTCAGGAAACTCTACCAATCTGCAAACAATGACATCATCTAACATGGCTCAAGCTGTTTTGACTCTACAGATTGTGCAGCCAATGAGCTTGCTGCTTAAATTTTAAATTGTTTGTGTCTACGTTTGCTGTAAGCAGTTTTGCAGTGCGCTATCAGGAACCCTCCACCTCCCCCAGCTCCACCTGTATAGATCTGCTACAGGTATTTTCATGCATGTTATATTTGCAGAAGCAGCATTTCTTTAATGTTTACAACAGCATGTTTGTGAATGTTTTGGCAGTAGCAATAACAGCAGCAGTAACAGCATGGCAGATCTATTCCGCCAAGACCAAATACATTAATATTGTCATATCATTTCAAACCCTCCAAAGTTGTCATGACTGAACTACAGTAGAAAGAAAACATGAAAGATTGGCGTAGCAAATTAGGAAATGACAAGTCTACAAACCAAATTGTCCAAATGAGCACCACAGCACACGTGTCAGAAATATGTATGCTTAACGCAAGATCACGACTCCTACATCCTATGTCCGTTCTACTCTTTTGAGTTCTAAATCTTCAAATGTTATAAGGCCTTTGGTCGTGTCCATAAGCCCATCATTAACTATATTGTACATGTCGTAGTAACACCACAAATGACACCCTCCTCAAGATAATAGTGGGTGTAACACAAGGGCAAGGAGGTTGCACAGAGGTTATTTTGCACTTCAGAAAAGTGAACCAGTGTTCGGTAACAGTATATTTGTAAATCTAAGCTTTTGGATCGTTCAGAGGAAGTATTAGTGTCACCAAGACAGAAGGGCCATATAGACTGTACAATGAAACAAGCAGGAAGCTTGAGAGAAAGAGAATACATTTTCCAGATCAATAATTATGAGGGCCAAGAGAAATAGGGCTGAAATCAAAGAAAGCAGCCATTCTGTGATGATGGTGAGGAGAATGCCTCTCTAACTATACCAGTCTTCCTCATTTGTTTTTTTTTACTTATTAACAAACAGAAATACCGTACCACCTTGAAATAGAGTGAAAAAAAATCAGTAAAACAATCAAAACAAGTACAATACAACAATATAATGCCAAAGAAAAAAAAGAGGATCTGGTTATTGATGAGGTCTAGTTCAGTGAAACTGGGAAGGAGATATGACCCCGATCAATACTGAGCAGGTCAGCATCTCAAAGTGACTCTTAGTCATAATGCCGAACAAGCCACAGAGGAGCAGGGGAGGGGAGGAAGAGAAAAAAAATGGAAGTACAGATACTATCAGGTAAAAAATAAGGACCACCCGGACACCCGTCAGAATAAAAGAACAGATCAGTGGCACTTTTTGATGCTGTAAAACAGACAAGCTTTGTTGCGACGAGCCACAAAAAAGGACTACCGTTCTCCAGAAATGTCCAAAAACATACAGCTGGGGATGGAACAGAAGCAAAGGAAAAGCTTCATCACAGCGAGACCCTCAGGCAAAACACTCCAGTTATCTTTCCAGTGCAGCACTTTGCAGAAAGGTTTTGGCCCTTGTGCAACACACACGCAGGTGCCACTGCGTGCCGGGAGAGCCGTACGTTTCTAATCTCCCAGCCAATCCCTGCTCTGAGCGGCCCCGTTGATGTTCGGCCTCTGATGCTTTGTGCATTTTGATGTCGAATCTCTTTTCGTTCCGCAATAAAGTTCTGCCGTGGAGTGAAATTGCAAGAAAAACGCCCAAACGAAACAAAACGGGACACAAATTGCTCTCTTTGTGCTGCTTTATATAGGTCTGCTTAGCATTCAAGGGCAGGGCTGTTAGTGCGCATTGTGTTTGAAGCCCTCTGCACTCTGGTTTTAGATGCTGTGTGATAATGTAAGCCAATTCCCATTCCACCCTCCCCGTTTCATTCGCCTTATTGTTCTGCTATCCTCTCCCCCATCATAGAGGCAAAGTGCCTCCCGCTAACGCGGAGCTCCGTATTTAAATTACACTAGCAGTTTAAGAGCACACTGGGGAAATCGACAAGAAGGAGAATGAGAGGGTGTGTGGATGAGAGAGATACTACTGTATATTAAAGCACGAGAGAGTAAAAGAAAAATAAATGAAGGGCGGGAAAGAGAAATCCATGATAGTTTGACAGTTTTCTTCCCTTCTGTTCAATCAGAGGCAGTGATGTGGAACTGTAGGGGGAACAAATAGCGCCTCACAACAAAGATGAAAAACAACTTGACTCTTCAATGATATTCTATAATTTAGAACGTGGGATCGCGCAAAAAACCATCAAATCATAACCACAGGCCTGCGCGAGTTAAATAGCTATAAATATGGTGACGGAGGTTAAATAGGAGAATTGGCCATTTTCTTCCCTCAGTTTGTTCACAGTGTGGACAGATGAGTAAAATCTCTTTGGGTCTTGCTGGGAGGAGAAAGAACTGAGAGCAATTTAATTTGTTTTAATGTGACAAATAAGCACAATAACTTCTGCTTGACCCGCGCGGGCCAGAGGAAACTGACAATCCCAGAATGCATCGCAGTAGTGAAAAGTGGATGTGTTTTGATTTGCATGTAAATTGCAGACAAGGGAGTTTTTCATTCCAGAGCAGGTGTACTTTCTAACACTCATGCACTTGTATGCACACACACACACTCACATATATGCACAGTGGTGGTGTGACATGAAAAATGCCATAAACACAGCTGTTGTAGGTGAAAACCTTTCCTTGAGGAGTCTTGCATACAGCAATAAAGGGTGCAGATGGGTTTACGGTCTTTACCAGAATCACTTGGAACCTTTAAGTACTAACCTCATCTCCAGTGAATTGATGGGATAGGAACACATTATTTGAATGATGCAACAATACAGTCTTCTTCATGCTATGGAAATATACACTATAGGGCCAAAAGTATGTGGACACCTTAACACCACATCAATATGCATGCCTTCTGGGAAGGTTTTTCACTAGATGTTGGAACACAGATGCAGGGATTCGCTCTCATTCAGAAGGTCCAAAAGTCACAGTGATACAACTGCCCTGATATTATAATGAAGAGAATGAAAAGAATGACATGCTTGCAAAGAAAAAAAAAACTTCTTATTTCATTGGAAAAAAGTATTCATTTTATTCACATTTTTTTTAAATAGCTATTTTTTAGAAAAAAATTAAAAAAATTAAATTACTATTCAATCAACTTTTGCCCGCCAAACTCATATGTTGTGACCGACACGTAAGAAGTATAAATAAATAAATAAACATATCTACCCTGTAGACTCTCAAGTCAATAGTTTTCCTTTTAAAATTTTTTTTATTACAATATTACTTTACCATTTTTAATAACTTTAATGAAAAATGTCATGTGTAACAATCAAGTAATATTCGTAACACTTTAGTGTCCTTTTTACACGTTACATGCAGTTACTATGGTAATATCTTACATCACACGTAACAATGACACCTTCAAATAAAGTGTATAACATAAATATAAAATACTTAATTGTTACAGACCATGACAGAACATTTTTCTTTAAAGTCAAAGTTAACATGAACATGTTTTCAAATTTCATGGTTTCAGTTTTCAAATTCCACCAAACCTGTGATCCATACTGTAAATACTTGAAAATATTATCCAAAGAGATGAAGGTATATACAAGGAGTTTGATTATGTTTACCATGTAAAGTAACCCTGCACTCCAAGCAGAGCCACATAATGTGTACCATGTGAAGCACTTTGTTTACTCTCAAGAGCCCATTTGAAGCAGCACGCCGTGCGACCCACCAAATGACATGCACGGCATACTGTATAACTTCAGTATCATAATGTAATGGACCGAGTTCCACATACACAGCACATATGTGATCGCAAAGAGAAGGAGAAATGTCTGTGGAAGCAGGCAAGCTTTTGAATGGGTTGTTAGTGTCTGATCATCCAGAAGCTCCAAGGGGCTTTTAGCACAGTGCTTTCATGAGACTTGGGAAGGGAAAAATACTTACACAAGTGTGCTGCCATTAACACGTACATACAAACACTACTCTCAAGCCTTCGTTGGAACACACAGGTCGGCATGTATATCGGGAGGCAGGCAAAACAGCGTGTTCTTTCCTTTCATCTTTGAAAGGTAATTATGGAGAGATAATCTGAGTCCTGGACCCCTTAGTTGGGGCCAATCTGGCCTCTATCAGGAGCCAGAACTGAAAGGTCAAGAGTGAGTTTCAGTGCCGGTTCTGCAATGCACGATTTGTCCTGTGGTGGTAATGATGAAAAATAGTCATTTCTTGTTCCCTAATCTTTTGAACATTCATAGATTGCTTCTCATAAACTGAAATAGTACCAAATACACACAACCATACTTTGCCTAAATGCTATAAACAGCAGCAGGGTCATTCCTACAGTCTGGTGGATTTGGAAGAACATTGGTTGCAATGGTCTTCACAATCAACTTGGGCTCACGATTCGTGAGGGGAACACAGCCCAGGTTTGTTGAGAAAAAAAAATCAATTCAATTATTCTTTTTAGTCTTGTCAGAGACAAAACATGTCTGTTTATCATAAATACACACTGTTCAAGCTCAGGCTAGCATAACATAATAATCTTGAACAAATACAGGTTACTGTCACATGCTTGTCCTGTCTTGTGCTGCACATGGTGTTTTGTTATTTTGGGCCATGTGCTCTTGTCGTTGTCTGATCCCTCCCCCTCGTTACCTGATTATTGTTTGAGTTCTCCCACCTGTTCCCTCTTGATTTGTTCCCTTCTTAAGTCTCCTCTTGTTTGCAGTCCTTGTTGGATCGTTGTCTAATGTCTCCCGTTCCCTGTGATCCTCTGTTCAGGTTCTGTTGTTGTTTTAGTTTTATTCATTGTATTTTCCCCCCTTGTGGGTTTTTGTTTGTGTTTGTTAATTTTATTATTAAAGTATAATTTCTCCTGCACTTGAGTCCTCACACCTTTTGTCTTACCCATTCCGTGACATAACGATCCGACCAACATGAGGACTCAGCGGAGAAGAGGGGCCAAGCCAGAGACGGGTCACGTTTCGTCTGCCCAGCCAGAGACTGTTCACGTCACGTCTGCCCAGCCAGAGACTGTTCACGTCCCGTCTGCCCAGCAAGAGACTGTTCACGTCCCGTCTGCCCAGCGAGAGACTGTTCACGTCCCGTCTGCCCAGCGAGAGACTGTTCACGTCCCGTCTGCCCAGCGAGAGACTGTTCACGTCCCGTCTGCCCAGCGAGAGACTGTTCACGTCCCGTCTGCCCAGCGAGAGACTGTTCACGTCCCGTCTGCCCAGCGAGAGACTGTTCACGTCCCGTCTGCCCAGCGAGAGACTGTTCACGTGACGTCTGCCCAGCGAGAGACTGTTCACGTGACGTCTGCCCAGCGAGAGACTGTTCACGTCACGTCTGCCCAGCGAGAGACTGTTCACGTCACGTCTGCCCAGCGAGAGACTGTTCACGTCCCGTCTGCCCAGCGAGAGACTGTTCACGTCACGTCTGCCCAGCGAGAGACTGTTCACGTCACGTCTGCCCAGCGAGAGACTGTTCACGTCACGTCTGCCCAGCGAGAGACTGTTCACGTCACGTCTGCCCAGCGAGAGACTGCTCACGTCACGTCTGCCCAGTCAGAGACTGCTCACGTCCCGTTTATCCAGTCTGGGACAGAGCAGGAGATGCCCATTTGTGTGGCCGCCAGGGCAGTGCTGGACTATCTGGAGCGGCTGGCTCGGATCCTGGACATGCCGGTGGATGCTGTTCCAGAGCCGGAGCCAGTGTCTGCTGTTCCAGAGCCGGAGCCAGTGTCTGCTGTTCTTGAGTCGGAGCCAGTGCCGGTTCCAGAGCCGGAGGCAGAGCCAGTGCCTGTTCCAGAGCCGGAGGCAGAGCCAGTGCCTGTTCCAGAGCCGGAGGCAGAGCCAGTGCCTGTTCCAGAGCCAGTGCCTGTTCCAGAGCCGGAGGCAGAGCCAGTGCCTGTTCCAGAGCCGGAGGCAGAGCCAGTGCCTGTTCCAGAGCCGGAGGCAGAGCCAGTGCCTGTTCCAGAGCCGGAGGCAGAGCCAGTGCCTGTTCCAGAGCCGGAGGCAGAGCCAGTGCCTGTTCCAGAGCCGGAGGCAGAGCCAGTGCCTGTTCCAGAGCCGGAGGCAGAGCCAGTGCCTGTTCCAGAGCCGGAACCAATGTCTGTTCCAGACCCAATGTTTGTTTCTGTGTTTGCGTCTGTCCTTGTGACCATTTCTGTTCTAGTGACTGTTCTTGAGCCGGTGTTTGCAGTTCCTGAGCCGGTGGCTGCTGCTCCAGAGCCGGAGGCAGAGCCAATGCCTGTTCCTGAGCCGGAGGCAGAGCCAATGCCTGTTCCTGAGCCGGAGGCAGAGCCAATGCCTGTTCCTGAGCCGGAGGCAGAGCCAATGCCTGTTCCTGAGCCGGAGGCAGAGCCAATGCCTGTTCCTGAGCCGGAGGCAGAGCCAATGCCTGTTCCTGAGCCGGAGGCAGAGCCAATGCCTGTTCCTGAGCCGGAGGCAGAGCCAATGCCTGTTCCTGAGCCGGAGGCAGAGCCAGTTGCTGTTCCTGAGCCGGTGTCTGTTGCTGTTCCTGAGCCGGTGTCTGTTGCTGTTCCTGAGCCGGTGTCTGTTGCTGTTCCTGAGCCGGTGTCTGTTGCTGTTCCTGAGCCGGTGTCTGTTGCTGTTCCTGAGCCGGTGTCTGTTGCTGTTCCTGAGCCGGTGTCTGTTGCTGTTCATGAGCCGGTGTCTGTTGCTCTGTCCCTCCCGCCCTGGTCTGTCCCTCCCGTCCCGCCCTGGTCTGTCCCTCCCGTCCCGCCCTGGTCTTACGGAGCGTCTGGTAGCCGCTCCGTAGGGAGGGGGTAATGTCACATGCTTGTCCTGTCTTGTGCTGCACATGGTGTTTTGTTATTTTGGGCCATGTGCTCTTGTCGTTGTCTGATCCCTCCCCCTCGTTACCTGATTATTGTTTGAGTTCTCCCACCTGTTCCCTCTTGATTTGTTCCCTTCTTAAGTCTCCTCTTGTTTGCAGTCCTTGTCGGATCGTTGTCTAATGTCTCCCGTTCCCTGTGATCCTCTGTTCAGGTTCTGTTGTTGTTTTAGTTTTATTCATTGTATTTTTCCCCCTTGTGGGTTTTTGTTTGTGTTTGTTAATTTTATTATTAAAGTATAATTTCTCCTGCACTTGAGTCCTCACACCTTTTGTCTTACCCATTCCGTGACAGTTACAGGTTCTTCATGGATTCATCAATGCCAATAAAAAAACCTTTATTTATTCAAATTCTAAAAAATTTGGACACCCTGTTACATTACATTTGTCAAGTGTAACAGGGTGGACATTTTAACGTAATGAATCCCATTACTTATTGTGAAAAGCACTATACAAATACATTTTGAATTGAATTGATCATTTGGATTTCATTCAACAAAATGAAAAAAAAAAAATTTGTTATTTAGTTTGAGTGGGGTTCACATGTTATCATGTTATTTTGGTTTCAATAGTTTAGTTGTTCCAACTTGTCCACATACGTAAACTTTAATCGTATTCCGAATTAGGGAAACTTTATAAGGCAGCCAGGAGGTCGCTGTGAAAGCAACAGGCCTTGCAATGGGTTTATTTGATGTGGTCAACTTGACAAGCTCACTTATTCAATAGTGGTTAAATTGCGGACCACTGCATGTGTACTTACAGACTAGTGGGATTTTTTTTTTGGTCTGCAAAGTTGATTAGTATAATTTTTGCTTTCACTGTTGCAACACTCCAGAGCATATTTGAACAGCAGTTTTTTTTTTTGCCCACACATTAAATATTTCTTTTCAAAAATAGCTGAGGGAAAAATGAATGAAATGGGAAAGGAAAGAGATGAGAGTAGATGTTGAGTGGAATGGGCAGATACATGTAACACTTCAGCTATTTACTTTTCTCTTCAGCAAACCATTCTGATTCAACCTTTCAGTCCATTACTTTTGTCCAAAGATGCAGGGAATGAAAACTCACACCTTGCAGCCTTCAATTTATCTTTTTAAGTCTTAAACATTCAACCATCAGTCCTTAGAGCTGTACGGTCCTATAATCAGCAGATAAGACAGAGGGGCTCTCAGGCTATAAAGACATGCTATGTTCAGGCTTCCTACACATTTTTCATTTTCATTCAAAATACATCATTTAATTCCCTACTTTTCCAGATTCAAATATCCAAAACTCTCTGTAGATTTTCAGACCATATTAAAAGTGCCCCTATTATGCTTTTTCGAATATTCACTTTCATGCAATGTGTTATGCAGCTGTCTGTGAATGTAAACGATCTGCAAAGTTATGAAGACGAAAGAGCAAGAACAATAAAGTTATTGTCTCTCAAAAGAAAGAATCGACTCTAAACCGCCTAAACGAGTCGCCAGGAATTAAAATCGCACTGTCATGATGGCTACACGTCACTGGGTAACACATTTGACTAATGCCAACCTATGTTCTACATTGTCCGCCTGTGAACAACTTGACTCACCCTCAAACACTGTACCTGGTTAGTGGGGTGTATGTCGAGAAGATGCTGTTTTCTGCTCTGCAAAGGCAAATTCTTTTTGTAAACACTTCCAAAGGGTAAGGTTGTGAAAAGTCTGGTTAAAATTACCACAGTGATACAACAGCAGTATAATATTTTGACGAATGCTTCTCAGATCTCCTTGAGGTATAAATGAGGTTTACAAAACGCTTATCCATTAAAGATGGGATGGTACCCACTTTATCAGTAAGTATGATTATTTTCTGATGTATATATTTTATACCGGGTGTTTAATTTTGTGTTTTATATTGTGTAGGTCTCCGGCTAACTCACGTTATTACAGTTTTACTTCTGCTGGTTAGCTATGGGCCACTATTACCTAAAATGGTGTCCATTAATGCAGATTGTCTTTTGTTCTCACTACGTTGAGTAATGATAAAGGATAGAGCAAGATTTGTTTTACAAACTATTGATTGTTAAATCAGTCATTCACATGGCTAACGCACTGTTATTGATACAGGTAATGATACAGTTTCCACATGTGCAAAGCAATAAATTAGAAATATACACATCGGTTTGTTGATGGACATACACTTGTTAATGTTGATGATGAGGAATGACAGTTGCAACATCTCATAATGGACCTCAAACTGAGTAGCGTATCACTGAGAAACGTCCTGGTCAAGTTGTCCTTGCGATGTGGGTTCGGGTTAAATACTTTTTTCCAATGTTTCATCATCAGACTCATCAGACATCAGATTGATATGGTCAAATCAATGACATCGTTACTGTCTTTACAGTGTGTACAATCGTTAAGGACTGAGAAAGCCTCCTGAGCTGAAGTTTAGTTATGGTAATGGACATAAAGGAAGGATTTAAAGAGACTGAATCATCGGACGATTAATTTGAGAATCATTGAAAAATGTGGTGATGTGCAATGTATATTATGCGAAAATGAAAATGTTCATTGTAGGAGACCTCTAAAGCAAAATTTGTATTTTCTCCCCTCAAAATTGGTTTTAAGACAGATATTTATATTTTAGGCTGTAGTGTCAGTAGGAAATATCAGTTTACATTTCCAAACATTTCTTTTGCCATTAATTGCAATAATCCAGTTAGATGTCTGACAACAGCTGGTGATCCACACAGAGATCTGATCTCACCATCATCGAGTCTATCTGTGATTACATGAAGAAACAGAAAAAACGACTAAATCCAGAAGAACTGCAGCAACATCTCCAAGACGCTTGAAGAAACCTTACAGCAAATCTACCTGAAAAGCTAGTTAGTGTAAACTGTTAGTGTACCTTGACAACAGCTGTTTTAAACACAAAAGGTGGTGACCAAAGTTAATTGATAAATAAAATCTATTTATGACATTATTTTGGAAAGCATCCTCACTTTACAGCGTTTTTACCTAAATGCATTATTACAATTAATGGAAAAAGGAACATTTGGAAATGAAAGCTGATATTTCCAACTGACACGCTACAGCAAACTATTGAAATAACTGGCTTAAAACTATTTTTAAATGGTTAAATGGTTCTTAAAATCAGTGTATATATACAGACTTTTGCATGCACACCAGAAACTTTTCCGTGCCCTCGAGAAACTATTCTCATGTGCACAGGAATTGTTTGCATACGCATTACAGTTTCTTGTTTTATATATACTATAACCTATTTCCCCTGCCATGAAGAAAAAGAGAGCATATGCACATTAATTAATAGAAATCTAGGCCTATTTGCCTTTCCTTAGGGTAGTACCTCTAATATCAAGGCCTAATGTCCAATTTAACGCATCGTCTATGACAGCAGAGAAACGTCTAGGTTATGACGTTATCCCAGAAAACAGGGAACGAGACACTGCGTCAATGACACTATTGGGGAACGCCTCAGTGTGACTGATGACTGAAGTACTGTATAATCATAGCCCTTTATTATATTATTAGATTATATATAAAATGATTAGATTATACACAAGTACTGTATAATCATTATATAAGTACTGTATAATCACTTCTTCGTCTGAAGGCAGCCCGGAAGCATGGCGAACGACATGGTGTGTCATTCCCTGTTCTTAGGGAATAGAAGTTACACTCGTAACCTAGACGTTCCCTTTCGAAAGGGAACTCTCACTGTGTCGATGACTCTATTGGGGAACAATATACCAACACCACATGCTGAGGGGATGTATGCCAATCATGGCTGTGCAGCACAAATACATTTAACTCTGAGTTAAATCCCCTCTACTGGTGCACATCAGGCTGTCAGTAGCACTACACCCCACAGCCACTGTCCAAGCAACTCAGCCACCCCGCCTGATGTTAGACCCTGACTCTGGTCCAAGTTCCTCAGCAGATCAGTCTGGTACGCCTGCAAAACAGCCATCGTGTGCACTGCAGCACCAGCCTGATCTGCACCGCGTATGCCCTGCCACTTAGACGAGATGTGGTTTTAAGCGGTCTAGATGGCAGGGCTGGAGCTCTTAGTGTCGATGTCTCCCCCATCGAGAGATAGCCCGCAAACGTATCTTCAATAGGGGGCATCAACACGTACCCGTGTTCTTCCACACAAGGAAAGGAATGGAAGGCTCACTGGAGCTGGTGTGTAATGGCCAGAGAGAAAGCGCTCATCGAGTCTTCCACGAGCAGCTTCCTCTCTGACACGCTGCCATGGCAACTCAAGCCGAGCAGTGCAACGCTCCATAACCTCCACCAGCTCAGTCATTTCAGCGTCTTCACCCACATCAGCCTCCTCCTGCATGTCCTGGCTTGAAGCCATCTGAAGATGCATCCTCTTCCAGTAGCTCATCCTCGTCAGCCGCCGGAGAGCGTGAGAGAAGAACTTCTCTCAAACTCGTCGGCAAGCTCGATCTGACATCCCCACGATCTCAGTCTCCTCTCCGCCTCAGCGTGAGCAGGATCGGAACCGTGGGTTATAGATGACTGTCCCTCTTCCCTCGAGAAGAGAGACAGATGAGAGCGGAGCGTTTTTATTGAAGAACGCTCACAGTTTGCGCACCCAGCCCCCTCAAGGACAGAGCGCGCGTGCTCGACACCCAAACAGAACACGCATAGGTTGTGAGTGTCACCATGTGTAAGAAACCTCTTACACGGGTCGGCACACTTCCTGAAATGTTTGTTGACCATGATTTTCTGTAATTCACAGTACCAGCAAAACAGTCCCTGAAGAGGAAAAGAGGATGACATGTTCTCTAGGCACCCTCTTATACTTCCTGGTCGCACTAGCAGGTGACGTCATGCCTGTCGCCGGCAAATATGATTGCTATGATTATACAGTACTTCAGTCATCAATCACGATGAGGCGTTCCCCAATAGCGTCATCGACGCAGTGCATGAGACAAACTGGGCTTATGGTGCAATAGGTGGTTCAGTGTGCATTGTCTATGCTATGTTTAATGGTTTCAGTTGCGCACAAGTCTGTACATTTTTATTTTTGCAATGGTCCTTTTAGAGGCTCTGTAATACGGTGCTAAGAATATAATGAGAAGAAACCCAAAACGCTTATATCCTGCATTTTTGCATAATGAAAAGGTGAACCTTGAATTCATTCAGTTGTGTTTGACAATCACTAAATAATCACTAAACAGCTGCCATGAAACACACTTCTTGCATGATATATTTATTTTCATTCAATTCTTAATTTTCTATTATAGAAAAACCAAATATTTGTCCATACTTTTCCAAACTGCGTAGGAATCCTGTATGTTACACACAGCAGAAAACTGTACAGTATGCTTAGCTGCCAAGCCAAGAATGGGTGGAAAAACATAACAACAAGTGGGTTAGGAGAGATTTTAAAATACCCAAGCTATTATTAGGATATTTCCTGAATTTAATACAGTAAATGCTTTTAAAATACAAATAGGCAAATTAAAATGTTAAAATTGAGTTTAGATAAATCTTCTAAAGTGGCTGAACTGAAGTGGAACTTCATGGACCATCAGCAGTTTTTATTCAGTTCTCACTCATCGAAAGGGAGAGGCGAAATGGTTTATGGCCATATCTAGGCTTTGCCAAATTGGTTTTTCATAAAAGTTTTACAGCTAGTTTAACAAAGTAGAACTGAGGTCCTCAGTTCTATTGTAACAGACTAAGTCAATATGATAATAATAATAATAATAGACATTCTTAATATTGTTGTGAACAAAACATTGGTGTACATTAATCCAAAAAAAAAAAAAAGGTTTTAATAATCCTTCATCCAAACAAAACGACTTTCCTTTTCTGCTAATATCATTAAGTCCTCTTATTTTAACTCCTCCCCAAGACCACGGCTGCATCTGAAATCACATATATCCCTACTATACAGTATGACACAAGAAGTATGTCCAAATTCACAGTACTCATAAAAGAGTAGCCAAAATGTACCCGGATAACCTACTACTTCCTGCGAAATTCTGAAGTGTGCATACAATGGACACTTTACTATCCCATGAGGCCACGGGAGAGGGTTTATGAATGGAGGTGAAGAAACGCAACTGACACTGGTAGGTCATGTGATGGCACATGGCAAATGTAATACGTCCAGATTACATTCATACACACACTCATACTATGTATAGCATATTTTTTAGTACCATGAAGTAATTACTTAATAAAAAAAAAGTACAACTCAAGAGAGTATGCGATTTTAGGACACATCTCACCAGCTATGCATGCACACTTGGTATGCCACGCCCACTTGTCACAATCCAATTAATTCCAGATAGATGAAGTCATGTCAAAGCCTACATTTTTACTTATCATTTCATGTCAAGTCAACTTAATTTATATATGGCTTTTAACAATATGGACTGTTTCAAAGCAGCTTTACAGTGATAATAGGAAATAAAAGTAACCGAGATTGTTTTGGCTTTACAGCAGCTCTAGAATAAAGTTATTGTCCAGTTAAAGTTAGTTTTGATCGATTCACTTCAGTTGCAAAGATCATTAGTTATTAACTTAGGGGCTGCTTACACGACACCGTTCTAACAGAAAACCCTTAACGCGCACTAACCCGCTCATTTGCCGAATTATTTATCGCTTCCGAGTAGCCATGTGAACGGGAACTATTTTGACAACGTTTTATCTGTACAGAGGTAAAGGGAAGGAGAAGGGGGCCTTCACAGGGGAGAGACTAGTTGACACTTCAGGACTGCGTTGTCGTCGTGTCCAGGTGCAGGTCCTTCATCAGATCTCCATACGGCGTACTGCGGTAAACCTCAGGATAAACAGAGAGACTAATATTAGCGTAGACGCCGTTCTTCTTATGATGTAACGAGTACATCAGGATTTATGGGGAGTGTTTCCGGTTCCGGCTGACCTAATCTATGCAGCCTAACATTGAATTATAGAAGTTTATAATGTGTATGCTATGTCAAAGAGATGTGTTTTTAGTCTAGATTTGAACTGACAGAGTGTGTCTGCTACCCGGACAATGTTAAGAAGACTGCTCCAGAGTTTTGGTGCTAAATAGGAAAAGGATCTACCACCAGCAATCGATTTAGATATTCTAGGTATTATCAACTGGCCGTAATTTTGAGATCGCAATAGACGTGAAGGACTATAATGCGTTAAGAGCTCGCTCAAGTACTGGGGAGCTAAACCATTTAGTGCTTTGTAAGTAATCAGCAATATTTTAAAATGTATACGATGTTTAATAGGGGGCCAATGCAGTGTTGATAGAACCGAGCTAATATGGTCATATTTCCTAGTTCTAGTAAGAACTCTAGCTGCTGCGTTTCGAACTAGCTGTAGTTTGTTTATTAAGCGTGCCTGGCAACCACCCATAATAGCATTACAATAATCTAGCCTTGATGTCATGAACGTATTAACTAATTGTTCCGCATTTGTCATTGAGAGCATATGACGTAATTTAGATATATTTTTAAGATGGAAGAATGCTGTTTTACAGATACTAGAAATGTGACTTTCAAATGAAAGATTGGTATCAAAGAGCACACCCAGGTTCGAATGACGACGAAGACTTAACAGAGCAGCCATCAAGTGTTAGACAGTATTCTAGGTTATTACGTTAGGAAGTTTGGTAACACTTTATTTGAAGGGGTGTGCATAAGACTGACATGACACTGTCATAAACATGACATAACACCTGTCATGAACATGAAGGAGTCTTTATGAATGTTTATGACTGTTGTCATTAAGTGTCATTCGGTAAATTATGACACTTTTAATGCAAAGTTGACATTGTTTAAAATGTCTTTGTTATGACAACTTGACATTAACAAAGACAAAAATGTCTTTGTTATGACAACTTGACATTAACAAAGACAAAAAATGTCTTTGTTATGACAACTTGACATTACCCAAGACAAAAATGTCTTGATTATGACAACTTGACATTAACAAAGACAGAAATGTCTTTGTTATGACAACTTGACATTAATCAAGAAATCATAACCTGAAATCATAACCCAAATATGTCATAACAGGTCTAATTATCAAACTTAAAGCATTTGCCAGTGTAAGAACCCTTAATGACATCTTTATAACTAGTACAATGTGTTCCACTTTACTTGAGGACAAGTAAAATATTCATGACACAGTTTTAATGGTGTCATGACGGCCAAAGTTGTGACAGGTTGACAGGTTATGATTTCTTGGTTAATGTCAAGTTGTCATAACAAAGACATTTCTGTCTTTGTTAATGTCAAATTGTCATAATCAAGACATTTCTGTCTTGGGTAATGTCAAGTTGTCATAACAAAGACATTTTAAACAATGTCAACTTTGCATTAAAAGTGTCATAATTTACCGAATGACACTTAATGACAACAGTCATAAACATTCATAAAGACTCCTTCATGTTCATGACAGGTGTTATGTCATGTTTATGACGGTGTCATGTCAGTCTTATGCACACCCCTTCAAATAAAGTGTTACCGGAAGTTGTTTGTCCAATAATTAGTATCTCTGTTTTTTCAGAGTTAAGTAGTAGGAAATTACTAGTCATCCAGTTTTTTATATCAGCTACGCATAGCGTTAATTTTGTGAATAGTTTAGTTTCGTCAGGGCGTAAAGATAATGATATCTCCCAAGGGTAGCATGTACAGAGTGAACAGCAGTGGTCCTAGTACTGAGCCTTGTGGTATGCCATACTGAACTTGTGATCGATAAGACATCTCTTAATTTACTGCTACAAACTGATAACGGTCAGATAAGTATGATTTAAACCATGCTAATACAATTCCACTAATGCCAACATAATTTTTTAGTCTATTTAAAAGAATGTTGTGGTCAATTGTGTCAAATGCAGCACTAAGATCGAGAATTCAACAAGAGATTCAACCACGATTGGATGATAATTGTGACTCTAATGAGAGCTGTCTCAGTACTATGGTATGGTCTAAATCCTGACTGGATATCCTCGCAGATACCATTTCTTTCTAAAAAGGAACATAGTTGTGATGATACTGCCTTTTCTAGTATCTTTGACAGAAAAGGTAGATTCGAGATCGGCCTGTAATTGACTAATTCTGTAGGATCAAGTTGCGTTTTTTTTAACAAGCGGTTTAATCATATCCAGCTTAAAAGTTTTAGGTATGTATCCTAATGACAAAGATGAATTAATGATTTTAAGAAGATGATCTATGACCTCTGGAAGCATCTCTTTCAATAGCTTAGTCGGTATAGGGTCTAACATACATGTTGTCGATTTAGATGATTTAACGAGTTTAGAAAATTCTTCCTCTCCAATTGCAATGAATGAATCTAATTTTTATTCAGGGATTTATACAATGCACTGTCTGATGTGATACTGTAGTAGATGGTTGAATAGTTATAATTTTCTCCCTGATATTATCCATCTTGTATGTAAAGAAGTGCACAAAGTCATTACTGCTGTGCTGCTCTGGGGTTGAAGCTTTATTTTTCATTAATTTAGCCACTGTATCAAATAAATACCTAGGGTTTTGTTTATTTTCTTCAAATAGGGTTGAAAAATAAGCAGATCTAGCTTTTTTTAAGGTCTCTCTGTATGCAATCGTGCTCTCTTTCCATGAAATGCGAAACAACTCTAGTTTTGTTTTCTTCCAGTTGGACTCCATTTTTCTGGCTGCACTCTTAAGGGCCTGAGTGTCCTTGTAGTACCACGGTGTTGGACTATTTTCTTTAAGTTTCTTTAAGCACAAAGGAGTAACTGGGTCTAAAGTGCTGGAAAAGAGAGAGTCAAAAGTTTCTGTCGCAATATGGAGTTCTTCTACACTATCTGGGATGCTGAGGAGATGAAACTAATTAGGAATCATCAGTAGCAGAATTTTTAGTAGCAGAAGTGATAGATCTAACATATTTGTAACACGGAGTCACCTTTGAAGCCTTGGCTAAATGAAGTATACACAAGACTAAATAATGATCTGAGATGTCATCACTCTGCTGCAGAATTTCAACGGCATCAACATTGATTCATGTGATAATATTAGATCTAGAGTATGATTACGACACTGAGTATGTCCTGACACGTGTTGTCTAACTCCAATAGAATTAAAAATGTCTTTAAATGCCAATTCCAATGCATATTTTCCATTATCTACATGTATATTAAAATCACCAACAATTAGGACTTTACCTGCAGCCAGTACTAACTCTGATATAAAATGAGCAAATTCTTTGATAAAGTCTGTATGGTGCCCCGGTGGCATGTATAAAGTAGCCAGCACAAATCTCAAACGTGATTCATCATTTAAACTAGATAGGGTTACATTAAGCACCGACACTTCAAAAGAATTATATTTGAAACAAGACTTCTCAGTAATTCTGAAGATATTACTATAAATTACAGCAACACCACCCCTTTTCCTTTCAGAAATACATCACACTATGCAAGTAAATGATTTGCTAAGTCTGTGTCACAACTTAAAAACTACTGTATGGAAGGGGCATCCATTAAATCCCACACTGCAGAGGGTTAAAGTGTATTGAAATATGGAAGCTCATTTCTGCCTCACACTGAATATTTTTTAAACTAATTTCTTTAAGTAAAATTAACTACATTTTTCTTTTGCAAGTAAATTTCACACATGGAATCAAGTTAAACAAAATATATTTATATATATATATATATATATATACACTCACCGGCCACTTTATTAGGTACCCCATGCTAGTAACGGGTTGGACCCCCTTTTGCCTTCAGAACTGCCTCAATTCTTCGTGGCATAGATTCAATAAGGTGCTGGAAGCATTCCTCAGGGAGTTTGGTCCATATTGACATGATGGCATCACACAGTTGCCGCAGATTTGTCGGCTGCACATCCATGATGCGAATCTCCCGTTCCACCACATCCCAAAGATGCTCTATTGGATTGAGATCTGGTGACTGTGGAGGCCATTTGAGTACAGCGAACTCATTGTCATGTTCAAGAAACCAGTCTGAGATGATTCCAGCTTTATGACATGGCGCATTATCCTGCTGAAAGTAGCCATCAGAAGTTGGGTACATTGTGGTCATAAAGGGATGGACATGGTCAGCAACAATACTCAGGTAGGCTGTGGCGTTGCAACGATGCTCAATTGGTACCAAGGGGCCCAAAGAGTGCCAAGAAAATATTCCCCACACCATGACACCACCACCACCAGCCTGAACCGTTGATACAAGGCAGGATGGATCCATGCTTTCATGTTGTAGACGCCAAATTCTGACCCTACCATCCGAATGTCGCAGCAGAAATCGAGACTCATCAGACCAGGCAACGTTTTTCCAATCTTCTATTGTCCAATTTCGATGAGCTTGTGCAAATTGTAGCCTCAGTTTCCTGTTCTTAGCTGAAAGGAGTGGCACCCGGTGTGGTCTTCTGCTGCTGTAGCCCATCTGCCTCAAAGTTCGACGTACTGTGCGTTCAGAGATGCTCTTCTGCCCACCTTGGTTGTAACGGGTGGTTATTTGAGTCACTGTTGCCCTTCTATCAGCTCGAACCAGTCTGGCCATTCTCCTCTGACCTCTGGCATCAACAAGGCATTTCCGCCCACAGAACTGCCGCTCACTGGATGTTTTTTCTTTTTCGGACCATTCTCTGTAAACCCTAGAGATGGTTGTGCGTGAAAATCCCAGTAGATTAGCAGTTTCTGAAATACTCAGACCAGCCCTTCTGGCACCAACAATCATGCCACGTTCAAAGTCACTCAAATCACCTTTCTTCCCCATACTGATGCTCGGTTTGAACTGCAGGAGATTGTCTTGACCATGTCTACATGCCTAAATGCACTGAGTTGCCGCCATGTGATTGGCTGCTTAGAAATTAAGTGTTAAGGAGCAGTTGGACAGGTGTACCTAATAAAGTGGCCGGTGAGTGTATATTATAATTGTGACTTTTCAAGTTTATCTTTATGGAATGAGGTGGAAACAGGCTTCCATAAACGGGCATGCAGAAAACTCTGCGTGTAAGGGAGCACAACGCAGAGAATGTAAAATATACATAGGACATGTACAATACATGCATACCTGTTTACACACACACACATTTCTCATAAATGTGGTTTTTAATAACAGTTGTCTCATTTGGCAATAAATATTGCATTTGAATTTCACAGATGGAGGTCCCTTTGGCACAGTCATAGAGAGTGCAGAAGTCTGCTTTAGGGCATGATTCTTATTTCACACTTGCAGTGTATGCGTGTGTGTATATGCATGCTTTCCAGGGCAAGGGCATGCGACAGTGTGTGAATGATCCATACAGGTGTGTTCATGCGGTCACATATGTCTGTGTTACGTGTGCGAGAGCTTGCGACTGTAACAGATGAATCACGCATCAGTGGTCAGGTGTATTTCTATCTGAGAAGTACAGCCGAGTATTCAAGCAATGTGTCTATGTGCATACAGTGTGTGTGTGTGTGTGTGTGTGTGTGTGTGTGTGTGTGTGTGTGTGTGTGTGTGTGTGTGTGTGTGTGTGTGTGTGTGTGTGTGTGTGTGTGTGAAAGAGTGTGATAATCCCTGTCTGTAATGTCATTCATAGGAATAGGTTGATCAGTTTGGGTACAAGTGGCAATATAGCCAGTGTGCTGGAATAATTGTGTCTGTATGGCGGGAGAAGAAGGGGATTCTTGAAAATAGAAAGTAGACATTCAAAGACTCATGAGGGATTATACACTCACACTTCCCCTTTTGTTGCTAAGGCTTAAACCAAACTTCACATTAAACCAAAAGTGAAGGAGCACAGACTCATTGCATATGAGATACTGTGGCCCAGATCTTGCCTGTCTGTCAATTTTTTAATGAACCAATTAAAAGTGTGCATAATAGAGCGCCTGAAAGCTGCATGCAGGGCCAGATAACATAATATTCACTTCGTTAACATTTTTAACTGCTGGTAAGGGCAGCACTACCACTGGAACAATAAATGCATAAATAAAGTAATTTGAATGGGTCAAGCTAAGAAATTATAACCTCCTCTCAGTTTAAATTCACATAATTGTTCTAATTCTCTGAGAAAAGTCCAAAACACAGCTAAAATGACAACAGAGGAACGATATCATTGGAATCACTTTCAGAACGATTTTTTCCCAGCTGATGAACAATGAAAACATTGACAGCCAATCAGAATCCATCCTGATTTCAAGCTCTTGAGCATTTAAAGTGGCTGATGACCTTATACCAGTGGCAATTGGAATATTAAATGAAGGGTAAGCAACTCCTTGTGAAAATAACTTTTATATTAACATATTGTGTGTGTGTATAACTTGTGTATTGTGTATGTATAAATTTAGTTTTCACGAGAAAACAAAGGAGAATTTCCACATTGGTGGACAAATAAAGTTAAACTAACTAAATAATTAACTGCAGCGCACACTTAAAATAAACTAAATGTTATTATCTGTTGGTGTATATGACACAGACACACTGCTGACTATATTAGTTGTTTGCGTCAAATGGCTTTACCAGCCATAAATCAATCGACAGAAAGAATTACCATACTGTCTACCATACTGTACATGCTTCTGATACTTGTTAGATTGAGAAGCAGAAGAGGATCAACCGGGCAAAAGTAATATTGACAGTTCAGATTTTTTCACGACAATTGATATTTGATGCATACCAAAGCCACTGTTTCCAGTAAATGAGGAGAGATCACTTAATCCTACGCCTTAGTACCCTTAGTGCCTTAGTGCACTAAACTCCAGCAGGTCTACAGATACAGATAAACTGGCATTCCCATTAGAGCACACATTACACTCCGATGACAACAATTAACACCAAGCAAACTGCTCGCTCAGACGCATACATAACATGCACCCAATGGAAAAAAAAAAGCCCTCAGCGAAAGATGACATATGGCGTGAGCAATTTCCCTCTCAATTTCAGCTCCAACTCCAACTGATGTTTTCATGTGCCAGAAAATAGACGTTCCCCCTTTACTCCCCCCCCTTCTGAAAGTCATCTGCTCCGTGAGCAGTAAGCACCATCGCGGCTTGCAGACCCAAATGAGAGCATACAAATGATTTGTGGCACCATCGTCCCGCAAAGGCACCGGAGAACGGAAACGGGGAAGGAGAGGAGGAGGGGAAAGAGGAGAGAGGGATGAGACGTGGAGGGGGAGATAATGTCACTTTCACCTTGTATTCCTCCGCCAGCCCATAATGCTCATTTTTCCCCATTTTCACAGCAAATTCGTTTCAGTGGCGGCAGCCAACCCCCCAACTAGAGCAAATGAGAGAGAAATGAGAGAGCGAATGCAAACGAGAGGGAGGGCAAGAGCTAGGGGTGCTGTTGGGGGGTGAGTGGGCCGAATTTGCACAGTGACCTTTTTCTGATCCAATCTCACTGATGAATCCTAATGAAGGATTTAATAAAATCACACTTTACAATCTGTCTCTGCATCAAAGCGTGGAATCACATTCATATCAGACCAACTGCGTACACAAGCTCGATGAAATAAATATCAGATCTAAACCTGTGTGTGTGCTGGCCTTGTCGGCGGGTGGAGGCGGGGGATGTGGGTTGGTACAGGCCTCCGAAATTGGCCAGACTGAACAGGCAACGCCTGGGCCATTTGTTCCAGATGCGGTCTAAAATCACATCTCATCACTTTCATTTAGGCCTTAATGAGTTAGCCGTCAACACGCCACACAATTCCACACTGACGTTCACACAGTTGAAAGTTTGTTCAAAGGTTACTTCAGTTGGTAATGGTGGTGAAACTATTTTTTCTTGGAAAAAGTTTTGAAATAAAATGGTCATCTCATGGCAAAATAACATGGACTAAACAAGACTATTTGAATATTGAGCATTTTCTACATTTTCCGATACTGCACTGCAAAAACATGTGCACATGCGAATCAGGAATACTGCGTATTCAGACAGTTACACTTTATTTTAAGGTGTCCTGTTAAAGTGTAATTCTACAATTAAGTACTGTGTAATATTAACATGTAATATGGAGGGTTTGGTTATGGGTTAGTTGCTATATATGCTTAATTTACTATTACCACTATAAATACACAAGGACACAATGTGTGACAAGGACACTGTAAAATAGTGTTACAGAAGGTTCACCCAAAAATGACAATTCTCTCATAATTTACTCTCCCTTATGTCATTCCAAACCTGCATGACTTTCATTCTTCGGTGGAACTCAAACCAAGACATTTTGAAGGAGGATGGGAACCAAACAGTTTTGATTACCATTGATTTCCATTATATGAACTAAACAGTTTCTCTCAAAATATCTTCTTTTATGCTCCGCAGAAGAAAGGAAGTCATGAAGGTTTGGAACCAAATGAGGAGGAATAAATTTCATTTTTAGGTGAATATCCATTTAACACTTTTTGTCATCTTCAAGATCATTTGTAAATATAGAATCTTTATTTTGCTGAAATGAACATTCACAACCTTTTGTGTGTGTGTGTGTGTGTGTGTGTGTGTGTGTGCCTATACTGGGTTTAAGGCATGTTAATATTCTTCAAAATACCGGGAAAGGTAGCACTGCTACATATCATCATAAATTATCCTGAGTGGGAGAAAATAAAAACTACACAAAATGAGAACTTGCCAGAAACATGGCACTTCTCAGACATACAGCTAAAATTAGTGTTCTATGAGGAAGTGGCAATGTATTCTTTGCAACGCTGACATCTGGTGGACAAAGAAAGTGAGAACAGACAGTGAGCAGAGAGATTGTGTGAGATGATCTGATTAATACAAAACACAAAAGCATAAAAATTGTTAAACTGGTTTTGTGTTTCTACTTCCACATGTATAGGGGAGGAAAGAGGTGGTGAGGTCACTCCATAATGTCACTGTATATATGTGTGCAATCTGAAAAGCAATCTGTGTGACCAGTTCATCGAAATGCCAGGACTTATTGACTCGCTATGAAATATCCAATACGCAATTTCTTACTGATTACAATTTAAATGACATTTACTCAAACATGAGAGACACTGACAGAGACATTGAGAAAGTGTTATATCTATCTATCTATCTATCTATCTATCTATCTATCTATCTATCTATCTATCTATCTATCTATCTATCTATCTATCTATCTATCTATCCATCTATCCATCCATCCATCCATCCATCCATCCATTTATTCACTAGGGTAGGGTGTGTGTAAACCACAAGGTTTTATTGATGTACAGAAGAGTGGGATGTCCATCATGAAGGTCTGATCTCTGTGGTAAACGTGCTCTGATATGGAGGTCTGTTCTGCATCTTTATCCTGAGAGCACTCATCACAGTAAGTACTACATGCCTTTACAAACTGCACCTCAGTAGCCACTGATATGCTCCTATTGAAAACAGAACACTTAAGAGTTACCCCATACATGTCCAATAGGCTCTATTCTGTGCACTTTCTTCTCAGCAAAGGCTGAAACATTTGCTAAAAGCTTATCTTCCAGCCCTTTTGTCCATCAGTACAAATCCCACCTCAGGCTGCTGCTATAGTGGCCAAAGCATAATGAATTATTCACCCCTCTTCTTTGTAATTAATGGTCTGTGCTTTCAGGTGCAGCTCTAAATTGGTATGTTTTATGGGGTCCTATGAAACTGTTGTGCAAATCAGTCCAGCATCTCACTGAAGGCCATATGCAGTAGTTTCTTCATGCGGAAAATCTAATTCATAAATGCCAAGTGGGAGCAGTTGCAAGGAAAATGTATTTTCTCATACAACACACATACTGTTATGGTGAGGCTTGACATTGTAAAAGTGGGAAACTGACTTAATTCAATCTATAATTGACTTGATACAATCGATACGGAACAAGCAGCAAAAGAAAAACTCAAACTAAAAAAAACTAAAAACAAATCAGCTTTGAAAATAAGCATAGGAATAATTGCACTTCATTAAGTAAATGCATGAATCTCATAAAACTGTCAAGAAATGTCTAATGTATGTCATATTTCACTTACTGTAAATACAAATTAAAAAGATTGGGGTCAGTAAGATTTTTTTTTATGTTTTAAAAAAAAGTATTATGCTCACCAATGCGGTATTTATTTGATCAAAAAATTCTAACATTCTAATATGCAGATTTCCTGTTCAATTAACATATCTTATTATTGTTTATATATTGTTAAAATAATATATATTATTGTTAAAATATTTTTTTTTTACTGTCACTTTTAATGCATCCTTGCTGAATAAAACCACAATTCTTTTATTTTTATTTTATGTTTTTACAAAAATCTTACTGACCCCAAACTTTTAAACAGTAAAAATTTATTAATTAAAGTGTAAAATTGTAGTACTTTATTTCCAAAAAAATAAATAAAAAAGACCATTTATCATTTTCATTACTTTTTTGCATTAGTAACATACAAATCGGATGGAAAATGTGTTTATTAAATAATTATTAGTGGAGTTTTCCGTTTTACCTTTCTCTGATACCTCAGTGTCTTCCATGACAGTGCTCGGCTCTTTGGATTGACCGTCTGCTCTTTGACTCTGATTGGCTTCTCATGCATCACTGGTCACTCTGCAGAAAGACAAGAGGCATTAAGTCACTCATTTTTCAAAACAACCTGAAGGGGAGTGATGTGTGTGTGTGTTTGGTGTTAGGGGGTTTAGAGAGAAGGCGGTATCTCAGTGCTATAAAGAAGATTGCTGGATCAAAGCCCACTCAATGTCTCTCATCTGACCACTACTGTTGTGCCTTCAGTTCAAGCAAATAAATTGACCTTTGAGAGCACTGCAAGCTTCCTATAGCTTGATGTCCTTTTCTGCCTCTCTTTCATTTCATGTCAAGCTAATATTTTTTCAGCACCCGTTGTGAATGAGAAAATTGCACCTGGTACCTATTGTTTGCATGGATCTTTCCTCTACAGCATGCATCAGCACACATTATCTCATCCTCTGTTTGTTCTGTTTGTTACCACCATCATGACTCACGCTGAACACATTCTTCCATTCACTTACCAGGACAAAAACACATTTTTATAAAAATCTCTCCAAGGCAAGTTTTAATCCCATTGCCTTTACAATCTACCACATCGCCCAAATTAAACCTGGGTAAAAGGTTAAGCCCTATGGTGGCATCGCTTTTGTGATCTTACTGCATCAATATTTAGTGTTAGTATCTTTTTTTTCCAGTTAAACATTAAAGAAAATACATAAATCATTACTGTCAATTCAACAAGACTATACTGTAGTTGTTTTATTCCCTAATTTTTTTTTTTTTTTTTCTGGGATAAAAAAAAAGAGGAAATCCAAACTTACCTTGACTGAAAGTTTTCGTATATGTGTACTTAAGAGATGGTCTGAAAATGACTCATTGAGCACAAGCTTTACTTTTATCATCAACTCTGAAAAGATTCAGACACTCTGAATAGTTTCCGAGGAACTGAGGAACCACGGCACACAGTGACAGCAGAAATGGAAAAAGTTCTGCTTTTGAAAAAATAATAATGCCGTCTGGGTGGTTTTGTTGGTACAGAAGCGAAGAGGAAGAATGGGGGGAAAAGTCACAATGTATCCTTTTAGGAGTGTAAAAAAAAAAAAAAAAAAATACAGCCTAAAGCTCTGACACTGTGCAGCGTACTTCCCCCAATAATGCATATCCCAGTCCTCAAGCAGGATCCAAATAACTTAGTTAAGTGTGTGTGTAAACTTTACTTAACATCACACTGTGATAAGTTAAGCAAAGAGGAACCACGGATCTCACATCTTGTCAAGTCTAATCTTCTGTAATGGTCTATTTTTCCAGTTGTATCAGATCTCAGAATATGTTTAGCGTCTACATTTGTATTTCAGTTCAGATTAAAGAGACATACAATTCGTACCGCTCTTGAGCATGAAAGACGTTGAACCCCTTTTTTTCCAGATCAGTCTCAGGTCAAACTAAGTTTAAGTAAACACAGCCAAACAAGCTCAACTGCTTTGTCCCGGACATAATTCAGGAGGAGTGTGATGTCCCATTAGGCAGTTGAAAGTGAAAAGTATGTAACTTCAGAAAGTTCAAAGTGACTTCAGCTGCAACAGCCCAGGGCCTCGGGCAACACTGACACACTGAGGCTCAGTTCAGCACTGCCGGCCGTTACAGATGCACGTCTTGTGACTTTCTTTAAACAGCTTCTTTCCTATTATCAAATACTTTGGATTTAACAGGAAAAATCAAACAACCCCCAAACTGCAAAAAGCAGCTGTGTTGAATACACAAGGCTAAAACCAGGTTAAAGATCTGTTTAGGTCGGTCCGTGTAACGCTTCACAATTCAATTTTCAGAGCATACAATGCAAATGAAAAAATGACCATTTTAGAGCAGACATTAATTTTTCTTCTTTTCCCAGTTACATTATCAATGGATAGTTGCCTTTTTCTCCCTTTTTTTCAATTTTACTTGTGGTATTTTTCTAATTTTCGTCTTGTAATTTGCGCCGTGGGCGGTACCATTAGCACGGGGGTGTGACCGTGGACTAACTTTACTATAATTTCATTGATGCGACTGCTTTATTTACACTGCATGCACGTTGAGGAGAAGTTTAAAAGACGGAACACAGGACGACATTTTCACCCGAAGTGACAGTTTTTATTGATAATAACTGCACTGTTAACCCTTGCTGTAAAAAAAGGCCAAATTCTGACAATATCATACCACTTTCCATTAAAATTATAGTAAAGTTAGTCCACGGCCACACCCCCGTGCTAATGGTACCACCCCAGGCGCAAATTACAAGACGAAAATTAGAAAAATAGAAAATTAGTTAGATTTCATTCATTCAAATGTTTGTTTCTGAAGTCACAATTTAGCACAAGTAAAATTGAAAAAAAAGGGAGAAAACGGCAACTATCCATTGATAATGTAACTGGAAAAACAAGAAAAATGAATGTCTGGTTTCAGTTTTTCATTTTTGCATTTGCATTGTATGGTCTGAAAATGTAATTGTGAAGCGTTACACGGACCTAGGTCTAACCAAACAGTCCAAACTTTCTAACTCTCTCTAACATTTGAGAATCCAGCATAAAATTGTATAGCCATATCTAAAAAGTAACTCGGACAGTAAAACTTTCAGAAAAAAATCAAGTAAAACACAACAAATATAAACTCTTACCTTCACTTGTAGCATGGCATCTGTTGTCTGTTAAAAACTGTGAGGTTCTGGGACAAAGTAAAAGCCTTGCTGTGATTTCCATATGCAAACACTAAGGGGAGTTCACCTGAAATTCAAATCGAATGCATATAAGAACCAATGTTTATTTATGTTGTGTCCAATCTTATTTGAATATATTTGCATATCTTTGGCACATGCTTCCAGAGAAACTATGGACTCTGGCTCTGCTTTCTTTTTACCTTACTTTACTATACTTACTATAGACAGGGAGGGAGGGGGGGGGGGGCATCCAAATTGTTTTGAATGGCAACACAAAGAATGTTAAAGAGGACTTTCTTGTCACAAAATAACTTTTTTTGTTGTTGTTTATTTAATTTTTTGGCAGTTGTCTTGGCCTAACACTTAGTAGAGTGAATACAGCAAAGATTTCCAGTTAATGAACTGCGAAATATTCAAAGTCAATCAAGTTTAATTTATTTTGTGAAAAAAAAAGTGTCTGTTAATGAGAATTACCAATATGATGCAAGTCATGTTCAGCTTGTTATGTGATCTCAACATGTCCATATAAAATAAAATAACTTTTATAACTAGGCTACTGATATGATGTATGACCAAAAAAAAGAGCATATATAATTTTAAGTTGTTTTTTTCTTCTAAATTTACAGATAGTTTAGTGTCACTGGATACAGAAAGTAATTAATTATAACACTGAGATAATCCACCGTATTTTGCAACAAAGTAATATTTCCTGTTATTACACAAGACTTGCGATTCATTAGCGACTATAGGTAAATAACTAGAAGAATGTCCAGTAAATGGTAAAACTATTTGGGCTACAAACCAGTTTATGATTTTTACAATACATTAAAATAATATGATAATAAATGCCAGTTTGCAATATCATGCAGCATGACAAGCTGTTTTGTACAGCTAAAAAATATTTATAATAAACTTATAACCTATTTATTTAATGTTGGTTATTTTTAAATGTTATACATTTTGTCTAGCAAAAGCTAAAAAAAATAAAAAAAACGTTTTGTTACTTGACATATATTAACTGAAATAAAATACAATAAAATATAACTTATTTTATAAAATCTAATATTCATTTAGTTTAACTGGATGCACTAAAATTATTCAAATTAAAACCAAAATAAAAATCAATAAAAATATGTAGAAATAAAAAAGAAAAACACCACAAAATACTAAAACTTTACCTAAAATTAACATAAAAACAGAAAATATAAAACTGCAAACTATCGCAAAATATGAATAAAAACTATAATAGTATCTCAATGGTACTAAAATAATACTGGTGTCATTCAACATATTCTGAAGATTAATTGACCAATTTATTGAACATTTGTAAAGAAAAAATACTTTAATAATACTTCTTTATCATGTTGCCTCTATTTTTGGAAATTACCCATAACGAAATGAGAATATTGAGTGCGCACCAATAAATGTCGTAATCTAAAGTGTCTTGATCAGAAACCCCCCTGCAGGTGACACTGTTGCTCAACGTATTCCATCTATGAGGTCGCTTGGAGCTTCACCATCAGTGCAAAGAATGTCCTTAAAGGTAGACTTGGACTTAAAGGTTCACCTAAAAACGAAAAATCGTTTGTGTTTCCCATATGTGATCCACTATATGCATGTTTTTATGTGAATACAAGTCTAAATTAAATCTATTCATATAAAGCGATTGTATCTTCACAAGCACAAGTTTTGGTTACGTGAACTTTGAGGGACAGAAACCCCTCAGGTTTCATCAAAAATATCTTAACTTGTGTTTTGGAAGATTAACTAAAGTCTTAAGGGTTTGGAACGACATGAGGGTGAGTAAATGATAACAGAATTTTCATTTTTGGGTGAACTAACCCTGGTTGGCTGCCACACTGATGTCAGCTTTCAAAAGCTGTTAATCTGTGCATGTGACATCTTCTCCATTTCATCTTCCATCTAATAAATAGGGCGTGGGATAGGGCGTGGGATAGGGCGTGGGATAAACATAAAAAAACTAAACTTCTTAATGACTGGGAGGAATACAAATGGCTACGAAACACGTGCACAACTCAAACAAGAAATGCTAAAGCCAATTATTATAGAAATAGTTTGTCACATGACTTCAATAATCCGAAACAATTTTGGAGAAAAATGAATACCTTAATTGATAAGTCGAACAGTACCAGCAGTAATATGATAATTAATAATGCAACTGTGAATGATCCAGCTGTCATCTCAAATGCATTTAGTTTGCATTTTGCTCAAACACCTCAGGTACAGTCATCGTTCTTTCACCAAGGGCCAACTCTTAATTCTCAGCACTACGACAGCTCTTTCACATTTCGACAGATTAGCTTGGTTGATGTTCAGCTGGCCATTAGCAAGCTATCCTCTAGCAGTGGACCGGGCCCTGACGGCATTGAGGGTAAGTTTATCAAAATTTCTTCACATGTCCTATCCTCTCCATTGGCAGAGCTCTTTAATCTGTCATTTCTAACCCATGAAGTACCTCTGGCATGGAAGTATACCAAAGTTATTCCATTGCATAAAGGAGGGGACACCCAAAATATCAACAATTATAGACCTATTTCAATAATTAATAGTATTGTGAAGATTTTTGAGAAAATTATTTTCGATCAATTATCTAACTATCTCTCTGATAATAACTTACTATCTCAATGCCAGTCAGGTTTCAGGAAACATTACTCAACTACCACTGCTCTTTTGAAATTCACGAATGATATTTTCTTTAATTTTGATAACAATATGAGTACCGGTGCCATCTTCTTAGATCTTACAAAAGCGTTTGATTTAGTTGATCATTATCTGCTCCTGGATAAATTATACTCAATTGGCCTTTCCCGTTCATCTCTGCTCTGGTTTAATTCATATTTACATCACCGCCACCAGTGTGTGTCCTTTAGGGGTAGTCAGTCGAATTTTACAGCTGTAGATAAAGGCATACCTCAGGGTTCTTCACTTGGGCCTTTGTTATTCTCCATTTTTATTAATGACTTGCCACTTTGCTGTTCTGGATGTGACATTCATCTTTATGCAGATGATACAATTATATATTGCTCCAAATTGAATATATCTGACATAAATTACTCATTACAGGGTGACTTTGATTCTGTCCAACACTGGTTGTCATTTAATAAACTTCTGTTGAATAAATCGAAATCCTACTGTATGCTTTTCCAGAAGAAAGAAAGAAATAATCTTAATTTGCATTTTTTGGATTCTTCTCCTTTAGAGTCAACTGAAAAATTTAAATATCTCGGTGTTTGGCTAGAAAATGATCTTTCATTCAAAGCTCATATACATTCGCTTAACAATAAACTTAGTTTTCGTCTTAGAACATTATATCAATCGATAGACTGCTTTAATTTTCAGGTTAGGAGAAGAATAGTTTCTCAGTTGTTGCTACCTATACTGGACTATGCAGATATTATATATGCTAACACAACTGCCGCTTGTCTACACTCTCTCGATGTGGTATATAACAGTCTGTGCCGATTCGTCCTTCGCTGCCCTTATAGGACACATCATTGTGTGATGTATGACCAGCTGTCCTGGCTTGCACCTTCAGCCAGAAGACAATATCATTGGTTTTTGCTTATATTTAAATGCATTTATTTTCAATATCCATATTATTTATCGCAGTATTTAGTGCCTTACAGTTCACAACATAATCTACGTCACAACGAACAGATCTTCTTTACTGTCCCTAGAGCTAAGAGAGAAATTGGGAAATATGCCTTTTGTGTTAAAGCTCCTCGCGCCTGGAACAGCCTTCCTGCATCCATCCGTTCGCTTACGTCTTTTCCTCTGTTCCGAACTGCTTTGTTAACACATCTTCAGAATACTTGTCTATGTTTCTAATATTTCGGATTTAGCTTGAATAGATGTCATGTTATCTATGGGTGTATGAATGTGTTTATATGTAGAAATATAAACATTTAGGTTAGTGAGAGCTTGTGTGTGTGTGTGTGTGTGTGTGTGTGTGTGGGTGTGTGTGTTGAAGTTTTTGTATCTTGTATATTGTAACTATTCTGTTGTTTTACTGTTCTTTATTGTTTGGAAATGTTACTGAGGACCCCCATGAAAACGAGATGTTTCATCTCATGGGGCTGATCCTTGAATAAATGTTTATAAATAATAAAAGCTGTCAGTAAAATGTAAACTACGGAGAAAGTAATACACTTTAATTAGGAAATACTCAAGTAAACGTTTGCTTTTGTCAACATAGCTTGCAGATTGCCGTTTAATTTATATGCTCACAATATGATTTGGGAAGAAAAACAAAAAACAAATAATATTTGATAATGCTAGTATATAATTATACTCTGTAAGTGTAAGACTTTGACTGGTGAGAAAAAATACAAGTCATCATTGAACATTGTACACTCTTAAGGCCACTTTACACTGCACAGACAAACACCAACATGTTCACACTCCCCAACAGACACGACAAACACTGTTTGAACATGTTCGGCCGGGTGAAAACAAAAAGACGCCGACAGGGGCAATCCATGCTTCAGTTTTTGACACCCTGGGAGTGAGAATGGTCTGATCCGACAAAACCCATCAAACGTGTTTGTTGTCGTTTGTCTGTGTGATGTGAATTGGCCTTTAGAAGAAAATGTTCCATACAGAACCTTAAAGGGTTCATACATAGAACCTTTAGGGGTTCACATCACAGTATAATTTTTAGTATTTTGTTTTAATTCAGTCGTTTTATGAAAAAAAGTATGAATTAAACAGCTTGTAAAAAAAATCTTATCACTAGATTTTTTTTTTTTTACCGTTAAACATGAAAGTTATGCAATCATTAAAGACATTTCTCATTTAAAATTGAGTCAAGTATGCAAAGCGAATATTTCACCTAAAAAAAATGATATCATCATTTACTCACCTTCACACCTTTCCAAACCCAGATGACTGTCTTTCCTCTGTGGAACACACAATGAGATGTAGAATGTTCATGCTGCTCTTCAACCTGGGCACAAATACAAATGACGATTGGAATCTACAGCAAAAGGCAGGATTTTCAAAGATCAACAACATTAACCACACAAAGCTAATGCACGGTTTTCAAATGCATGTTTTTTAGGGAGCTCCACAGACCCAGGCCCCATTTCCTATGGAACAATTTGGATAAAATATGGCTTTAAATATTTGGTGTCTTAATTCTCAGCGAATTACAAAGTTATGTATCAAGTAGACAATCAAGCCATGGATTATACTTAGTGCTTACAGAAGTGGAAAAGTCTCAAAAGAGGTGTGAAAAAGGATCTGTTAATTTGCGTTATAGGGACAGTTGTGTAGTGAATAATTGTTAATATTGGATTTCATATCCCAGTCGCCTCTCAGCCTCCCTGCAGAGGCCACATTAGCAGCCAATTAAATAGAGTGTTAAAACCCATTCCCTGTGCTGAATGGACATTAATGAATGTCAATGACTTTACACAGGATGTATTCATTCCCTTTTGCTTGGTTATTCAACTGATTAGGTTATAATGAGGTTTATGCCACAACCTCATAGTCAGAGCAATGACAACTGAAACCTTCATTTATGAAACCTATGCTTGCATAGCAGCACATGCCTAATCATAGATCTTTATAGCAATTTCCAATTAACAGCTTATCCAGTTCGCCTCACAGAAGGTGTTTTCAGTCAAACAATAAAGATTATTGTACCTTGAAGTAACATTACAGGAAATATGAACAATCTTTAATAGTGAATGTAATAACATGATGTTAAATGACACCATCAGATGTCTACATTATTTTATCGCATCCATTAGCCTATAATGCCTGAAATAGGATCGACAAAATAATCAGAAGAACTTGGTCTGTGTAGCTCAGGTAAAAAGTGAAGGATGATTAACTGGTCCTATTGCTGAGTTAATTACTTATTGATCTTGTCTGGCAGCGTGGGTGATTGTGACCTTTGAGGTTGCAGTATTTTTATCTTTTTTTTTTTTGTAACTTGTTGACTAGAGGAAGTGCATTTAGATAATGTGTGCTCCTGACAAGGAGAGTGCTGTAACCTGTTTCACAGCCTGGCTTCCTGTTGCCATGTCTGAGAGACATTCTTCAATAGCTCTTGTCTGTCAACAAAGAGAAAACATTGGATTCAAGGTGCCTACACATGAAAAACCCTTAAAACTCTAAATATAGGCTATAATGACAATGACGATGTTATAAAAGTGTCCTAAAATTTACAAGACATAAACCTAACCCTACCCTTACTCCTAACTCTATGTCAAACTCATTGGCAGTAGGCTAAATGTGGGATTTTTTCCACAGCATTTAGCTACACAGTAACTGCAAAAGCTGCTTTTATTTTATTTTTATTTTATTTTTAAATTAACCCCTATACCTACAATCATGAACTATTCCTACATTAGTCCACTAATGTAGTCCACTTGAAGGAGTGAATGAAAGCGAGTGAGTGAATTCGGACACGGAGTGCGCTAAGGGTGCTTTTGCATGTTTGTGCTTGCGGTTTAATAATAATTTGAAACTTGCAGCTCTAGTAATATTAATGCAAAGATTTATCTTGATATCTGTCATGAAAAATAGCATGTATAAACTTTAATTAACAATGTAATAATTAAAAAGGAAATTATAACTGTATGATATAACGCTAGCCTGTACCTACATTGGACCAGCAATGGATGGATTGATGAATCAGCTGCGGGCGCCATCTTCTGATCAGACGCGGGAGTTTGATTGACAGGCGATCTGACCAATCATAATCAGTCATCCACAAATCAGCCATTGTTGTCCGACAAAGCAGTCAGAAAAGTTTAAGGATTTGACCACGGTTTAAACAACATTCTTTTTTAAGTTCTTTCATGTTTATTTGATGCAATAAATTTACTAGAAGGGAGATAATGGGTTCCCGAGCAGTTTTAAGAGGCTCTACAGCGATCTGTCACACACATTAAAGGTATTGTAGGTAGAATTTTTATAAAGATCTTTTTTCCAGATTTGTTTAAACTTTCTATATATATCAATGCATAATTAAAATGTAAGTACTCTGATAAAAAAAAAAGAGTATAAAAATCGAGTGACTCTAGAACGTTTAATCTGCACTAAACACAGCTCATTATTTCCATTCGGGACGAAACAAAGGATTGGCTTAGACACTGTCACTCTCTCGCAACCATGGCAACCACCCTTTTGCCACACATGACCTGCCCACTTGCGCGTACCCGTTTGATTTGAGTAATTCAAGAGGCACGGAACCTAGCAATAGCAAAACAATGGCAGAGAAAGACCAATCGAAATTCACATATGCAGTTCGCGAAGGCAAACCTCTACTTCCTCGGACCCTAGTTGCACGACCTCCTCTGCTTCGCCCTCGACCCCGGATCTGTCCTCGAGCTGACAATGCGGTACTTGTCTCTGGAGTGTAGTCCTCATCAGAGTCAACAATGCTTTCATCATGGAAACTCTTACATGCAGAACACCATATATGTTATGAATCTTACACGAAATTCATCTTCATCACAGTGTAAATGATGGCAATGGAAAAACGTGTATCATGCAACCTGTTTTTAGCTTTGCCTTATAGATAACTAGCTCGTTAGCGAATCAATAAATATACATTTTAAACTTTACCAATATCAATCTGCTAGCCTGATAGTGAGTACTAAAATACATCTTATTTGTTTATCTTCATAATGATAAAGTTAGATTTTTTTTACATGTGATTCTGACATGTCACTACATGCACTGCGCTCCTTCCTCTCCGCTCGTCTCAGGTAAATAATGCGTCTTCAGCTCAGCGGTCGGAGTCGCGCGTTCATGTGTTTTGGGGGCGTGGCTTTGGAAGGAGCCCAGAAGGGAGGGGGTGGAGTGAATGGAAATAATGAGCTGTCTTTACAACAGTCGTGAGAGGTCTACAGACACTCGATTTTTATACTTTTTTTTCAGAGTACTTATATTTTAATTATGCATTGATATATACAGAAAGTTAACAAATTTGGAAAAAAGTTTTTTATAAAAATTCTACCTACAATACCTTTAAAGAGCCACAAAACGGTATTTATTGTTTAAATTACTTTAACAAAAATGACCAAATTTGAAAGTTTAGACTTTTATACATATATAAAAAGTAAACTTGTAAAAAAAAACGTTTACAAAAGTACCCTGGCCTGTCAACGCCTTGTCAGTGCATGTGTAACCCTTTAGTAGGATTGAACACCAAAAAGGAAAAAAAAACAGGGAGGAAAAAAAATATCTTCTTGGGTCTGAGATCACCAAATACCTAAAATTATACTTTATAGTACCTGGAGTCCCGGGTTCGGGGTCTCACACCTTAAAAAGAATAATTAATGATTTTAAATGTGTCTGCACTCGTTTAAACGGTTGTCTATAGTCCTAAACGGAATAATAAAGAAAATTGATAATGATAATTAAACCAATGAATGAAATGAATGAATGAAAACCAATTCACTAAACAGTAACTGTATTCACTGGAATTTCTCTTTCCCTTAAGTTCAACTTGCACATATCACTTTGCATACACACATCACAGAAAACTATCTTTGTCGTTCACAAATCTCCACAAAAAAAAAAAAAAAAAATGTATATATATATCATTCGTCAATGACAATAAAGAAAATAAAATAGAAACAAAAATAAATCAACCCGTATATATATAAACTGAAGTCTGAGTGCAATGCAATTGACTCAGTTCAGGTTGTTTGGAGGTATTGGACTCAGTTCAATTCGTTTGAACGTGACTCAGTTCAGTTCGTGTAACTTAGAAGTGTAATTGACTCAGTTCATGTGAAAGTGTAAGTGACTCAGTTCAGCAGTTTACTCGGTTCAGTTCGTGTGGAAAGCGACCACAATCCTTGCAGGAATGAACAATGAACGATGTGAATCTTCTTTTTTTTTTTTTTGGTCCTCGAAGGCAGAATCCCCGATGACGAAATTCCTCCGAAATGGAATCCAGCGATGTTCTTCCTCACTGTAATTCACAGTCTCGGCAAACAGTTCAGACATCTAATACAATGAAACAGTTCAGACATCGATTTAGAACAATATTACTGACGATGGGTTTGATTAACGATAGCTCACGCATGTGGCTCGCGTCTTTCTCTTCATTGAGCTAGCGCGCATGTGACGTCAGCACCCATCAACGCAATGCATTTAACATTCAATACCATTTAACTTACATTATTCCCATTACATACATGTGCAATCCATTTTTTAACAAATATAATACTGCAGCATAAACTCTTTACATGTGTTCTATTGCACACTATATACTAAATCACGAACTTAGGGTTGCCACCCGTCCCTTAAAATACGGAATCGTCCCGTATTTACAAGTAAAATGATGCGTCCCGTATCAAATCAATAAGGGACGCGATTTGTCCCGTATTTTACATAAGGCCCACACATAGTTGAATAAAAACTTCAAACCTGCTTTAAACCAATGCACGACAAGTCAAAAGAGAGCGCGCTGCTTGTGAATGTCCTGAATGTGACTCACAGAAAGACGCGCGCCAGTAGCGCATGCACAGACCGCGCGAAAGAATACAGTTCTCTTTCGCGCTTGAACGAACAATAACACACACAATTATGCCAAAATGTCATTTGTCAAGTATTTTCATAACATAAGAGCAGTCTTATGATGGACATAAAGAGTTGTGAGAGAATGAGGCGAGTGTGAGATCCGCGTCTCTGTCAGCAGCGCTCTTAAAGGGCCAGCTATCAATAAAGCTTTCTGTCAGTAATTAGCTTTAATAAGGATTAGTCTATATATAATTTATGCAGCGTAGACTTTTTAATAACTTTATTCAATTTCTGTATGTCCTACCTGTTAGACAGGAAGGTCACAGGTAAATATGACATTTATTATGGGTTTATGTGAGGATTGTTTGAAGTTCACTTAAATTAAAAGCTGTTATATTTTTTGAAGCCTAATAAATGTTTTTTAAAAATTGATAGCTATTTATCATTATAGGTGTTATCAATTATTTAGTTGTTATTGCTAGTTTGAGTTGAGAAATACACATTTCAGAATCATCACTAATCTGTGAGTGCATTTGCTTTAGAACCAAACAAGTTGACTCATGAAACCATTTGTTTATTATATCGCAATCACATATCTCAATCGCAATATTGACCTCAATAATCGCAATATGACATTTTCCCCAAATCGTGCAGCCCTAGGTCAGACCATAAGTTATTGTGATTGGGGGCCGTGAATGGGTGTCCCTTATTTTGCCACACTGAAGGTGGCAACCCTATTAACCATCCACATTTTCTTATCTGATCAAACACAACTTAAACATTGTTTATAAAAATATGAGACAACTATGACTTACCTAATACAATGAAACAGTTCAGACATCGATTTAGAACAATATTACTGACGATGGGTTTGATTAACGATAGCTCACGCATGTGGCTCGCGTCTTTCTCTTCATTGAGCTGGCGCGCATGTGACGTCAGCACCCATCAACGCAATGCATTTTTTTTTCACCACTCAGCGAAAACAAAATAATAATTAAAATAAAATAATACTAAAACATATGTCTGAACATTTCATGCATTAGGCAAAAAAATATATATATAAACAAAACAAAACAAAAATACATGAAAATACATAAGAACACAGCCTCAATAAATTGGGTGTGCCAAGTTCAGACTGCACGATTTTAGCCCCGATTTTGGCTCGGCGACAGGTTTTGAGAAATCGCCGACAAATGCCCGAAATCACAGGTAAATCGGTGCTCGTTCACGCGAGTGACAATCATGCAGTGTGAATGAGCAAAGACGCGATCTGAGAGAATCGCCGACGAGTCGCCGACACCCGTGAGATATTTGGCATGCTAAATATCTGGACCTGTCGGCGATTCAAAATCCTGCTGTGTGAAAAGTGTTCTGACTGAAAACTACATCGGCGATGACCGACAGCCAATGAGAGAGCAAGATACAGGACAGCGGGGAGTTCGGGAGGAGTTATAGACCGGAATATCAGTATTTTAATAGATATATTTACAATTATATCAAACAGAAACAAAGTAGCCTACATATTGCTTGACCAGCAGCACATTGCAAAATTATTTCTTTACCCTCAACTCTCTTTGTAGAACACACAATCCTTGCTCAGAGCTCAACAAGTTGATCTCTCTCCCCAACCATTTCCTCCTGCATAATCTTATTTTTTTTCTCCTTTTCGCTGCAAATCAGCTCACAGATTGGGATCGCAAGCTTCTTGCAGGCTATAATTTTTAATAACAATTTGAGTCTCGCGCGAGAACTCCGGTCTCACGCACGCGTGATCTTGCGTTATTTTCTTATTCGCGCGTGTGTTTGGTTGTGAAACGTAGTTTGCGTGTCAAACAGTTGTCGGCGATTCTTCCTCTTGTAAAGTCATGCAGTGTGAAACCTCCTGTCGCCGATCCATCGTTCAGTGTGAACACAGCAGCGACTGAATGCTGGCCAAGATAGTCATGCAGTGTGAAAAGAACAGTGACCCGACTACTTTGAAAATCGTGCAGTCTGAACTCGGCAGTCTTCTCTGCTCTGCGATTCATTTTTCACTGCGTGAGAACACGAATGCCATGATGTGTCATGTGTGCGGTGTGAGAGCGGCGTGGCTTAATTGTCGGACATGATCATAGCAACAGTAACTAAAGGGGGCGGGTCTTTGCGAACGGTAAATTCTAATACTGTCACAGTGCACTATGGGGGTCATTCCTGGTATGCGGTGACATTTTGGCTTCATAAGTGTTGAGAAATGATTTTCATGTTTTTAGCATTCTACCAAAATAGTGACATGTTTAACTGTAAGGAGTACTACATTCAAGCTTAGGCCCAAAAAATGATAATTATGGGTAGATTGTTCAGACGCTGTCCATGAAAATATTCCACCATGTTAGGGACAGGCTACCACAACATGTTAATAATGTGTTAAACAATAATGAGCTTTTCTTGGGTAGTATATGTCCCTTATGCCATCTTAGATTTTTTTTCTTCTTAAAACAAGCAAAACAATTTTTGATGAATAGTTGATTATTAAAAACAGGTACTTTTTGTGCCCATTGTTGCTATGGTAAATGATAAAAATGCTTGAGCTCAAAAACATACGCTGTTAGTGCTCCTCACCTCACAAAATAAGACAAAAGTATACCAAACATTTAACCTTGCTGTCAAATTATTCTTTAAAATGACTTGTCTAACAGGGTGGAACAGAATATAACAGGTTCAGTGGATGAGCTTTTTGTCATTGTCCTGCATGGTTTGCCATCAGTTATGTGTGGAACTGCACCCATATAATATTGTTTCCATAAAAAAGAAAAGAAAAAAAATCTTTGGGGGAGGGACACAAATTTTCACAAATGTGATGTAGCCTACAATCAATCATGGTAGCAAACCAACTCTCTCTTCAGATGGCTAGATACATATTTACAAATTAGAGAAGACAGACATAATAAATTACATTTTTATTTATTTATATTTGATTAAAAATAAAGATGCTATCACTAGATTAACAAACAAATAGATCTGCATCTCTCTTTTCCCTGTAGCGACGCTGCAACTCAGCTGGAGTAAGTCGTGGTGCCATTTCCTGACATATATTTTTATATTGTAGGCTATTTCACAGTTACTAATCACTGATACTAATACTGGTACTGATGTTTCTATGAAAATAATGAAATTTTTTGAAAAGCAAAAAGAAGAACTTTAATCTCTAATGGAAATAACCATCTCAGCAGTGGAACTACATATAAATAACCTTTATAGATCCATCTTTGATGCTGAGTGTAGGAAAATATTTATTTATTTATAAAATAAATATATACATATATAGAATTTGCTATACACTAAAAATCTATCCATATTATATATATATAAATATATACCCATGGGTATTCTAGCCATTGAGTGCATACTACAGACCTGATGCAGACCAAGGCTGCATTAAAAAACTTTCAAATGCTGCCTTGGGAGAACACATTCCAAGGTAGGAAGGCATCAAGGCATGTCTGAATTCACTGTTAGCTTCACTTCCTCTCTACTGAGATGCCTTCATCTGATCGATTTTTGAAGGCAGCATGTATTCTCCTTTGGTATGTCACAATCCTGTGCTTTCCATTCTGTGACAGTTGAGATAAAAAAATGGGCAGTTTGTGTAAATGTAGCCTATGTTTTTGACTAACGTTTCCCACTTCTGGTGCGAGTGAGCGAGAAATGACTACTTTAGTAATTAAATATTGAGAACGAGACCTGCGCGCTCATAGAGGTAGAGCGACGAGTAAACAAGAGAGGGAAACAGAAAGAAACATAAGACAGACTAACCTAAACCACCAACTGTAACATAACTATAAAAAGATTGTTGTGTGCCTAAAATATAACGAAAGACACAAAGCTTCACTTTAAAACCTCAAATGAAGCTTAGAATGTATATGACTTACCAAAAATGACATTCGGTACAGTCTACATGAAGGGTCAGAATATTTTTATGTATATGTGTATGTATAATACATATATAACAATCCAAGGCACTGGATTAATTATTAGAAAAATATAAAACCATGTATTTTCATTAGTGTATTTTGTGTGTCTATGGCTAACTGAATATGTTATAAAATCAAAGAGAATAGTTCTGATGATACTATAGGCTACTTTTAATAAATGCAATAGACTGCAGTGCTTCATTGTGCAGCAAATACTGAACTGTTTCATCAACAGAAGAGTGTTTTTAGTGTGTAATTGTTTTGAGAGCAACTATTCATTTGAAGAAGTTTTATTGAGGAAAACTAAATATCAGTTAGTGGTCTATTAACCCCCCTCCCCCTTTCTGATTCATGTAGCTAATTATGTTTACGGTTGCTTGCTTTTATGATATTGCTTATCCCCATAAATCATTCTAAATAATATATTGTGCATTCTGGATATATTGTATTTATATATTAGAATGATTCTCAAAATTTTCAAAAATAATAAAATAATAATGTATGCTATTTATTTGTGCTCATTGTCCATTTTTAAAGACATTGTTCAAATTTTATTTTAGATTAAATCCTGCAATTTACAGGATTTGTTTGTTCTTTGTGCTTGGGCAAGATAGCCACACCAGCCAGTAAACCACTCCATGGTTTCCAATGTTCCAGCACGTAATTACCAGTAGGTGGTGCTAATGTCCAATAATTTATGCGTTAACGCATAGTTACGTGTTTACACGACACTTTCACACGTTTTGGCCCTTTTGGCTTTCCATAGTAAAGCTGTCCAATCCAATCCAACTTTATTTGTTAAGCACTTATTAACAACCAAGGTTGACTAAAGTGCTGTACAGAAAAAAATAATCAGACTTTACACACAATATACATATAAAATACCACAATAAAATGAAAATGAAACGACAAAACATACACATATTATATAAGAAATAAAAGTAAATGAAATCGACATCATCTTACTAGGTGAAGGCCACAGAGAAAAGATGGGTTTTAAGTCGGGTTTTAAAAACAGACAAAGAAGAGGCCTGCTTCACGTGAAGAGGCAGATCATTCCATAAACTAGGGGCAGACACAGCAATGGCACGGTCCCCTCTGAGCTTCCGCTTAAGATTAGGCACACTCAGAAGCAGCTGATCATCTGAACTGAGAGTGTGGGCGGATTTATATGGGTGTAGAAGCTCAGAGAGGTATGGCGGGGCAAGGCCATTCAGGGATTTAAAAACAAATAACAGAATTTTAAAATGGATCCTAAATTGAATAGGCAGCCAACGAGTGAAGCTAAAATAGGGGAAATGTTCTCATATTTACCTGTGCCAGTTAAAAGACGTGCAGCTGCATTTTGTACCATCTGGAGACGAGTGATGGAGGACCCACTAACCCCCGCATACAATGCAGTACAATAATCCAGCCGAGTAGTTACAAAGGCATGGATTATAGTCTCAAAATGCTGTCTTGACAGAATTGTCAACGTCGATAAAGCATTAATTGTTGGAGATTTTAACATACACGTAGATAATTCAAATGATGCGTTAGGGGCTGCGTTTACAGATTTATTAAACTCCTTCGGGGTCAAGCAAAATGTCACCAGACCAACTCATCGTCTTAATCATACACTCGGTTTAATTATATCATATGGAACCGATCCAACCGATATAGATATCATTCCACAAAGTGATGATGTCACTGACCATTACATGGTAACTTGCATATTACGTACTGCTGTAATATGTCATGCTGCGCCACGTTATCGACCAGGTAGAACAATCCTTCCATCCACCATAGATAATTTCTCAAATAGCTTATCTGATCTGTCTCAGCTGCTGCATGAACCCAAACAAACAGATGAACTAGACGAACTAACTAGCACTATGAGCACCATTAATTCTCTCTAGAACATTGGATATTGTTGCACCCATTAGATTAAAAAAGGTCAGAGAGAAAAGTATAGCACTATGGTACAATAATACTACGCATGTTTTAAAGAGAGAAACCCGTAATTTAGAGAGTAAATGGAAACAAACTAATTTAAAGGTCTTTAGAATCGCGTGGAAAGACAGTATGTCACGTTATAAAAAGGCCCTAAAAACGGCCAGGGCTGAGCACCTCAGCAAATTAATAGAAAACAACCAAAACAATCCAAGGTTTTTATTTAATACCGTGGCTAGACTAACAAATAAACAGATGTCGTCTGAACAAAAGACCTTGTTACAGTTTAGTAGTAATGATTTCATGAACTTCTTCACCGAGAAAATTGAAAGCATCAGAACCACAATTGTAAACGTTCAATCTTTGCTCGCGCCTTATAATTCAGCCGCAATTATCACCCCGCAAAAACAATTACAATGCTTTACAACTATAGAACAAAAAGAGTGAAATAAACTTATCACCTCATCTAAAACATCAACATGTTTATTAGATCCGATACCAACTAAACTAGTGAAAGAAGTGTTACCTATAGTGGAAGAGCCTCTTCTCAATATTATTAACTCATCTTTATCTTTAGGTCATGTTCCAAGAACGTTCAAGCTGGCAGTTATAAAACCACTTATTAAGAAACCACAATTAGATCCAAATAACCTAGCAAATTACAGACCCATTTCAAATCTTCCATTTATGTCTAAAATGCTAGAAAAAGTTGTGTCCGCTCAACTCGGCTCTTTCTTGCAAGAAAATGACATCTATGAAAAGTTTCAGTCTGGATTCAGGCCACATCATAGCACTGAAACTGCGCTTGTTAGAATCACAAACGATTTACTTTTAGCTTCGGACCAAGGCTGCATCTCAATACTAGTTTTACTTGATCTTAGTGCTGCTTTCGATACTATAGATCACACAATACTCTTAGATTGACTACAAAATTATACTGGTGTTCAAGGACAAGCATTAAGCTGGTTCAGGTCATACTTATCTGACCGCTACCATTTTGTCTATTTAAATGGAGAAAAATCAATCATAACTTCGGCAAACTATGGAGTGCCGCAGGGATCTGTGTTAGGCCCTCTATTATTCTCAATATATATGCTGCCACTTGGTAATATTATAAGGAAACATGCATTAGTTTCCATTGCTATGCTGATGACACTCAAATATATATTTCATCACGGCCAGATGAATACGCTAAATTATCCAAATTGACAGATTGTGTTAAAGATATAAAAGATTGGATGACGCGTAATTTTCTTTTATTAAATCCAGACAAGACAGAGGTAATACTTATCGGTTCTAAAAACCATCCACAAAACCTCTCACAACACTACTTTAACATAGTAGGATGCCCTGTTACTTTATCCGCTACAGTAAAAGACCTGGGTGTTATACTAGACTGCAACCTGAAAAAAAGCATATGTCATATGTTACAAAAACAGCCTTTTTCCACCTTAGAAATATTGCTAAGCTACGTAATATGCTATCAGTCACTGATGCAGAAAAGTTAGTTCATGCATTCATGACCTCGAGACTAGATTACTGTAATGCTTTATTAGTGTTACAGAGCAGGCTTCCACTACACCTCCTCTTCACCATTGTAGGACACTTTCTCCAGAATATTAACCTTTAAAACTCAACATCCCATCATGCCGCTTACCTGGGACTGATTACACAAGCACCTGCAGCTCATCCACACTCACCCATATAAACCCCGTTCACTATCAAGTTCATTGCGAAGTATTGCATTGCCCCGGCATACAATTTCTGAGCGTTTACCCTGTGTTTTCTGTACTGTTACTGACCTTGGATTGTTTATACCGACTTCTGATTCTTCTGCTGCCTACCTCGACTCGGACTGTTATATCGACTTCTGATTGTTCTGCTGCCTGTCCCGACTCGGATTGTTTATTGAACTGTGATTCCTGCCGCCTGCCTCGACCCTTGCTTGTCATCCACTTCTGCTCTAAGGTTCTCTCCGTTGTTCTGTCTGCTCCTGATTTACCCTGCTTGTTGACCATTCTAATAAAGCTGCAAATGGATTCTTCTGCGTCCTCCACATCATTACAATTAGCTGCACTGTTAGACATTTTATCGTATTTTTACGGTAACTTACTGGCAGCACTATTGCCAGTAAGTTACTGTAAGTTTACCTTTACAGTAGCTTACCTGTAAATGTGCTTTACAGTAAGATGCCCTTACCGCAATTTAATTTTACAGTATGGTGCCCTTACCGCAATTTAACTTTACAGTATGATGCCCTTACCGCAATTTAATTTTACAGTATGATGCCCTTACCGCAATTTATTTTACAGTATGATTCCCTTACCACAATTTCATTTCACAGTATGCCCTTACCGCAATTTACTTTTACAGTATTATGCCCTTAAAAGTATAAAGTATAAAAAAAATCCAAATAAGTGACTTGAGTCCATGTACATCAGCATATTCTTTATTCACTGTCACAATCAATTACATCCATTTTATTTATTTATTGTGATGCAACAATAGGCAAGGCAGTTTTATTTATATAGCACATTTCATACACTTTGGAAATTCAAAGTGCTTTACACAGTAAGGAATTAAAATAATCACAAAATAAAAAAGTGCCCCTATTATGGATTTTTGAAAATGTCCTTTCATGTAGTGTGCAACATAGCTCTAAGTGAATGAAAACATCCTGCAAAGTTTTAAATCTGAAAGTGCACCATATATAGCACCATTTAAAGTTATTGTCTTTCAAAAGTAAGAGTTGACGGAGTCAATTACTTTAACTGTTTTTAATTACATTAATCGTTTTTCAAACGAGTCATAAGCCGTTTCGTTGTGACATCAAGACGAAACATTAGCATATTGCCCACCACACGCGCGCAGACACCAGGGAAACTTAAACCTCAAACCGGCAGCTGATCCTGTGGACACTGGATAGATCATGTCGAGAACACACTGTGCTCATAATGTGAAGGTAAAGCCATTTTTTCCCCACTGCACAAGGACGAGCATGTGAAGAATCTGTGGTTAAAATTCATACCACAGTAGTATAATCCTAAACTTTTGCTGTTACCCTTATTTTACCGACGACCGCTTCTCAAAACATAGTTTTGAGTTTTAAATTGTGTAGGTCTCCTGCTAACTGGCTAACTCTCACTGAAATACTTCAGCTAATCAGCTGTGGGCCACTATTACCTAAAACAGTGTCTATTAATGCAGATTGTCTGTCGTTCTCACTACTTTGAGGAAATATTAAGCATGGAGCAAGAATTGTTTTACCAACGTTTATATTACATCAGTCATTCACGCTGGAGCTCGGCTAATGTATGCACTGTTATTGATACAGTTTCCACATGTTCGACGCAATAAATTAGAAAAATTTATTAAAAAAATTAAAAAACTCACGTTCGGATTGATATGATAAAATCGATGTCATCGTTCGTTACTGTTTAGTTTACGGTGTAGGAAGCCTCAGGACAGCTGACGTAGTTATGGCAATGGCAATTTTTGTTTTCGACACGCACACTCACGGCGGTAGATCAATCACAACAGACTGAGCTGTCTGGCCAATCAGAGCAGAGTAACATGTGGAAAGGAGGGATTTAGAGAGATTGATTCATCTGACGAGTCATTTGAGAATCACTGAAAAATGTGGTGATGTGCAAATGTATATTATGAGAAAGTTTTTGGACCTTTGATGCATGTAAACCTGTTTGTTGAAAACAACATTAGGAAACTTTAAAATGGCATAATAGGGGCACTTTAAAACAGTTCCATAAAAGGAATTAAAAGAGATATACAATACAGTTATACAATTTATAAAATGAATTAAGAGTAAAAAGATGATACATAGATAAACTTCTCATCTGGAAAAACACCAGTATATAATTTTTCACAACTCCCAATTTTACTCTGAGATTTTCCCATGGTAATTACACTGTGTCTGTGGTGTTCTTGTGGAATGCCTAAGAAATCTATTGGATGTATCCAATAGACCTGATTTGTCCCTAAAATTGTACAGGAGGAGCTCTAGGACTCACGGGGTAACCCCGGGTTCACTGCCCTGATGGTCCGCACCCCAAAGATTTGTCCGGAAGCTCAAGGAATGGAATCAATCCGGTCCGCACCCAGACCGTTAAACCACTGATGGCTGATCTGAAAAAACAACAACAAAAAAAAACAGAAAATGTATGAGAAATGGTCATGAGTTTATTTAATCTAAATTTGTTCATGGACAGACGAGGTAACAACTTAAGCAACAGCAGTTATTCCCAGTCGAATACTGTTTAAATAGTCAGTCTACAACTGAAAAATAAGCAGAAATGTTTCTTGATTCACACAAGTGCTCCTAAAAAGAAATGTAAGCTTAGAGCCCTGCAAGTTATGCATTACAACATGTTAATCACATAAGGCATCTGATAGTTAGTCAAAACATATACTTACAAAGCCAAAGATGCTCAGTGCAGTGGCTCTTTTGCAGCATTTGGGCTGTAGCTCCTGTTGACACGGCGAGAGAAAAGAGAGAAACAGAAGAAACATTATTTTTCATTAATGATTATTGGCTAATGACTGTTATGAACATGATAAATCACATATCTAGGATGACAGCTAGATTGATCAATTACACAATCAGATGACACAGTTTTACCAATAACGGGCATATTAGAGTTTCTCAAATATTTTGCAATGAATATTTTTCAATTAATCTATTAGTCTGCCCTTACATTGCTTTAAATGCGTTACTATTTTGAACATGTCATATTTCTGTCCTGTGAAGAGTGAATCGTAACGTTATGTAACGTTAGCTGTCACATATCTCTTACGACGACGACACTTTGAGGATTCGCGAGCCTGCATTAATTCGGCACTGAATAAAAACTCTGGCGTTCTCCAGAGCGCGAAAACATAAGCACAAATATGCACTGGAGCGTTTGGCAACTATGTTTCGCCAGTATATTATAACAGTATCAATTGAGGGTGCTCTTGCTTGCGCTTGAGGGTGCATAGCGCCCCCACAGAACCGGGAGTGGGAGAGAGAGAGCGCGAGAGAATGCCTTTGAGAAAACGCGCTAGGCCTAACGTTAACGTTACTTTCAAACGCCACACACATTAACTGACGAGTAAAATATCCCATAACTGGTCGCAAAAAAAGACAGAAAACCATTGTTTGTGCTAGATTGGGTCCATCTACTGGAAAAGACAGACAGTCGGCAGTTTTTGAGGAAAACTATCCTTCAGACTGTCCTGTTAGCTCAGCTGTTATTAAAAGCCTATTAGATTTTATACTTTATTCATAAATTTAGCTATATTTAATTGATATTGGTAATGGTTTACATTGTAAAAGTAACTTATAAAATAAATTTGTTCAGTAAAAAGTACTTACCTCAGAAAAACTCACAGCTGGCGTCTAGCGATAGCGATCCACTCCCAGCAGGGACCAAGGGACGTCCGTTATTGCGCGCACTCGACACGTGACGTCTGCCAGGTTGTTGCGCGCATTGCGCGGGCTTTGCACGCAACAATGTAAATTTTGTGAGGTGTATGTAAGCAAATATTATATATGTGTGTGTATACAGTTTGCCTGTATGGGAACCATAGATGGGAACCAGTTGTGGATTTTTATTTTTTGTTATTGGAGAAAATGATAATATAAAAATGACTCTCGTCTCATAAGAACTAATTTTAAATCCTTCCAACCATCTGTTTTTTTTAATTTGTTTAACTTTTAAACATCCAGCGTGTTCATAAATAAATGAGAATGCAGATTCATGATTTTCATCTACAGAACAAGATGTGGGGAAAAAAACTATACAACATTATATGACATTTTAATATGCCTAAAACATAAATACAATACACACTTTAAGAAATCTTCTTCATTTACAGTAGCACTACTGTTTTTGCATAAACAGTAAAGTACTGCAAATTCCCATACACAGTAAGTTACTGTAAATTTCATAAAAATACCCACAATGCAGTGCATATTACAGTAGTTAACTGTAAATAATATAAATGGTATTTTACTGGGCTTTTTTGCGGTAAGTAACTGTAAAATTACGGCAAAGTCTAACAGTGTGGTTGTCCTGCATCTTCAATAAACAAGCTACAGTTAGTCCAAAATGCAGCTGCTAGAGTTCTTACTAGATCAAGAAAATATGATCATATAACACTGATTTGGTGATTTTATCATCACTTCATTGGTTACCTATAAAGTTCTGTATTAATTACAAGGTATTGCTTCTGACTTATAAAGCCCTAAATGGTTTAGCTCCAGCCTATTTAACGGATCTTCTATCGCCCTATAATCCATTGCGCTCTTTAAGATCACTAAATTCGAGGCTTCTGGTCATTCCTAGGATATCCAGATCCACCAAAGGAGGGAGAGCATTTTCACATTTAGCTCCAAAGCTCTGGAATAGCCTTTCTGATATTGTTTGTTGCTCAGACTCACTCTGCCAGTTTAAAACTAAAGACGCATCTGTTCAGCCAGGCATTCATATAAAATTTTATCTTATAATTACTGTAAATCCGGCCTCTAGTTCATAAACGCCAGAGGAGAACTGGCCCCCGACTGAGCCTGGGTTCTCCCAAGGTTTTTTTTTCTCCAGTAGGTCACCTGATGGAGTTTTAGGAAACCATTAGGTCACTTAATGGAGTTTTTCGGTTCCTTGCCACTGTTGCCTTTGGCTTGCTCAGTTGGGGATATTCAAATGAATTAACCAATCATTAATACCATTGATCAGCTCTACCAAACGTGGATGTCTTTTTTCCACTAATAAACGAACATTGTTATGTTGTTTTGATTATACTGTGAAGCTGCTTTGATACAATCTGTATTGTGAAAAGCGCTATATAAATATACTTGACTTGACTTGACTTGAATTGGCTTTATTTTGGCCAGCTCCATCAAATGGAAGAAGCTTGCTTTGACAACAGCCTTGATCTGGTTGTCAAATTTAAGCTCAGAGTCCACTTTAACCCCAGGTTTGTGATACTAGGTTTCATATACTGGGAAAAAGAACCCAGATCTATCCAGAAAATTTAGTTATAAGCATTTCACAGATTTACTGTCAGTACACCATAGTTATACAAATGAATTAAATGCATTCATTTCCATTCAAATGGATGGAAACAGATAAAGGATGGGGATTAAAAGATTCCTTATCCTGTGGCTCCCTCTATTGGGCAACATTGATATCACAATATGTACCCCTAATTATAAGATTATACAGCGGTAAAACATTTATAGTACAACAACTGTACAGTATAAATTTTATGAAAGTTTAATAGAAGGTAAGATGTAATAGTTCAATACAGTATATGGCAGTTTTCTAGCATATTATTATTATTAGTATTATTATCAATAGCCTAAAAATACAATTGAGTATGAGTAGTATAATAGTAGTAATATACTGTAATAACTATGAATAAAATAGCATATATAGCATACATTTTAATATAATATAGTAGATAAAATAAAAATAGCAAATAAAATAGTACAATCATATAATGGTATAAGTCATAAAATAATATATATATATATATATATATATATACTGTATATATATATATATATATATATATATATATATATATATATATATATATATATATATATATATATATATAATAAGCAGAAGAGTCGCAGTCTCTTGGAAATACAGAGATCAATCTGACAGGCTTTCTTCAGCCTTCCTTGAGGTTTATGTTGTCCTGGTTCCACTGGCTAAAATGGGGAAAAAATATAAATGAGCCATGATTAGATGACAAGCAATCAAATCACCTGCTCTTTGAAAAGATGAGTCGGTTTAGCTCTGTCTGTAATTCTGACAGCCTGAGCTATCCTGTCAAAGTCCTCTGGCTCACTGCATTCCAGCGAAGACTCATTTTTAAGACTCATAATATAAACTGTAATATAAGCTCAGACTTCATAAGAATCATGTAAACTTTATATTATTTCTTATAAAGTCTCAGTTTTCATAGCTAACTAGTGTTATGGCTAGCTATTATCAGTCTAACTTTAGTGGCCAATTTGTTGTCAACATAATGTTATAATATAAAACCAAAAACAACTGTTCAGACTTACATGTGAAAGGTTATTCCCTGAGAAATGGATTGGATTGTACGACGGTTTGAAAAATCTTGTGTATAGGCAATTTAAACCCAGAGAAAGGTCCCACCTTTCAGGGTTGACTCGACCAATAAGAAAGGTGGAATTTCCAAGTGGAAAATTCCTCTGTTGGGAGGATTTATGAATCTGTCTCAAGTGTGGTTAGACACTGGCCTTGCCGTTTGTGTCCATTTATACTATAGATGTAACAAACACACACTGCATTCTATGAGAACGTGATGTACACTAAAGTGTGAGTCATTAAATTAGGATAATTAGATAGGAGACACAATATAGTTTGGGTTATATATTAACTAGTAGTTCTCTCAGAAAGCATGCATTAAAGGGGTCATGACATGAGAAACCAAATTTGCCTTGATCTTTTGGTATTTAAGAGGTCTTTGTACCATTAAAACTTCCTGCAAGTTTCATAGCTTAAAGGTTGTCTCAGTCATTTCAGGCCCAAAAAAGCCGAAACATAAATGATCACATTCATCTAATCTTTCCTAACAATCCGCTAGCTGCCCGCCCCATAAGCATGCCGTCCAAAAACCGTGTCTCTGTTATGTTTCAGCCTTTTTTAGGCCTGAAATGACTGATACAACCTTTAAGACATCCTCCCCAATATAAATGAACAATTTATTTAATCAAGCTCTAAATGCAGCTCGTTGTGGATCCATGGTCTGAAGTGACGTCACGGTACGAAGTGACGTACCAGTCGTTTGCATATGACCGCCTCAAGCGCAGGACAACTACGCCTCATTTCACATCATCACATCGTTGTTGCGTGCCTCGCGCCCACATGTGTTCAGTCGACGTGCAGCGAGTGGGTCTGTTTACAAGAAGATTGCGATGCCACGCAGATGTGCTGTTCCTGGCTGTGGACAAACAACACGTTTGAATACGCTGACGTCAGGGAAAAATAGATGCAGTTTATTTTTTTGTGGACGTCCCAGTCATGGCAGTGTTAATACGTGTGTGTTCTCTACATTTCAAGGATTACTATTTTGAGAACAAATCACAGTATGATGCTGGCTTTGCCAGAAAACCTTTGCTTAAAGATCAGGCTGTGCCCACTATTCTGGGCCCAACAACGATGCCACAAAAATACTTTTTATGCATAAGCAACACTGACGTTAGTCAATTATAACACTAGGCGTTAACACTGAACTCTTAAAGGAGAAACACCCCCAAAACAGACTGTTTGAATCAGAGGATGAGAAAGAGGGTGGGAAAAGGTAATAAATCACTACATTTTAAAAGGTTTTTGTCCAAAAAACTATAGTAATATAATTACTATAATTATAAAAACTATAATTGCACCTAAGGGAACATAATAAAACAAAAAACAAAAGTCATGTCATGACCCCTTTAAAAATACAAATGCAAGAGGCAGACTACAAGACATAATATTATCACAAACAATGTCCTGGGATGCATGATCATGTAAATATCAGTTCGTCTAAATTAATGATGGAAAGTCTGTTTTCAGGGCTGCAGGTCTTTCCTATGGCCTCGGTCTGAAAACATGACCACATTTTTAACAGCAATAAAATCTTTTCTCATGGTAGTCATGGTTGCCGTAGTTGGGGAGATGGGACCATAGTGAGTTTTTAAAGATTATTTGTTAAATATAACAAATAATCGTGTCTGATTTGTCTCAGTCATTACAGTTATCTGTTTTCAGCGGTTGTTATCGAGGAATAACATAACGCTGCATGGCGCGATTGACCGATCAGAATCAAGCAGTCCACAGAGCCATGTAATAACATAAGTTATTTCGTTATTTCCATTACACGAGAGTAGATGTTAAAACTTCATGCTGATTTGTACTCGGCTTTCGCCAAGATAAGCAACACTAAGACGTAGCTTTACAGTAAACTATGCTTCTCCATCCATTTACGCTTCTTTCCATATGAGGGTGTGACTCCCCTTCTGTCCGGCGTTAACGGCTGCAGTGTACTTGGCGCGTCAGCACACACGACGGCTGCAACTACAGTGTGGTCTCCCTAGTGGACCAACACGACAACCGTCTGGATTGAGCTGAGTAGGGGACATCTCTAGGGTCTTCAAGTGGGCACCTTCCGTCCTCAGTGTTTCGTCGACTAGCCCACGACACCTCAAGAGGGCTCGACAGTGACTCTGGCGTCCCAGAGTCACCCCCCTCCGTCCCCCACTCAACTCAGCCCAGCTTACTGACCTCTACATCCCTCCTGCTGCTGAGACCTAACCACAATCTCACTATCTCTCCGCAACCCAACCATACGCGCCAACCCGATTGATTAAGGCTGTCGAGCCCCACTGGTGCGTTAAAGCAGTTACAGTGGCAACGGTTCCGTATGGCATACCACCTAACGCAAAACACAATATCTACCCAACCACCCGTCATTCTATACTATACAACCTATACAAATTGTATAGTATACTATACAACCTATACTATACAACCTATACAAATAAACCAACAGACTCTTCAAGTTTTTCAAGAATTCTACGAAACCGTAGCGTGGCGGCCTGTACCTTGCCAGCTAGAATCTTTCCGTCTCAACCACAGCCAGTTGCTGCTCCTTTCTGCTGCTTCAGATAAGTTCTTTACTGTGCGACGCAACTCTTGGCCGCTGAATCCGACGTCCCTGAGGAACCGGGTTGTAGAGTGTGCCACAAAACCTCGACAACCCACTTCCACTGGATAAACCTGGACTCTCCATCCTCGCTGTTCTGCTTCAGTGGCCAAATGAGCATACCGCAGTTTCTTCCTCTCATATGCCTCATCTACAGCATCCTCCCATGGCACTGTCAACTCTATCAGTTGAACAATGCGTGCTGATCCAGACCACAAAACAATGTCTGGTCGTAGGTTAGTGGTGGCAATCTCAGGTGGAAAAATAAGCCGTTGATCAAGATCAGCCAGCATCTTCCAGTCCCTAGCAGCTTCCAGTTGTCCTGGCCGAGAATTGGTGTTAACACCTTTTCTTGGTGGTTGCTCGCCTGGGCGGAGGAATGTTGTCTTCTGCGTGTAATGTTTTGCTAGAACATGCGGCAACTTATTGGTCATACTACGCTTGCCTTCCAATGCTAAAGCCAAACATCTCAGTACTTGGTCATGGCGCCAAGTAAACCGACCTTGGCTAAGAGCCACCTTACATCCTGTCAAAATGTGCCTTAATGTGGCAGGTGATGAACACAAAGGACAAGAGGGATCCTCTCCTACCCAGAGGTTTAGGTTCTGCGGTGATGGGAGAACATCATATGTTGACCTAATAAGGAAACTGATCCTACTCTCTTCCATTGACCAAAGGTCTTGCCAGCCCATTTTGCGTTGTTCCACACTCTCCCATCTCATCCACTCTCCCTGCTTGGCCTGGGAAATGGCCTTTATACTCCTCATCCTCTCCTCCTGCTTTCGCACCTCGTTGACTACCAGCTTCCTCCTTTGAGCTGGGCCTGCCTTGTGCCATTTAGGAGGAGCTAACCTGAGCCCAAAACCCCCTCTTCCATGCTGTACCTGTCCCACGATATCCCCTATTTGAAGGTCAGCCTTTGCCTCTACTACAGATTTCTTTGCTGACCACTTTCTACCAGTTTTTAACACAGGGGCTGCCTCCCTTACACATTTGTCACGTGACTCTACTAATGTCATTTCCAGTCTGACCTTGGCACACTTAAACTCCTCGGTTAAAGCAGAGACTGGCAGCTGCAATATTCCTTTACTATAAAGTCCCACTCTGCTGAGGCAGCGTGGAACTCCCAACCATTTCCTGATGTATGAACTTATTAACGCTTCCAGCTTATCCACTGTTGTCAAAGAAACCTCGTACACAGTCAGTGGCCACAGCAACCTCGGCAGTAGACCAAACTGAAAGCACCAGAGTTTTAGTTTGCCTGGTAGAGCACAGCTGTTTATGCTCTTCAACCCTTCCACTGCTTGTTGTCTAACTTCTCCCACTCGAACTGTGTCCTTTAGATCTCCATCGTACCATCTCCCAAGACTTTTCACTGGCTTCTCAGAAACTGTTGGTATTGCCTCACCATTAATAAAGAATGTTTTATCTACTACCTTTCCTTTAACTATGGAGATGCTCCTTGATTTAGAGGGCTTAAATTGCATTCGTGCCCATTCAATATTATCTGTTAACTTCCCCAATAACCGATTAGTGCAGGCTACTGTTGTAGTCATGGTTGTCATGTCATCCATGTATGCTCTGATTGGTGGTAGTCGCAACCCAGAAGCCAAGCGCTCTCCTCCTACTACCCATCTTGATGCCCTAATGATTACTTCCATTGCCATGGTAAAAGCCAGTGGAGAAATTGTGCATCCTGCCATTATTCCAACCTCTAAGCATTGCCATGCAGTGCTGAATTTTGGAGTTGAGAAACTAAATTGCAAATCTCCAAAATAGGCTTTCACTAAATTTGTTATTGACATTGGTACTCTGAAAAAATCAAATGCTGCCCAAAGAAGCTCATGTGGCACTGAACCATATGCATTGGCCAAATCCAGGAATGTCACATGGAGCTCCTTCCTCTCCTTTTTAGCTGACTGAATTCGTTGCCAGATAACATTGATGTGTTCTAAGCATCCTGAGAACCCTGGAATGCCCGCTTTTTGAACTGAAGTGTCAATGAAGCCATTCTTTAATAGGTAGGTGGACAATCTCTGGGCAATAATGCTGAAGAAAATCTTACCTTCAACGTTTAATAGTGAAATAGGACGAAACTGACTGATGCTTGTAGCATCTTTTTCTTTAGGTATAAAGACTCCACCTGCTCTGCGCCATGCTCTAGGTACAACCTGTTTTTCCCATGCCACTTTTAACAATTTCCACAGAATTCGCAGAACTCCTGAAGCACTCTTGTACACTCTGTACGGAACTCCATTAGGCCCTGGAGATGATGAAGCCCTTGCCTTTCTCACAGCCTGCTCTACCTCTTTCCACTTAGGTGCACAGACCTCCATTTGGTATTCTGGTGGGTTGATAGGTGGTATGTCTGATGGAATTGACATATGCTCATGCCTTTTTGCATCTGTATGCGTTTCCTCCAAATATCTCTCTAGCTCAACTCTAGATGCTTTTAAAGTGCCATTCTTCTCACTGGTGAATAACTTCTTTACGAATTTGAATGGGTCTTTATAGAAATTAGCCCTCGCACGTTCCTTCTTTTTGTAGCGTTTCCGTAGACGCTCAGCTCTGCGTAATGTTGCCAGCTTATCTTTTATGTCCCTTTGTAAGAGATTGAGTCCCTCCTTCTGACTTTGTTCTGCTCTTTTCCATTGCTTCCTCAACTGTCTCCTTTCTCTAACTAACCCTTAAATTTTCTGCTGCCGTCTAGACATTCCAGGAGCAGTTTGTAGTTAATGCACTGTGAACTAAAACGAACAAGGACTAACATTAACAAAGGTTAATAAATAGTGTAAAAGTATATTGTTTATTGTTAGTTCCTAGGTGTGTAACGGTTCCATACCGTTTTCAACAGTCACTAGGAGTGCTGTATGCTCTAATACGATCAGTCATTTACTCCGTCTTCACCCGGGTGTTGATAACAGATGAGACCTGAACACCACACATTGCTATCTGTGTTTAAACTAAACTCATTTAAGCCTTTCCAATTTAAACATTCAAGCGCAAGAAGACATGAAAGAGACTCGCAGGCGCTGTGAGAAGGTTTGTGTATTCACTTATCCGAAGCGCGCACATGGAAAACTGTCTCAGACAGTGCGCAAATATTGAGTTCTCTTTAAAGCCTTGCGTACGGACAAATTCACGGACAAATTCACACAAGAATGTTATAAACATGCCCATCTTGGCGAGCATCCTAGCAAACATATAGTAGGTTATGTCTTAAAAGTTGTATCAGCGATTTCAGGCAGCCTAGGCTCTGAGATCTGCACACAAATACAAATGGGTACAACCACCACTCAAAACCAAAATAAACAGTGTTCCAACCAATCACCGACAGGGGCAGGTGTTGTGAGGTTTTGCGCTCGTGCACGGCTGGACGCGAAGTCGGAGCAAAACCCTGTCGGTGATTGGAACACTGTTTATTTTGTTGTTTTTTTTGGTCAAGAAAGACAAGGTATGTGTATCAGTATCAGATCAGTGCATTGTCTTAAAGTGACAGCAGCTTAATATACCTGCTGTCTGTGTTTTTAATGTTAAACAACAAAAGACAAGAAAATCACTCACTGCTCTTGACCTAACAGCTTTTGAAATTTGATTAATGATTAATCTTTATTTAATTTACACAGTGAATATTATATGCAATGCTAGTTTTCATTTGATTACATTACTCAATTTCTGTATCAGAAAACTAGATACATAAATAACCTGAAAAGCACTGTTTACTTTATTTGTATCTTTGCCCTATTGTATTTATTTGTGCTATTGCTTGTAGTTTGATTATTTGTTGTCACGGAGCAACCCCGTGATCATGAATGGACTTAGTGTACATAACACACAGACATATTGTCGCAGCATTAACTTACTGACACTGTTTTCATGCATACTCGAACTTGTGCAATGTTTGTGAATATTTGAAGTTTTGATGTGTTTAGGATATGTGAGGGTACGACTAGTATTTGCCCGTTATGTGTAGTGGATATCTATAAAGTGTTTGGGTAACATTAGCCACTAACATTGTTCATTCATTCTTATAAATAACCACAATACACATAGCCTACGTTTGATTTTAAATCTTTATTTAAGTTTGGTTACACAGTACAACAAATATTACTTGCTTGTGAAACACCATTGACCAAAGCTGTACTGTTTTGCACTGTATTGTCTGACTGGGAGAAACCATGTTGGGTATGACATAACTGCTTTTGTTGCAACGTTCCCACAAAAAAGACTAAATATTAGTAATTTTTTTCTTCAACATTTATTTTTTTCTTTTTCTTTGTTTTTGCTTTCTGCGGTGGGATTTGCACTGTCTGCACAATAAATTCTCCTCAACTGTGATTTCCTGTCACCTTGATCTTATTATTCCTTATATCGCAAGGATGATCACTAACAGGTCTTATTTTCTTTTTTTTGACAGTAGACTTTTTTTCCCCTGAACATAGCCAAACCGTACTGAAACCGTGACCCTAAAACCATGCTAAAAACTGAACCGTGAGCAATTTGAACCGTTACACCCCTTAATCCATGAACTAATGTTAACAAATGAGAACTGTAAATTGTTACCTATGTTTTATATAATTGGAGGGAGCTTTGCGTTATATAACAGGACATAGATGAGCTTAGTTCCGGAGATCATTATGTCTAGTGACACAGTCATACAAAAAAGGGTGACAAGATGAAAGATTCCATTGCAAGTCAATTTTTTCATGCTGAACAGAAATAGCTCTGTACTCTTGGAGTGCCAAACTGGTTTATTTTGCTTCCTGCTGACAATAAAATCCATCTCTTCAAAGAATCCTTTGAAGGGATAGGATGTGTGCGAGCATCTTTTTAGCATGAAGGCTTTTGAAACAAAATTCTGTCTTCAAGTATGTGAAATTTAGTATGCAACTGATGTCCAACAAAAGATGTCATGGCAGAAAGCTCAGATTAAATTCTCTGCCTTAGAAGTTCTTAGTAGTGTTCCTAAGCAATTTAGATCAAATATATCATGATTGTGGATTTTTGTTCATCATGTTTCACTGGTGTAACATTCAGCTCTCAGTAATTGCTCCCTCAGGCAAGTCAGACTAATAATTAAAACAATTGATAAAAAAAAAATATCATGGAATATTAACAATTAAACTATCCTCTGATACAAACTGAAATATTCCTCCTTTCATTGCAAATGTCTCTCAAACATGATTTTTTAAACACAAGACATTGAATAAGGAAATATACTTTCTTGTGGTTAAAGATTGTACAAACTGAGAACAATAAAAAGTTTTTAAAGGAAGATAATTTAGTTTTTTTTATAAACAATAAAAACTTAAAATTAAATGAATATTCCTTGTACTGTATATACCACAGTGCTAATTATTCTCCATAACATTTCTACTAAATTAGCAGATTTATAGCAAGACACTACAGCAAGTATGAAATTCAGTTTCCGTGTCGCAAAAGGTTAGTATGTAGTTGAAAGCATTAAGATGTGCTCCCTCATTGTTAGAGAGAACTGTGGCTTTTGAACAGAAGGCTTTTATAAGTGGAAGGAGTGTGAGAGGAACCAGAGTAACAATGTAATTTCATTTGAATCAGATTAAGGGGCCAGAGGACATATTAAATAAAGCATGGCTATAGTTCATCATGACCGTCTATTGTTGTGTGAATGGGGATCCTACTTCATTTCAACAACCGTCTGACATTTAGAGAGAGAGAGAGAGAGAGAGAGAGAGAGAGAGAGAGAGAGAGAGAGAGAGACGGCATGCTGAGCTCAGTGTGAGTCAACACTCGTTCTCTTTCCTCCTCAGTCTCGCTCCTGTATCAGTCTTCCTCACATATTCATATCCACTATACTTGCATATTCTATAAGCATATAGTCTGAACTTGCTGTGCTTTTATCAGTAACACCTTACGTAACACCTTAGGTTTAATTTGTAAATTCACAATTTACAATTACAATTTTCACGTTTGTTCATTGTACAAAACCTGTTGTTACATTATACAAATTGAAACTTAAATACATATTAGTGTATGTATAGCATTAACTAATAAATGCTGTACATGTATTCATTGTTAGTTCATGATACCTAATGCATTAAGCTAACTAATGTTGACGAAAATGCCACTATTAAATTACTTGACATAAAATAGCAAAACTAATTTCGAACTTATCTTGTTGACAAGTATGAATTAACCAAAATATTTTGTAAAACATGATGAAATTCAGTCCCTATAGTTTATCACGTTTTATCATTCTTATATCAGTGAATCTTAATTGAAAAAAAGATTAAAGTGTATTAAAAATATATTAAAGAGCACAGGTATTTAAAAAAAAAGTTAAAATAAAATAAAAAACTTTATAGCATAGTGTTCAAAGTAAAAATTTAATTTGAATAGTTTTTAACCAGCAGCCATATCACCCTATAACCCAAGACTGGTTGCCCACTGAAGCTAAGCAGGGCTGAGCCTGGTTAGTGGAGACCTTCTGAGAAAACCAGGTTGCTGCTGGAGGTGTTAATGAGGCCAGCAGGGGGTGCTCACCCTGTGGTCTGTGTGGGTCCTAACACCCCAGTGTAGTGACGGGGACACTATACTGTCAAAGAGCACCGTCCTTCGGATGAGACGTTAAATCGAGGCCCTGACTCTCTCTGGTCATTAAAAATCCCAGGATGTCTTTCGAAAAAGAGTAGGGGTGTAACCCCGGCATCCTGGCCAAATTTGCCCCTTGGCCTCTGTCCATCATGGCCTCCTAATCATCCCCATATACTGATTGGCTTCATCACTGTCTCCTCTCCACCAGTAAACTGGTGTGTGGTGGGCGTACTGGCTCAATATGGCTGCCGTCGCATCATCCAGGTGGATGCTGCACATTGGTGGTGGTTGAGGAGATCCCCCCCCCTTCCATGTAAAAGTGATTTGAGTGCTGAGAAAAGCTCTATATAAATGTAATTAATTGTTATTATAATTATTAGTATTAATATTTTAATAAGAGTCTGCAATTCCAATGGCAAAAAGTTAGAAAGATACACATTTCCCAAAAGAGTTTACAAGCCATATACAAACTTGTATGACATGTAATAAGCACATATTTGCCTAAGGGGTCTCCAGTCTCCACAAACCAGCTGCATGTAATCATTACGTCCATTTCAAACAGCTCTTGGGGAATAAGCCTTTGCAGTTAATATTTTGTTGAATGATATGAATAGAGTTTTTAGAGAGATTTTCCTCTTGGCAAAAGTAGATTAAAGATGGCAAGCATTTGATGGAGATGCTAAAAAAATGTTGATTTGTGATGTTACACAAATGATTTTAAGAGAAGCTGGTATGTGCAAATCATTGACCAATCTATGTCATATTTGTGTACACACAATGAGCATTATTGAATTAATGCTGAACACTTTAAAGATGACATAAAATCAACATTTCGATTTCATGTTGGAAGTAATGGATCATGAATTCTCATTACAGAAGTAATGGGCTGCAAACAGCAATACAATTGACAACTGCAGGCACTAGATGTAAAGCACCCATAAGAGAATACAAATGTTGATCTGTGCTAGATAATATGGTTCTTGCTGGATTGCATTGCATGAATTTGTTGTTGCCAGATTTGTTTTACGTACTACATCCTCACTAGTAGATATTCCCTAGACTGATAATCAGAGCCCACCCTCAATGAACCTCATCTGAATTTAATATTCACTCCAAAACTGGGCTCTGTTATAGAGTTGGAGGAATCTGGAAGATTTCTCTCTTAAAAAATGTACAAGGTAAGAAACTGCCAAGTCACTAATGGCCTGTCAAAAAAAGGGAATGATGTAAGAAAATGACATCTAACTCTGTCAATGTAAGAACAAACAGCCCTAGCTGATATTTCATATACAGTAGTACTATTAAAAGTCATATAAATAGACACAAAAATTAGATGAACATCACAACCAACTGTAGCCTATAACAACAGTAAATATTCTTTACTGATGTTTGACAAAAAAAAAAAAATATCTGAAATTTAACAACAAAATTTATTAAACTGAGCTGTGAGTACTTCAATGTTTTTGCTAACTGAAAATAATCAGATAAGATAAAGTATGTGATAAAGAAACAATCAAGGGACTTTTGTGGAAATCATGCTGTTTAAACCCTATTATTTTACTCTTCTCCTTTCTGAACCTATGAAAGATAACAAATATCTGAGAATTTTATTTGAGTTTTTTTTTTTAAGGAACCTGGACAGAAAATAACGTTCTAAACTGTTGGTTTCAAACGTTGAATAGGCCTATTCTCTCCAGCTTCAGAAAGTTTTGAAATTTCTGAAGACCTATTGCATTATTAAAGTCATCAGCAGACCTCTCATGCAACTATCCTCAAAACAGGAAACCTTTACTCAAAGAGAAACCAAATAGAGTCTGATAAGAGAACTCATTTTTTGTTTTATGCTAGAGAGTCTCTTTTAAAAACAATAGCTGAAAAATTCACATTCACATCACGTTACACCCCTGCATTTCAAAACGGAAATTGCTGGCTCACTGAAAGGTCAACGTCATAGACTTGTCATTGTGTATATATTGAAAGCAAATTCCATTTTCTCCTGTATAAAGGACAGCTTAAATTCTTGTTGGCCTAGTGTGTAAATTCTGTCAATTATTTTAAAGTATAAGCAATACTGCTTTTTAAATCCGTTTATGACTTTTAAGCCTCATTCATCACTTTTAATCAACATGTCTGCATTTTTGTAAAGTTCTTTCTAATAAAAAGCTTAGAATCAGTTAATAAAAATGGTCAAATTGCTGTATTAATTTCTAACATCATAAATGGAACAAAAATGATAAACCACAATGATCTGCTCCGTAAGTTTGGTCAAAGAAAATACGTTTTTCAAATGAAAATGCTATATAACCTGTAATTTAGCCCATACCTCAATCTGGTCTCTTTTCACCTCACCTGTGTTATAGTCACCCTGTAGCTCTGACTCCAGACCTGGATAATGAGGAGAGGTTAGGAACATTAATCACACATCTGGCCAGACAGAGGGAGCGTAGGAGGAAAGCATTCACCTCATCTCCTGAACTACAGCCCAGGCCTTCACATGAATGATAATTAAGGCCTAAATACAAACCTCAAGAAAGAAAAAAAGAGTTATTCTTTATTTTGATGAACAAAATGCTTACCAATTAAGCTCATCAATATTGTACTTGGTAACCCTTTAGAGTAAGGTTGTATGTTCAAATATTAGGGATCTTAAACTACTATGAATGAACACACTCTCTGGGGAGAGTGAGCGGAGTGTGTTGGGGGAGGGTCTATTTACACAAGTGCACAGAGTGCTGCGGGCGTGACGTCCAAACTCTTAGACAAATCCGATAACAATTATAAACAATATTTTTTGGTATAATGGAGTAGAATAATTGGACATTTCGTTCTAAAACCATAAATTACCCAAACCCATATCAAAAACACAAATTTTATTTTAAATACAAATGGAAATTTGGAAATCCTGGAAATAAAGGGCCTACCATGTATTTAATACTGGGAATAAAGTGTTTTAAGGGTTAGTAGGGGTGAACATTAGGGATAGGGATATGAAATAAAGCATCCATTTATGATTTTAATAAATATAATCGTATACACTGAATATGTTTTTATTATTGCATGCTGTTTTATAATATACACTGTGGTACACTGTAGGTGCAAACAGTATCTGCCACTACTAAATAACATACATTTACATTTCATGCAAAGAAAATATTGCTATCTTCACTTAGTGCATTTTGTAAGCTAATGTTAGTTAAGGCATAAACTTACGTTAACTAATGGGTCTTTATTGTAAAGTGTTATCAAATGAACATTACATAGTTGTAACGGTCCCATAAAATATCTAGGAGTCTAGGATTCAGGGACACATAACATAAAAGATCGACAACAACGTGCGTGATTCAAAGATAAATATTTATTATAACTCAAACGACTCACAAATCAGAATCAGAAAATGAGAGACGGGGAGCTCAGGGGAGCTCAGCAACAAGGGAGACGGAAATACAACCCCAAAGCTGAAACTCCCCGCTCCTAACTCAAGTTCAAAACGACAAGCAATGGCGAACAGAAATCCTTCCAAGGACATCTCCTTCCGTTTTATCTCCCGTCCTTTTCCAGCACCACCAATCAGAACTAGGAAGGACGGAAACAAGACAACATTAACATAATTAACATAATAAACATTAGAGGACTCCAGGCCAGGACGCGTTACACGCGTAACACCCCCACCCCCAAATGGTGAATGGTGGGGAAAAAAACTTAAACCCACCAATCACCACATAACCGTACGCGATAATGTGTCTGCCAACACATTATTCTTCCCGGATATATGTCTTATCTCCAAATTAAATGATTGGACAAACAAAGCCCACCTCAATAAGCGCTGATTTGAATTGCGCATTTGATTAATAAACACGAGAGGGTTATGGTCCGTATAAACTGTAACCGGACACGAAGAAGAACCTATATAAACCTCAAAATTCTTAAGGGCCAAAATTAAACCTTTGATGTTTTTGGAATTTTTTTTAAAAGTAGCACACCGGATGTTCGATGTCATCAAGCCCCTCCTGCAACAAAACAGCACCTGCACCTGCATCCACAGCCAGTTTAAAAACACGATCGTACGCTGGAGCAGCGAGAACAGGTGCCTGCATCAGGAGAGTTTTAAGGGACTCAAAAGCATACTGACATTCCGGTGACCATTTAAACCCTATTTTTGGACTCAGCAGGTCGGTCAGTGGGGCAGCTACGGCAGAAAAGTTTTTACAAAAACTGCGGTAATACCCCGCCATTCCTAAGAACCGTTGTAGTTCACGACGAGTAGAAGGAACTGGAAATAACCTAATGGCTTCAATTTTGGCATTTACTGGTTTTACCTTGCCACCACCCACAATTTTCCCTAAATAGGTTACGGTTGCTTTTGCAAATTCACATTTAGCTAAATTAACCGTTAAGTTTGCCTCTGCCAACCTGTGAAACACTTGTTGTAGCTGATTGATGTGCTCATCCCATGTTGCAGAGTGAATTACTATATCATCCAAGTATGCCTCGCAACCCGTCACCCCCCACAAAACGCAGTTAACTAATCGTTGAAAGGTAGCGGGCGCGTTGCGTACCCCAAAAGGCATTACAGAATACTGTAAAAAGGCATCAGGAGTAACAAACGCACTAATTTACAGGGTGAACTCCAGGCTAGAATACAGGGTGAACTCCATGAGCTTGCACTACGTTCTGCAATACCATGCAACAGCATATAGTCAACCTGATTTTGTAAACACCTACGTTTCTCAGGATTGACACGATACGGATGCTGTTTAATTGGCAGGTTGTCACCCACATCGATATCATGTTGTAATACTTGTGTTTGGGATGGCACATCTGCAAAGAGTACAACATAACGATTAATTAAATTTACAACATCTGAACGCTGTAAATAAGGTAGATGCAAAAAACAGGAATCAAGGTCAGCAAGTATTTCAGAGTTGTTCAACCGACCCTGAACTGTAGCCACAGAAGGACTTTCAATACCACAATCAGCTTCAGAACCGGACAGCAACTCCAAGGCCTCAGGGACAGTTTCAGCTCCAGATGTTACCTCAGAGAAATCAGGTACCTGAAAAGTACTAGAAACAGGAGAACACACAGTTTGAGGCTGTTCAGCATTAAACAAAGCCAAAACCGACTTTACCTCCCCTAAATTGGATTTGTCCAACTGCTCACGATCAAAATATGGTTTGATCATATTGACATGGCACAGTCTGCTTTTACGGACACAGTCGGGAGTAGCTACAATATAATCCCTGTCAGTAACCTTCTTCTGTATTTCATAAGTCAAGTCAAGTCACCTTTATTTATATAGCGCTTTTTACAATACAAATTGTTTCAAAGCAGCTTTACAGAGATAACAGGAAAACAATGTTGTAATAGTATTGTTAAATTCAAAATTAAATGTTAAATGTCCCCAACTAAGCAAGCCAAAAGCCAATGGCGACAAAGGCGAAGAGAGGCGAAAAAGGCAACAGTGGCAAGGAACCAAAACTCCATCAGGTGACAGAATGGAGAAAAAAACCTTGGGAGAACCCAGGCTCAGTCAGGGGGCCAGTCCTCCTTTGGCCAAGGAAACGAACAGTGTATGATTATGAGTTAGGCAGCATAATGTCAGGAGTCAGATGTGATCAGAACTTTCACGATATTTATCCAGTTCATCTGGTTGGGGTTGGGTCATCCGGCCGGTGAGGAGATGAGTGTGTTGAGATGTCCATGGGCCTTCACAGTGTTGATGGGGCTGGCTCATCAGGGATGCGTTGTCGTCGTGTCCATGTGATGGTCCTTCCTCAGATCTGGATATGGCCACATAAGGGCCACTATAGCGTGCTTGAAGACTAGAACCAAGGATAGGTATAAATACTAAAACTTTGTCCCCAACCTTAAATTGTCGGATCTTGTTTTTTTTTTGTCAAACCAACCTTTCATTTTGGACTGAGTGGCAATCAGGTTTTTGCTAGCCAACTCACAAGCCCTGTGTAACTTGTAACGAAAAGAGCTGACATAATCAAGCAAATTTTCTTGCCTGGCCTCACTCAACCAATACTCCTGCAGTAACTTTAAAGGGCCACGCACATTATGCGCAAACACCAAATCTGCTGGACTAAAACCAGTAGACTCCTGCACAACTTCTCGAACGGCAAACATCAAGAGATGTACCCCATCATCCCACTCCTTTTCAAATTCAAGACAGTAAGCATGAAGCATTGACTTCAGGGTTTGATTAAACCTTTCCAGCACCCCTTGACTCTCTGGATGGAAAGCACTTGAAAATCGGTGGGTGATGTTCAGCTGCTTGGTCACTTGTGCGAAAACACGAGACATAAAATTTGTCCCCTGGTCAGTTTGAATTACCCTAGGAAGTCCAAACAATGAAAAGAATTTAATTAGTGCCTTTACAACAGCGGGCGCAGTGATTTTACGCATAGGTATAGCTTCAGGGAAACGCGTTGAAGAACACATAATGGTCAGTAAAAATTGGTTACCGGATTTAGTACGGGGCAACGGACCCACACAATTAACGATAACATGATCAAATGGTGCATCTACAGCTGGAATAGGATATAAAGGATATGGCGGTATGGGCGGGTTTGACTTCCCAGCCATTTGACAAGTATGACACGTTTTACAGTGTAACTTCACATCCCGTTTTAACCCTGGACAAAAAAACTGTCTCAAGATACGATCGTATGTTTTATTAACCCCTAAATGACCAGCTAAGGGATTATCATGTGCCAAGCTAAGTATTTCACCCTGAAACCAACTTGGTACAACAATTTGTGTGACAATGCTCCAATCACCCTGTACAGAAGCATACGATGGTGTCCATTTACGCAACAGGACATCATTTCTAATAAAATAACCCGTAGCCATATCTGCCAGCTTTTCTTCGGAGACAACCAATTCAAACAAAGAATTTAGTGACTGATCACATTTTTGTTCAGAAATTAGATGCTTCCGAGCCATATGCTCACCCCACCATGGCTTCTGCAACTTCATTGACCTGTGCACACTTTCTTCATCTGACACTGTGGGATTGACATCAATAGGTATAGACCGTGCGATAGCAGTAGAGCTACAGTCAAATGACAACTCAGACTCTCTATCTAGATCCAACTTAACATCATCCTCCACATTTAAGACATCATACTCCTTGGTTTTAGCCATAGCATGTGTCACAGCACACACTGGAAACACTGTAGGGTATTTCCTCTGTAACTCATCCGGACCTTCAGCAACCAGAGGAACAGCAGTGACCTCTGGGTTTACCAGAATTTTTCCGCCAGCCAAATCATTTCCTAAAAGGAAATCTATTCCCTTAATGGGAAAGGTGTCGCACGCAGCCACCGCCACTAGACCAGACACCAAATCCGACTCAAGCTTAATCGAGTGCATGGGCAGATTAACAAACTTCATTCCAAAGCCCTGCACTAACTCACTACAATTTAATGAAGTTTCATTTGAAAGGGGCAACACCTTTTGAAGAATAATAGACCTAGAAGCCGCTGTATCACGTAAAACAGTTACTGGAACTTTTACGCCGCTACTAGTCAATGAAACGACACCCTTCATAATAAAAGGAGAATAAATGTCCAAATCCGCACCTTCGGACTGAAAAGGGCGTGATGGAGAAGGGGTTTCGATCAACATACAGTAACAGGTTTTGGTTTCCTTTTATTCAGCAAAAAACAATTGTTGATCAAATGCCCTCGCTTCTAGCGCACACAGGCCTCACCTTAGCTGCAGCATCCTTAAAATTGACCTGCTCGCTATACCCTTGAGTGACAGGACCACGCTGTGATGGAGAGAAGGATTTTTCAAAACTTTCTGTGCGTCAGAACATATTAATCTGCTAATTTACAATCGACACACAAAATCTTACGGACGTGCTCCCGAGATAACTGATTTCTCAGTTAACACTAACCGCGTTCCCCTTGACACTATTAAAACAACAAAATTAGGTGGCGTCCAAAGGACGACACCTCTTCCGCCTAACAGGAGAGCAAAGGCAAGCAAAATCACAGATCATGAGATTCACACTTCACTCACCTGCATTTCACGCGAGAACAATATCATAAATGCCATCAAACCGATTCGACGAGAGATATAGGAAAGAGAGAAAAAAAAAATGAATTGGACGAGCCCCCATTTATGTTACGGTCCCATAAAATATGAGTCTAGGATTCAGGGACACATAACATAAAAGATCGACAACAACGTGCGTGATTCAAAGATAAATATTTATTATAACTCAAACGACTCACAAATCAGAATCAGAACATGAGAGACGGGGAGCTCAGCAACAATCTCCCGTCCTTTTCCAGCACCATCAATCAGAACTAGGAAGGACGGAAACAAGACAACATTAACATAATTAACATAATAAACATTAGAGGACTCCAGGCCAGGGGCCCGTTCTTCGTACGTCGCTAACTCACTTAGCTGGATTTGATTGTTGGCGATTTGGCATGATCTTGGATTGTTTGGTTCTTCGACGCTCATCCTGGACTTGCTGTCATGGCAACAGGTGCACAAGCTTGAACCTGCTCGCGAGCAGGCTTATTTCGTGTTAGCAGGATTAGATCGCGGCTTTAGCCTATAAGCAGAGCTGATACGGGAGGTCTTTTAACGCAGCGCGATAGTGTACTTGAGAGATATAATTTTTCTCATGACTCGTGAGGATGTCGTTTACATAATTAATTTGTTGCAAACGCATGAACGCACGACTCGTTGAAGTCTTTAATAACAGTGCAGGCAAGTTATTGCGATTCTTAATATTCCAGATTGTAATATTAGGCTATATCAAATTTGCGATTCTTAATATTCCAGATTGTAATATTATATCAAATTTTAAAAAAGGCAGTTGACAGACTAAAATCTCTTAGATGTTCCATATCACAAATATTAGGATCTGTGCATGACTCAAGAATTTTCAGAGATTTATGCACAATATTTGAACGCCTAACAGAACAGAACTGATTTTTTCTATTATACATGTGATTACAACAGGATCCTGCTTGGAGACAGGTGTTTTATGACCCTATTCCCTGACCCAAACCCCAGACCAGTTACAATCCAGCTCTATCAGGACAAGGGCACACAATGAAGAGAACTTTAGCCAACTAAAGTGTCTGAAAAGTCTGAGGGTTGCACCTGACAGGGCCTGTGACATTGCATGTGCCATATTACAGACCATTGCACCATCAGAAAAAAATAAAAAAACATTTCATTAATGTTTAATAAAAGAAGACAAATATGCTTAGAATTCTTTGAGTTTTATTTTATTGTTCTTTGTAAAGAAAAGCCAATAATAATAATATTTTCCCTGCAATAAGAGATATTATGCAAGTCAGCAATAGTTCTCTGTGTGAAATAATATATTAGCACTTACTCTGAAGTTCCTTTGAAGCAACTCTATCTCTAGTGCCAGTTTTTTTTTTCTTTAAGTTGTCAAGTATTTTCAAAATACTCTATTTTCTAGGGGTAGGGGTAAACCTGTCAACACATGCCTTATGCATCAAAAATTAAAAGGAAAAGTACAACACTGGCCACCTCTGCATCACTGCTTTGGTCAGACTCTTATTCTGTAGGCCTTCTGTAGATGTGGACTCCTGCAACTCATATTGCATTCAGAAATAATTGGTACTTAAGTGTAAATTAAGTAAAGTTATTTATGCACTTAAAAATACATGAGAGGGTTTCTTCACTGTCCTGTGCATTGGGGAAAAATGGGCATTACAAAGTGTTGTAGCCTACTTTCTTCCCTTTTGATGTAACATTAGTAAAAGTCTTACTGCACATGCTTCTGCCACTTTCTTGGGAACAGATACAAGTGTTGGTGTATTGTTTAAAACTGCACAAAAGAGGAAAACACAATTTCATTACAATGACACTGGGGGAAATGTGATCAATAACTCATGGCAACATATTTTTTTACATTAACTACATGACATGTAGTTTCACACATGTAGACGTTCACAAGTCAAAGCAATTCATTACTACTCAAGGTTTAACAGTTGATATGACTGGACAGCCATTTGGATTATAGGCCTACTTAATTTAATGCAGCAACAAATTATTTTACAGTGTACTAGGATCATTTAAAGTTAATTGACAAAGTTGCTGCTCCTGCCTCTGGCTGTGGGTCTGAGGAAGAGCTGAACTCAGGGATGGCCTCCACAATGTTCAGTGATGCCCTCCACAACCCAAGGGCCAGCTCTTCTGCCGGGGAATAATTAACGGGGGTGCAGGACGTTTTTTTTTTCTTTTTTTTTTCTTGGTTGCTTTTATAAACAGGCAAACATTTATTAACAGTGTCTTTTTAAAAGAGATTAGTATAAGTACAAATTACCATAGAATATTCTAGTACTTCACTTTTACTTGTTCCCATGTTCTAGTAGTGGGTGGTGACTCTGACATTTACTATGAACAAAGTTATTAAAATTTAGAAATTATTAAATTATATAAAATATATACTGTAATAAGTGATAAAAACATCTAACATGGTCACTACAAACTTAATTTGTCGGCTACTTTTTGCCAGCCCTCTCTCCTAGCTTTTGCACATTTGAGGTGAACATTTTTTATTAAGTTTTTAAATTCTGCAAATCCTTCAAGCAATAACTCTTGCTCGGCTGCGGTGAAAAACTGCGCGCGCTCTTTGGCCACGGTGAGCAGCCAATAGGAGCGTTGCTGATCAATGTTTCTACTATCGATACATATCCCCTTTTAACCCAGCGCATGAACGCGCAATTATCTCAGATAACTCAATCCAGCTATACTAATCATAACCGGCAGGAGTGTTCGAAGTACCAAATTAGCCGGATCATGATGAGCACGATGATATTATCTTGGATGTCTCGTTTGATCTCGGATGTTTTAAGCAACGTACGAAGAACGGGCCCCAGGACGCGTTACACGCGTAACACGCATGCTATTGCGTTAACTTTAATCAGCACAGCCGTATTAATAAGTGTTTCCAAACACACAGTAATTGTAAATGCTTTGCCTTTTTGTAAATATATTATATATTTAATGGTTAAACAAGAAAAAGCTGACAAGATTGTATGCTTATAATTCATTCTGTAAGAATGCAGCCAATTAAACCATGACATTACATCAGGTATATAGAAACGGGAACTACCAGTGATTTGTTAAAAAAAAAATTCTGAGGTCACTCTTTGTGTGTGAAAGTGCAGAGAGATGGATAAGCTCTTTACAATGAGGTTCACATTTATTAACATTAGTTAATGCATTTAGTAACATGAACTCTTAAAGTATTTCTTAATCTAGGTTCTTAAAATGTTAATATGTTTTAATATGTAAAATGAACATGCAAATGCTGTAAAAGTATTGTTCATTATTTTTCCATGTTAACTATTGCATTAGATAATGATGCCAACGTACAGAACTTTAATGGGAAGTGTTTACACATTTCTATAAAAATTTTTTGTTGTCAAACTGAATTCAGTTCTTACCCACAATGCTGAGCTTTCTTGCGCTGTAATTCTTTGTTCGACTGAGCAGTGACACATTTCGCCAATCCACTTTCGGCAGCCCGGAGAATCCAAACATCCCCTCGGCACAAAACATCAATCTGAGCAGAGGCAGAGGGGGGGAAAAAGGAGTTAGAATGACAGGCCGTAATGACGCCTCACAGCCCCTGAGGATCTGTGTTTTTTTAAAGCCGCATTTCTCACTTGTCTTACACGTAGCCGGAGACAGGGCCATCCTCGTGTTATGGAGCATCAGAGATAATAATGGATACTCAGGCGGCGTTGGCATGTGGTGGGAGACTGAATGCGTGACCTCCTCTTGGTCTGGCTGTGGAGAGCTGGTTGGTGGTGGGCTGGAAGCAGAGGGCTTTTGACAAGGTGCAGCTTAAGTGATGTGCTCTAATGAGCTCTAATGAATGGGGGCAGACAGATGAGACAGAGGCAGGACTGCCGGAGCAGATAGAGCCTGTCTAGGGTAAAACACTTTACTGAGAAATTATGACATTAGGAAGTGTGCAGTGTATCATCGCTCATGTCAACACCACTCACTCAACCAGGAACATTTTGATGCTCAGGGGACTTGATGGATTTGCTAATAGAGTGCTGCAATGACAAAGTTTTTTTGAAGGCCAAGCCTGAAGTTTGCATCACCCATATTACCCCGCACAAAAAGCCATGGATGCATTTCTAATCACGTTTGGCGCGGCTGCGTCAGTTAATGAGCATGCGCTTTAGTTAAAAGAACAAAAATATAACTGTTAAGTGCAAACTGTGCTCAATTTCTAAAGAACCTTCTACCGCTATTAACACGACCAGCAATTTGTTGAAGCACTTGAACAGAATGCATTCTGCGACAAAACTCGTCTCCAAGGAGGATACCGACGCCCGAGACAAGAGCGGTGCAACCTCGCCTAAACAAGCTAGATTGGATTTTTGTTTAGGATCGGGAGGGAAGGTATCTTCTGGACAGGTGAAGAGAGGTGTAGTAGCGTATGTGTGTGGAGGAAATTCTGCCCTTATCGACTGTGGAATCGCAGTCATTCCCAAACATTAAAGTCATCTCACCCAAGTACAACACTGCAACACCATCGAGTGCCCGTGTGGAAAGACTTTTCAGTTTAGGGAGTCCAGTGCTGACCCCAAAGAGAAACAGACTTTCCAGCAAGCGATTTGAGAAACTTCTTTTTATACAACCGCTATTTTACTGAAAAGTAAAATTAATGCGAAGTAAAAATGTGAAGTGAAGAAAGAGCTGAGCTGCAATGCAAAGCTCTCGATTTACCGGTCAATCAACGTTCCTACTCTCACCTATGGTCATAAGCTGTGGGTCATGACCGAAAGGATAAGATCCCGGATACAGCCAGGCGAAATTAGCTTTCTCCGCAGGATGGCCGGGCGATCCTTTAGAGATAGGATGAGGAGCTTGGTCACTCGGGAGGAGCTCAGAGTAGAGCCGCTGGTCCTCCACATTGAGAAGGGCCAGCTGAGGTGGCTCGGGCATCTGTTCCGGATGCCTCCTGGACGCTTTCCCGGGAAGGTGTTCCAGGCGCGTCCCACCGGGAGGAGACCCCGGGAAAGACCTAGGACACGCTGGAGGGATTATGTCTCCCGGCTGGCCTGGGAACGCCTCGGTGTCCCCCCGGAAGAGCTGGAGGCAGTGTCTGGGTAAAGGGAAGTCTGGGCATCTCTGCTTAGATTGCTGCCCCCGCGACCTGGCCCCGGATAAGCGGAAGAAGATGGATGGATGGATGGATGAATAACTTTGTAATTTCTTTTGCTCCCTCTGCATAAAACTGAACATTTTAATTAAAGTTGAGCCAGTTCTACCTCCTCCTTCCCCACACTATGAACAGTGTTACAAGGAGGAAGGTAATTTCATGTGCCTCTCCACCACTCACATACACATCTAGTCTACTATACTGTAGCTCTTGTTTTCAGCTTTTGTGAACTAAAAGATAATGATGCACTAGCAAAACAACAATGACAAGGCAGTTTTGACTCTCAGGCAGAACAATGACTTGATATACATAAAATCAGAAGAGAAGCAGTAGAGCTTAATTTACGCTGTCCGTGCTATAATAATAAAGTCTTCATACTCAGACAAAAGAAAAACATTTATCAGATGAAAGACAGATCTAGAGAAAATAACTGACAGACCAGTTTGATGTTAATAAGCACTTTTTTTTTTTTTTTACCAAAGTAGCAATCTATACAAAAAAGAAATTATTCCAGCAAAAAAAAAAAAAAAGAGAAGAAAAATAAAAAAACCCAAAATGGCAGTTACACAGGACTATATATCCAATCTTTCTACTTTGTTGTCATGATGACATAAAGCAGGTCATGCTGGTTACCTGGTAACTTAAACACATTACACAAAATGATACCTGAAAGGGAAGTGACGTACGTAACTGTAAAAACAGGGCCTAAAACAACTTCTTGCCACACCTACCAGTGGCCGGTGACTTATAGGGATAGGTCAATACATTTTTTTAAATTCTGTCGTCATTCACTTACCCCCAAGTTGTTCCAAACCTGTATTACTTTTTTTCTTGTGCTGAACACAAAAGAAGATATTTGGAAGAATATTGGTAACCAAACAGTTTCTGGTCCCCATTGACTTCCATTGTATTTTTTTTTTCTTCAATATTATGGTCTAAATTCTAGAAAAAGTCAATGGTGACCAGCAACTGTTTGGTTACCAACATGATGATGACAGAATTTCCAGTTTTTGCACGGGTCCAATATATTGAAACTGTACACATAGTTTGTCTTTATCAATTGTTTATGCAAAAGCTTTCATTTTCGTCAGTGACTGACAAAATGGGGGTCCCAATCTAGAGGACAAGAGGAGAGCAAGGAGGATTTAGTCTCTTTGCTCCTCTAAGGAACCTGATGACCAGGTCATGCTTCCCCAAAGACTTACCTTCAACTGCATCGTGATGTGCGGCGAAAGTGGCAACATACACTTTGTGTATGTGGTAGGGTACTCAAACCTGCCACGTCCCGTCCAGGAGCCATACATGCAGGTTCCATAGATCGAGACGTGGGTGCCAGAGGGAGGTCCTTCCTCAGCGAAATTGGCCAGGGAGGAGCTGTCGCGAGGTGCACCAGTTCGGAGAACCAAGTCTGGGTGGACCAATGAGGTGCAACCAAAGGGACCTGCTCCTCGTCCTCCCTGATCTTGCACAATACTTGTTCAATAAGACTCACTGGGGGAAACGCATACTTGCGGACTGTGCGCCAGTGCATCCATGCCGAGCGTGCCCTCGGTCAGGGAATAAAACAGGCTGCAATGGGAAGAGTTGTGGCAGGCAAACAGATCTACCTGTGCGTCACTGAACTGTTCCCAAATCAGCTGAACCGTCTGGGGATGGAGTCTCCATTGCTCAGGAAGTGACTGAAATCGTGAGAGTTTGGATGCACAGTTCAGCTCTCCCGGGATGTGAATGGCTCAAACCGACCTCAGATGCTTCTGACTCCATAGGAGGAGGTGGCGGGCGAGTTGCGACATACGGCGGGAACGTAGATCACCTTGTCGGTTGATGTACGCTGCTGTTGCTGTGTTGTCTGAACGGACTAGTATGTGTTGGTCTTTGAGCAATGCTCAAAAGCGGTGCAGAGCCAAACGTACTGCCAGCAACCCATGTAAAGTTGATAATTCCGTGAATAACTGCAATTGAAGATCAAAGAGGAAAAACTACCGACTGCAGCTTTAACTGGTGATTGACACCATTTCATATACTCGCCAATACTCATTTGCATTTGCCGCTTGGCTATTAATTTGAGGCTTTATGAAAAAAATTAACAAAGCACTGGTTATACTGAGGGAATTACATATTTGATGTGATAATGGATATTATGTCACAAGTGTTGTCAATACAGATTCTCTTCTAATAAACATTTTCTTAGGACTAAGTAATTATGGACCTATATTCAATTCAATTAAATTCGTAAAAATGTACATAGAAAATACAGTTAGTTCATCATGTATTAATTTAGGGCATAACATATCGCCGGCGTTGATTCGTCTCTTCACAGGCGTCGAGTCATCTCTCCACAGGCGTTTAGTCGTCTCATCACAGGTGTTGGATCATCTGAAGTCTCCGTGAGAGGCTGGATACAAACTGGAGCTGACGAACGCTATTTACCTCGGGACTTGCGTCCCGAGATAACAGCAGAAAGGCAGATGAGAAATAATTAGCGTAGCTGATGTTCATAATATTAATGCATTCGATCTGATTCAGCAGTAGTATAAAAGGTAAGCATTATGTGAATGCTTGGTTAAAGAGATGCGTCTTTAATCTGGTTTTAAACTGGGACAGCGAGTCTGAGCCTCGAACAATATCAGGAAGGCTATTCCAGAGTTTAGGAGCTAAATGTGAGAACGCCCTCCCTCCTTTGGTGGATCTGGATATCCTAGGAATGACCAGAAGCCTCGAATTTAGTGATCTTAAAGAGCGCGATGGATTGTAGGGCGATAGAAGGTCCGTTAAATAGACTGGAGCTAAACCATTTAGGGCTTTATAGGTCAGTAGCAATACCTTGTAATTGATATGAAACTTAATAGGTAACCAATGTAGAGATGATAAAATTGGTGTTATATGATCATATTTTCTTGATCTAGTAAGAACTCTAGCGGCTGCATTTTGGACTAACTGTAGCTTGTTTATTGAGGAGACAGGACAACCAGCTAATAAAGCATTACAGTAATCTAGTCTCGAGGTCATGAATGCATGAACTAACTTTTCTGCATCAGAAACGGATAGCATGTTACGTAGCTTAGCAATGTTTCTAAGGTGGAAAAAGGCTGTTCTAACATATGAAATATGATTTTCGAAAGTCAAGTTGCGGTCAAGTATGACACCCAGGTCTTTTACTGTAGTGGATAAAGTAACAGGGCATCCTTCTAAATTAAAGTTGTATTGTAAGGGATTTTGTGGGTAGTTTTTTGGACCAATAAGTAATACCTCTGTTTTATCTGAATTTAATAGCAGGAAATTACACGTCATCCAGTATTTTATATCTTTAAGACATTCTGTCAAGTTAGATAAGTTAGTGGTTTCATCTGGCCGTGATGAAATATATAATTGAGTGTCATCAGCATAACAGTGAAAATTAATTCCATGTTTTCTTATAATATTACCAAGTGGCAGCATATATATTGAGAATAGTAGAGGGCCTAACACAGATCCTTGCGGTACTCCATAGTCTACTGATGTTATCTTTGATTTTTCCCCATTTAAGCAGACAAAGTGGTAACGGTCTGATAAGTACGATCTAAACCAGCTTAATGCCTGTCCCTGAACACCAGTGTAGTTTTGTAGTCGATCCAGGAGTATTTTATGATCTATAGTATCAAATGCAGCGCTTAGATCGAGTAGAACTAGTATTGAGATGCAGCCTTGGTCAGAAGCTAAAAGTAAATCATTTGTAATTTTAACTAGCGCAGTTTCTGTGCTATGATACGGTCTGAATCCTGACTGAAATTTTTCATAGATATCATTTTCTTGCAAGAAAGAGCACAATTGAGCGGACACAACTTTTTCTAGTATTTTAGACATAAATGGAAGATTTGAAATGGGTCTGTAATTTGCTAGGTTATTTGGATCTAATTGTGGTTTCTTAATAAGAGGTTTTATTACTGCCAGCTTGAATATTCTTTGAACGTGACCTAAAAATAAAGATGAATTAATAATATTGAGAAGAGGCTCTTCCACTACAGGTAACACTTCTTTAAGTAATTTAGTGGGTATTGGATCTAATAAACAAGTTGTTGGTTTAGATGCAATAATAAGTTTATTTAGCTCTTCCTGTCCTATAGTTGTAAAGCGGTGTAGTTGTTCTTGAGGGGCTATAATTGAGGCTGAATCATAAGACACCATAAGAGATTGTATATTTACAATTGTGTTTCTGATGTTTTCTATTTTCTCAGTGAAGAAATTCATAAAGTCATTACTACTACATTGTAACGGAATATTTTGCTCAGGTGATGCCTGTTTATTTGTTAGTCTGGCCACGGTGTTAAATAAGAACCTTGGATTATTTTGGTTATTTTCTATTAGTCTGCGGAGATGCTCAGCCCTGGCTGATTTAAGAGCCTTTTTGTAACGTGACATACTGTCTTTCCACGCAATTCTAAAGACCTCTAAATTTGTTTGTTTCCATTTACGCTCTAAGTTACGAGTTTCTCTCTTGATAGCATGCGTAGCATTGTTGTACCATGGTGCTCTAGTTTTCTCTCTAACCTTTTTTAATCTAATTGGTGCAACAATTTCTAATGTACTAGAGAAAATGGTGCTCAAACTGCTAGTCATTTCCTCTAGTTCATCTGTTTGTTTGGGTTCACTGAGCAGCTGAGATAGATCAGGTAAGCTATTTGAGAATCTATCTATAGTGTTTGGAAGGATTGTTCTGCCTGGTCGATAACGTGGCGCAACATGACAAATTTCAGCAGTACGTAACATGCAAGTTACCATGTAATGATCAGTTACATCATCGCTTTGCGGTACAATATCTATATCGGTTGGATTGGTTCCATATGATATAATTAAATCTAGTGTATGATTTAGGCGATGAGTGGGACCACTGACGTTTTGCGTGACCCCGAAGGAGTTTAATAAATCTGTAAACGCAGTCCCTAACGCATCATTTGTGTTATCTACGTGTATGTTAAAATCTCCAACAATTATTGCTTTATCGACATTGACCAATAGATTTGATAGAAAGTCTGCAAACTCTTTTAGGAAATCGGCGTAAGGCCCTGGAGGTCTATATACAGTAGCCAAGGCTAGAGATAATAGGGATTTCTTTCTTAAATCTAATAGTGTAACATTTAGCACAAGTACCTCAAACGAATTAAACCTGTGACCTGTATTCTGAGTAACATTAAGAATATCTCTATAGATTGTTGCAACACCGCCGCCACGACCAATCAGACGGGGCTCATGCTTATAACAGTATCCTGGCGGAGTAGACTCATTTAGACCGAAATAATCATTTGGTTTAAGCCAGGTTTCAGTAAGGCACAGTACATCGAAACTATTATCTTTGACCATTTCATTTACAATAACCGCCTTAGGTGTGAGCGATCTAATGTTTAGAAGACCTAGCTTTAGAAATTGTTTATCACTGATATTGAGATTTTCTGGTTTAATTACAATTAAATTTTTCCTAGATCCTACATTATATATATTATTTGGCCTTACTAAACGAGGAATAGACACAGTTTCTATATAATGTTCTACATTGGTGCTTATATCAATTAAGTTGGGACAGCAAAGACTGTGATTTGGACTTTGACTTACTAGTCATATGGTGTGTAGCGTCTTGGAGATGTTGTCCGACAGCACAGCCGCTCCGACTCTGCTGGGGTGAAGGCCATCAGCACGGAAGAGCCTAGGCCGCTCCCAGAACAGATTCCAATTATTTACAAAGAGCAGTCTCTGTTCATTACACCATGACATTAACCATTCATTTAGAGCAAATAATCTACTGAACCTTTCTTGTCCTAGTCGGTACGTGGGAAGCGGTCCAGACACGACGATAGTTGCTTCAGGCGATGTGCTGCGTACGGTCCCGATCAGGCTCCTGTAGTCCTCCTTCAGAACCTCCGTCTGCCGCAGCCTGATGTCGTTCGTCCCCACATGCAGCACGACAGCTCCGACGCGCTCGTCACCGTTCAGGATCTCGGGAACCTGCGCAGCGACATCGAGAACACGAGCACCAGGAAAGCAGTGAGTGCGCACCTTACCTTTACCCGAGGTAGCGCGGACATGACGGACGATGGAACTGCCGATGATCACGGTGTCGTCGTGTTCCGACTCGCGAAGAGGGGAGAAGCGGTTCCGGGTGGAGATCTCAAAGGCCGGGAGGGGTGGGGAGGTCCTTGGTCTGGTCCTGGCTCGCGTCTTCCGCCGTGGAATCACCCAGGGTCCGTGGTGCTGTGTCGGTGCCGGAGTGAATGAAGCCAGGGATGATCGCGTCCTGGTTGCTCGGGACCTGTGCAGAGAAACACACGGAGTAGACGAGGTCGGAGTCAAAAAATTATTAACCACTGACCTGTGAGCATCTGCGCGTGATGTTTCAAGCGCGGACCGTCGATCTCGCAGCTCAGCCTGTCTCTCCAACAGCTCGCGGATCCGTCTCTCGACCGATTCGAGCTCCAACTGCACCGAATGCAGCTCAAAGGTGTCTTCACCTGCACTCAGAGGTAACGTTAGACACACATCCGATATATTCGCCATTATAGCAGATGTGCTATAGTGGCGAATTATAGCTTTCAGTTATACGGGTGTAAATAAGACGATCGACAGGCGAGAGACCACGCGTGCAGTGCTAGCGGGCTAAGGCTAGTAGTAGAAGTTCGGAAAGTTGGTTATAAGTAGCGATATCAAAGCAATCTGATTGTTTTTTATAAGGAATAGTATCCGCGATATGTTCACACGTTTGTAAAATTGGAAAATTTAGGTTTATAACTAAATGTGAAAGAAGAAAATCAAGGATTAGGAATCAATTCGACGGAGTTGTCTCAGTAAGCTTGTGTTAGGGTTAACGCATGCGCATATATGGACTATATTAGTGTCCTCAGTATAGAAATATAGTGAGAGAGAAAGAGGCAGAAGTAGCAGTCAGGGTAGGGTGTCTAGTTTGTGATCATTTGAAAATAGTAGAGGACCAGGCTATTGGCAGCATTATAAAATGGAAAAATAAAATTCTGCCTGTTACTGTTGTATAGAGCCATAACATACATTTCTGGATGTTAAACAGGACCTGCAAAAAAAGAAAGGTCTTGTTGTTTCTCCTTTTTAAATCAAGTCCATTCTTGGTCAGAGCACTTAAGCAGCATGTGGGAGATCAAATCAAATGCATGCATTGATTGGATGTGCTAAACCCAATCAAATGATTGGCACATTTCAAAGAAGAGGGGCTTTGTGAAACAAAGGGCGCTTTCACACTTGGTTCGATTGCCTATTCCGAACCAGTTTTCGATTGCTCGATTGAAGGGACAGCCATTTGTAGTGGTGTCCGAAACAATAGTGGACGTTGTGCCCTCATTCAGTCCCACAATGCACCGCAACGTGTACAGTTGATGTACGCTTAACGGCTAGAAAGTACCCATAATGCACTATGAGATTCACACGCCAAATTAAGTCCAGCGTCTGAATCATCCATCCATTTATCCATTTTCCAAACTGCTGGTCCAATGAGGCTACATAGCAATAGCATACTGGTATAATGTCCTTTAAAAGGAATTATTAGTTTCCAAGACAGATTTCAAGATAAATCTTCTCATCTTACTTCTGGAGCTGCAAGTTTGCTCAGTTTCAAAAGATTATTAAACAGCAAGCTATGCAACTACGCAGTGTCCGAATTCACTTAGTTGTTTTCATTCAGTCCTCCAAGTGGACTATTTTAGTGGACCAATGTAGTGAATGAGGGTATATGGGACATTAAAGGGGGTGAAAGGTTTAGGGGCTGTATACAATCAAAAGTGAAGTAAAGATATTTATGATGTTACAAAAGAGTTAAAGAATATAAAATGTAAAATGTACAGTTTCCAACTGTATTCAACACTGATATTAATAAAACATGTTTCCTGACCAGCAAATCATCATATTACAATGATTTCTGAAGGATCATGTGACACTGAAGACTGGAGTAATGATGCTGAAAATTCAACTTTGCACCACAGGAATAAATTACAGTTTCAAATATATTAAAAGAGAAAACAGTTATTTTTTAAACATTTCCCTTTTCACTGTATTTTTGATCAAATAAATGCAGCATATACCCATAATAGTTTAATAATAAATACTTTAATAGCACTGCGATATAAAGATTATAGATCATAGACATGCATACAAATACATGAAAATGGTTAACTTTTATATTCACTCAATTTGATATTTAACTGGTCCCTGCATCATCTCTCTAACCACCAAGGGGTCCTTGGACTAAAAAAATTTATCTAAAATTTTGACTAAAAAGTTACAAATTGTGTGCATTTGTCACCATAGGTAATACATTACATAATGTACACAATGCAATCAGACCTGTATGTTATAAGCTGTATTCATACAACATTGTAAAAAAAAAAGAAAAAAAGAAAGCAATGATTGTACATGTGATGAAAATAATATTGCAACAATTTTGTGAACACCGCTGCCTATTTCCTCATGTTCTTTTTCCTGTAATGACCTTTCCTGACTCACCTCATTGCCTGCTTCATAACATACTCATCACTCACGCATTTACACAGATATGGCCAATGTGAACCATGTTTATTCTTCCTGTTGACTTTGTCTTTAAAAAGCAGATAAAGCATGAGAGGCATGTTTCCGCTCATCTCTGCAAATCCAAACATAGCTCTCGTACCAACATAACCCTACATCCCTCTTCAGAAATTGTATTTACCACAGAGATTAAACCGGAATGGAAGCGAGCCCCTGGGAGGACAACAAAATTGATCACATGTTTCTTCTTTTTATCCCTTTCTCAAAGAGAGGGGGATTTTTGAAAAAGCAATTAAACCTGTGTGGAGAGCAGGAACTCAAACGCAGCGATAGCTGAGCGTGGTAACGGGCCAGAGGGAATGTGACAGGTACATGGTAGAGCAGCCCAGAGTGAGTCTCCATCTGCTGCAGCTGCTGTGCACTAATTAGCCCAGCAACAGTGACAAGGCACATTAAGAGCTCTTGATACAGGCTCCCAGGCAGAATTGAGGAAATGCTGGGTAGTCGCAGCCCCCAGAGTCACTTAGATGTCGGAAAGACACGGCAGCGATCATCGAGCACCATCAGTCATGCTGTTTGAGTGACTAATCGTTTGATCGACCAAGCTTGCAGTTCCCACAATACCTCTTTGGTACAAATTCAAGCGTTAATTGGCTTGTAATGCTTTGTTGCTCTCTTAACGTATTCCTCTGATATTTAAATACATGAGAGCCTGTTGCTTGGCCTGCTCTTGATATGAAAGTGAAATTCATTCTGAATATGCATTTTAGTGCAGCTAAATCGTGCAGCTTTAGTAGGTAGTATATCTATATAAATTATATCCATTATATCTCCTCTCACTTCTTGTTTATGTCTTGCAAAAATTTCTCAAGCTTTCATCCAACCACTTTTTTTTTTGCCATTGTAGAATTGTCTGAAAATAAGCACATAAACAAGCATTTCAGAGAGTGCTATGGTGAGAAAAGATTGAGAAATTTTTACTTCAGGGTAGCTTGGCCAGTCATGTGCAAAACAGACCTTTCTGTATGAGTATGTGAGGTTGAGAATGAATCACACAGTTCCTTATACTTCCTTGTCACATGTGTCGTTTTGCCATCTGCCCTTGTTTTAATAATCTGTTCTATTTCAGCAGATCCAGATTGTTAAAATGAACAATATGGAAAATGTGGGATTACAAATCAAACAATCTGTTTAAGATCTGCTGATCCTGTGCACATGAAACATCACATGTAAAACTAAGATGAAGTACATTGTATTTAGCATTTAAGGTAAAGATGATGACATCAGACAAATGATTATGTTAAGCAAAGATTTTAGCAAGAGGTTTCAGCCAGTTCCTGTTCTCTTTATTGTAAGTCAAATGAGACAGATTTCTGAGACTTTCACCTTTTGTCTTTAAAGCAGCTGTCCATAACTTTTTTAAGTTAAAAATAATCCAAAATAATTATAAAAAAAAAAACATATTCTGCCAGTGGTCAAAACTATCTGCTTGCCATAGCTAGATTCAAAACGGTTAGCTTGTAATAATGATTTTAATTCCAGTGGTACTGGTGGGTTTCCGCGGGAAATTCGAGCATGTCTTTGCGTCATTACGTCACACCCGTACACATAAAGAAGGAGTTTCGGCTATACTGCGCCTGAGGAGATGTAGAGATGTATAGGCTTTTCTCGCAGCACTTTACATAATTAAACTTATGGCATCCAGAAAGATCCAAACAACAATCATCAGTGTCAACTGGAGATTCAGCAGTTATAAAACCCAAAAGACTTCGTACTTCGGATTTAAGGTGGCTAGAGAAAGAGAAAGAAACCGTCTCATGCGAACACAAGGATTTAAACATCGGCGGGGCTTTTGGACGGTGCGTGAACTCCGTGTTTTGAAGGGGATCAAAACGGAAGAAGAGACGGCTGAACAAGTAAGACATTTCAATAGTTCAATCGTGTAACAGTAGCCTACCACAGTTTTCTTCATTCACACAGTTATGGAGTTTCCTTTGTTGTGCCTTTCTCGTTTTGCTATTATGGAGAATATGAATTCTGAACTACACAGGTAACCATAAAACACATTAAATTTAACGTTAGTCACGCAATGCTGATGTTGTTAACATGAACAATTTGAGAACAAAGTAGGCTATAATTTGCTCGGTTGCTGTAAATCGCGTTGATTAAATCTAACGATCACTTGTCATGTCGAAAGCTTTTTCCCCCTTAGTTGATCAGAACAAAAATGGATGTTACTTACTTGTTCAGAAGACATTTTCCAGTGAAAATTCTTATGTTGGTCAAACTTTCAAAAAGTGAATCTGTGATTCCGAATGACAGTATCCACACAGCGCGGTGATTGACAGCAGCACTCGCCTCAAAACACTGTGTTCATCCGCGCTGTTTCATGCCGATTTACAACCCACGTAAAGATGATAATTCCGCGAATAACTGCAATTGCAGATTTCGAACAGAGATGGTGACAAAGAGGAAAAGCTGTGGACTGCAGCTTTAAGTATTACATTTTTTTTTTTAACTCTCTTCTCTTGAAATGTGTTGAATTTCTTTTAACCCTGAGGAAAGTGCTCTTGAGAATTTGGAGTTTTGTTGACATGTGTGGTGAAGAACTTTTGTGAAGCTCAAAACACTGAATAACTTGTGTGTGCTTTAGTATTGAGATATAAAGGCAATAGGCTAACCCAAAATCATGTCCTTGCTGAGAGTACAAATGTATGTGTTTCATCCTCTGAATGACTCAAGGTCAATTACAACCATGACCTCTCCAACTAAATAATTGTACCACAGAAGTGTAAGTGCTCATTTAATTTTCTGCAAAGCATGAGAACTGTTATGAGTTTTCACTATGTGCGAGTCATTTTGTATGCGAGTTTATGAGTGTCACTAAATGCAAATTAGAAAGGCTTAGTCAAGCAGTATAAGAGTCTCTTGTACAGTAATATGCAGCACTTCAATCTACAGGGTCTTGGTTTAAATCTTCTGGAGGGTTAATGGGCTGCTCTGCTGCAGGTTTCCTCAGACGTAATAGGGTTAAAAGTGTAAACATCTCATTGACCTCAAGCTTGATGACCCTCTGGACAGGTGAACTCTTTTCCGCTAGTGCCAAAACACTCAGCCTCTAATATAAATGTCAGGGTGTCCTACATATGTCCTTTGATTTATCTCAAAATTAAAGCCATTTGTGAACAATGATGTGGAGGAGATGTCCAGGACCTCTGGAAGAAAATTAGGCCCACAGCATTAAAGATACAGCTGAGTTTTTTTATTTTACACATGGGGTATGTTTTTATCCCTGTGTGCACCAATCCCATCTGAAGTGTTTGCTGCCAAAAAAGCTATTTTTTCAATAAAAGCTATTTTTTGTTTCATTTGCCCATAGAACGCGTTTGAGTCGTGAAGTTCCAGTAGTGTCAGTTACTTTTCAAACGTTCTATGGACAGATGAAAAAAAAAAAAAAAAAAGAGCTTTTTGGCAGTAAACACTTAATATGGGTTTGGTTCATACAGGGATAAAAATGTGTTGTGTTTTTTCACATTTTCTGCTAGAGGTCCTGGACATCTTGTTCAGATACATGGTATCCTGGATTTGATCAAATACCAACAGATAAAAAATCTAAACCTGACAGACTGTGCTAGAAATCTTATAACGGGCCATGTTTGGATCTTCCAACAGGAGAGTGATCCAAAAACAAACATCAAAATCAAAACAAAAATGGGTCACTGAGCACAAAACCAAGCATCTGCAATGGCCATCCCAGTCCCTGACCTGAACCATATTGAAAATGAGTGGGCTGAACTGAAGAGAAGCGCCAACATGGATCTGGGAATCTGAAGGATCTGGAGAGATTCTGTATGGAGGAATGGTCTCTGATCTCCTGTCAGGTGTTCTCCAAACTCATCAGGCATTATAGGAGAAAACTCAAAGCTGTTATCTTGGAAAAAGGAGGTTGCAAAAAATAATTCTGACCAGCACTGTATATCTGGAGTCCTAGTTTCGGTTTCCCTCTTTGAATGACGAATATAGACTATTGCCAATAAAGACCCGCTGATAGACAATAATTTCCTTACACAAAAGGCACAGAACACACATGCTAATTGACAGTCAGTCGGGAGTTGTCTTTGTGGTGTGCAGCTTTTTGGCATAGATGCAATCGACGCGAGGCAACACCACAGTCAGCTTTCGTAGCCACTAGTTCTTTTATCAGTTTGCCGTGTCACAGCCTTAAATTAATAAAAATTCACTTCCATTTTTATCCCTGTATGAACCAAACCCATATTAAGTGTTTACAGCCAAAAAGCTCTTTTTTTTGTTTGTTTCATCTGTCCATAGAACGTTTGAAAAGTAACTGACACAACTGGAACTTCACGACTCAAACGCGTTCTATGGGCAGATGAAACAAAAAATAGCTTTTATTGAAAAAATTGCTTTTTTTGGCAGCAAACACTTCAGATGGGATTGGTGCACACAGGGATAAAAACATACCCCATGTGTAAAATAAAAAAACTCAGCTGTATCTTTAATGCTGTGGGCCTAATTTTCTTCCAGAGGTCCTGGATATCTCCTCCACATCTATCATTGTTCACAAATGGCTTTAATTTTGAGATAAATCAAAGGACATATGTAGGACACCCTGACATTTATATTAGAGGCTGAGTGTTTTGGCACCAGCAAACTTTAGCCCTGTCTTTAATTTTAGCCACCTCAAAATCTGTGACTGTGAGATCTCACTTCATGTTTGCTGTAAACAGTAACTGCAGGAAGCTGTCTGAGGTTATTTCACCTTTAATCCTCCCCTTAGGAGTCACTAAAAACCTTTTTAAAGTAAAGTTTGTCACTTTAAGTATAATTCTTCTCTGTAGTCACTAGCTGGACATGGTCATGGGCGAAGGGGTAAATTTTCAACATTAAATGGTACCCTCTATATATAGCTGTCAAGAATGTGTGTTCCATTTCTCCATTTATAATGTTCTCCATTACATTGAAAACACAACATAAAAAGTAATATACATATATTCACACACTACAGTTGAGTTTAAGAACAGTAAAAATTTATTTGAAAGAAATAGAGACTAAATCCAGAACTGGTGAGATCAGATCATACCGGCTGTTGTCAGACTCCTTGTTCATACAAAAAGCTCACTGGATTATTAAAATCAATGGATTAATACAATTACAATTAACTGACATTTATTTCCATCAAGAGGTACATTAATTGTTGGTTAAGATCTTGTATTGACAAAGTTTACTCCAGTGCACATCCCAAAGACTTTCAATAAATTCAAGGTCTGGACTCAGGGTGCCAATTCATGTGTGAAAAGTATTATTCATGCTCCCTCCCAACCATTTTACATTATATATAACCATTCACTATTTGAGCCTGATGAATCTTGGCTTTGTCATCCTGGAATATGGCCATGATCAGTCTTCCTACATAGTTGTTTAAGAAATAAAAAGCTACACACCATCAATAAGGGTTCAAATAACTGTTGCCAAAATATAACATGCTGGAAACATGATAATCTGATCCAGTCATAGACTGGTAAGATTTTACTTATTTAAATCCAAACATGACCCTTCAAAATAGATAATGTTTTACAATGAACTCTGTTAGAGAGCCACATATGGCAATTAATCTGTTCAATAAAATACCTTACTTACCTGATGAGTAATGTAATCTTGCTTTTACAACATTTCAAATTCATCAGTTCTCGTCATCTCCGAAAAGCCAAGTCAATGTTGATTCTAGTTTTATTACGCTCTGTCGCATTCTCTTTTTGCCGGTTCGAGATTTAACATGCCTCACTCATGTCAATGTTTCTTGTTTGTTGCGACAGCTAACCTGTGCCACTCCAGCACCATGGACGCGCCAAAGCAGCCGGAGCAACTTCCCTTTATATAGATATATATATCCACTAACATTTGTAAATAAGGCATACCGGTATTCGTCAAATTTTCCTGGAATTACTATGACGTGGTACTAGTGCAGATATTGCCTGGTTCAACTTGAGAGGTGATTTGTGAATAAAACACAGGTTTTGTGCTCTAATATATCGGGCTAAAAAACATAGTTTTTCTCCCTATGTTGTTGTTCTCTCTTCTCTCAGGGCAGGGGTTGGGGACGCAGTCAGGCAGCTGGTGATCGCTCCTGACAGGCTGTGCGTCCACTGTGCCTGGGAGAAAAGGTGAAGAGAGAACCTAAAGATTAGAGACGGCGCTAGTGCTTGTTTCTCTCTCTCATAAAAATGCCAGCCGCCTACACTGTCTCCATCAGTATCCACCTCCGCCTGCTGTTCGCAGCCACACAGACATGGCTAGCCTTAATGGGCCACTGAGTGCTCCATACAAACCCTGTATCTATAGTCCAGCCCTTCACCCATTGCTTCCTTTCTGTTGAGTGCTATTAAAACACAAAGCTGAGGGGAAGGACAATGACAGCGGAAGGACAATGACCTGCACCCATATGGGAGCACACCATCTATTATTATGGCAAGCCATTTTAACATTTAATCCATAAAACCTACTAGTATCTTTTTTTAAATTTACATGTTTTTTGGATTGCTTAAGCACGATTTTCAAAACAGGGCCTGTGTTTACAATTAGCACAACCACACATCCAATTAGCAAAACACTACAGATCCTTTGCATAATTAAACACTCTTGTAAACTCTTCACATTACTATACTCTGTTTGCACGAGTTACACTCTGCTGTGATAAACCTAAAACATTTTTAGCACTTCTACTTCCCTATGATTAGAGTAGGCTACCATCAACAAAGTACAACTATAATTTAAATTCACCAAACACTACACAAGACCAATGTTGCAGACTGAAGAAACTCATTTATTTCTCAACACGCCCAAAATGTTGACATGGAGATTCATAATACTGTAACAAATTGTCACTTTACGTATTGTACTGTAAGTTTACTGTAAAAAATAAAACTAGACATTGTCTCTTCGCCCAGCTGGATCTGGCCAGAGAATTTCATCAACATCGCAGGCAATGTTGTCATTAGCAAGACACCTTGGAAAGAAACGTCTTGAATGACGAATCCATCCTTGCATTGCTGCTACCTCCATCTGGTCACAGGCCTCCTCCATGGCTTGGATGAGGGGTACCTCAGCCTGGAGACGGAGATCATAATACTTCCACCGCCATGCCGAGAAAAACTCTTCTATAGGGTTGAGGAATGGAGAGTATGGTGGAAGATATAGGACGATGAAATGTGGATGTTGCTGAAACTAGTTCTGAACCAGAGCAGAGCGGTGGAAAGACACTGTAGGGTCTGGACCAATCAGACACACACTAATTATTCATATTCATTATATTTAATGAATTTAAAGGTCTATGAAACTCCCCGAAAACTAACATCACACATGAAGTTACTATGTCGGCTGGGTGTCCTGTTACAGAGCACCTTAAAGGCCCGTTCACACCAAGCACGATAACTATAAAGATAACGATACAGATAACGATATTTGCGTCCACACCAACGACCGATAACGGTCTTTTTATTCTAAGCACGCGCGCGCCCCAGGGATGGAAATTAGCACCCGCCACCAGCCAAATGCGGGTGATTTTGTGTTGTGGCGGATAAACTCACTGCACCTACCGGCCACCGTGGCGGGTAAATAAAAATAGCATCATGCGACGTTCGTCTGTTATTAGACAAATTAGTTTGGATAAACGAGCAGACACTGATTAGCAAGACAACTAGCAGTGAATGTGCTTTCCATTAAATTAACCACACACACAGTAAACAAATCCTTAACAAAAAAACTAAAAAAACAGTGCTATTCTGGTGATGCGGTGGTGACGCGCTCATGTAAGGGTGGCTGCCAATAAAGCATCTGTCACAAAGAATCGGCAAAGGTAATGATTATGAATATGTAAAATATAGCAAGGAGATATTTTAATAATTTTTTTAATAAACAAGTCTTTTCTTTGTCCGTGTCAGTTGCAGACGATGCTGACTCGCGGTCTTCGCAGTAGTCAACGCGCCAGAGAGAAATGCACATTTCCTACGGATTGCATAAGCAAAGAGCAGTCTGTGTTTTCTTTCGTTTTGAATTATTTTGTTTAAGTAGACATGTCTGTGAGTCTAGGCGAGCTTATACGCTGAGTTTCGGTTCATTAGGCCTATATGAGACGAGCTCCAGTTACGCACCGGCGCCTCCGTTTCGTTATTATCTATCGTCTGCTATATTTAATTCTTATTTATTAAATCCAGGCAATTGGTTGATGAAACATTGATTAAAATTAAGATACAATTAATACAAAACGAAATTCACTTTAAAGAAAGGTTTTGTGCTTTCTGTTATGTCTCTGTGAAAGTTTTGAAGCATGTTTTAGTGCCGCTTTCAGAGCGCTACAACATTGTTTTTTCCTCATATGGGAACTGAAATGAATATCAGTTCATGGTTTGTGTGTGTTGGCTATAAGAGAGACAGAGAAAATGCCAGTATTTCATTGAGACTTGAGATTAAATAAACTGCTTAAGCCTATTGCAGATCTTGTAGTATTAATTTTCACATGCAGTTACACATTGTCGATTAAAAACAAGAAAGTGGCTGGTAAAAACATTGAGTGTATGGCTGGTAGATTTTGAAATCCACCAGCCACAGTGGCCGGTGGACAAAAAGTAGTCAAGCTACAAAAAAAAAGAAAGAAAGATGAGACAAAGGAGCAACATGTTGGCTATTACAGTAATGCTATTTGCACATAGTAGTTTAAGGATGATAATAATAGTATTAATAATAATAATAATAATAATAATAATAGCATCCTTATATTAAAAGCAGTAGTAGGCTATGAAGTTCATAATAGTTTACATAAGTTACACCTTTCAGAATGTGCAAAACTTACCTGAGGTAATTTTGTTACACTATGCTAAACTGCATAATATCTCATTGTTAATAGCCTACTTCTCACCATTTATTCCCAGGATAAGACCGATTGCTTTCCATATATATTCATCTTTTTTAACGTATCCTTGAAAAGGGGGGTTGACTTGTCAAACAGTGGAGGATTTCGACAATTAACTTCTCTGCAATGTCATCTGCCATTTTAAATGCGTGAGACCTTTAAATTAGAATGGATTCTGATTGACTGTCAGTGTTTTATCGTTCGACAGCTGGAAAAAAATCGTTCTGAAAGTGATCCCAACGATATCGTTCCTCATATCTTTATCGTTATAGTTGTGGTGTGAACTCTGCTATTCTTTAATATGGAGAACGATTTTTAGAATTATTTCTTTATCGTTATCTTTATAGTTATCGTGCTTGGTGTGAACGGGCCTTAAGACTGATAACAGACTTTTACGACCTCAAGGATTGTGGCCACATTTGCCACATGCGCAAGAGAGAGACAATGGAAAGACAGAAGCAATCTTTAATACAAACTTTGCTGCATTAGTCATAGACTAACTGATCTATGAATGAACATGCATCCCAGAAACTGTGTGAATGATTTGTGTACTATTATGTATAACACTATGGTATGTTTGATTGGTATGTATGTGGTTGTACAACCAACCAACGGTCAATGTAACCTCACCTGTATAATGTCTCCTATCTAATTAATCCTCACTTAATGACTTATACTTTGATGTACATCACCTTCCTTTAGAATGCAGTGAGAATTTGTTATATCTATCTGAGCATTACTGAACAGAATAAGGTTGAGGCAGAGGTATAATCACTGTTAGGACAGAGACTCATAAATCTTGCCCCCAGATGAAACTCCCGCCAGAAAGTCAACTCCTCTCATTGGTAAAGCAAACTGAAAGAGGTGGGATCTTCTCGGGCTTTATTGAAAGACAGTCCACCATGACCTCCCTCTCTTGGTTTTTCGCATCTGGCCACAACACTGCTTCTTCATCAACAACTTCAAATTTTCAACAACTTTGATAATAGTGTACGCTACCCAGGCATGCAAGTAGCCTATACTTTTGATTTGATTCTTTGAAAATGAAATGCTGTTGATTCTTCTCATAGTTAGATGGATCTTTTCCATCGTTACATCAGTCCATCTCTCACTTCTTTTTCCTACACATGTATTCATGTATTTATGTATGTTTGTTTAGTTTATTCGTGTTTATGATTTAGTTAATAAAAATTATGCACTTTATGTATTTGGTTCTGGTTGACTGCTTGCAATCAAAGTCACTTTTACGATCTTGGTTTTGCTACTTGCTCAAAGCGCTGTACATGCTAAGAAATCATTATTCTTCTGTGGCCATGGAAGATACCCTTTTCTTAGAATAAATTAATAATCAAAAGAGTTCGTTGGACGAACTGATTAATTGATTGTAAGATTAATTTAGCCATGTCAAGTTAATCCAATTACCTGACCCAAATATTCATAATTAATCATAACAAGTTATTATTGATTAATAATATTTCCTAAAGCTGAGTTCCTTACAACACATTGTCCCAGACAACAATTTATTGCATATGATCGATTTGATTTGCTGCTGTTATGTTGTGCAATTGGTCCAAGAATGTAAGTATGAGTGCTGTGTTGTAAGGGCCCATATGGGCATGGCGGTGGAGGACCCCATTCTGTGTAATGGCTGCACAGAGTGTTATATTACCCCCACGTTGCCCTGGGATATTGACTATAGCCCTGTGGCCAATGATGTTTCTTCCCCTCCTTCGTGTTCTCGTCAGGTTGAACCCAGCCTCCTACGTAAATGAACTCATGCTGGATCTCCTCTCCATCCATTCGTAAAACTCTGAATAACAGTGTCAGGCAAAATTTTATAGTTCAGTGTAGTCATATTACAGTAAAAGATTATGAGACAGTATGCAAGATCACACTGCTAAAGTGAATACATACCTGTGCATAATCATGCCGCAGTCATTTCACCCTTTCGGAATTGCGCTCGAAAGACACTCGATAAATTTGCTTCATTTGAATATGTTGTTTTTTTTTAGGATGCGTGCCAGTGTTGATGTTGAGACCTGATGTATATTGTTGAAACTGGTGTGGTCTTGGAGCTGATTGAGTGTTATAGCATTGTTGACCAAAACCATGTTTACTATCTCCCTCTCTTGCTGTTCTGTTCTAACTGTAAATAAAGTGTAAAAAACTTTAACAGAGATTTTCCTTGAATGTTTTACAGAAAAACAGTTATTTTACAGCTATTTCCTGAATTATTCAGGAATAATCAACAGGTCTTAATGTCTGTGCACTGACCACTAGGTTGTCAGGGCCTATTAATCACCATCAGTTTGATTAATATTAGAATAACTTCCTTGTGTAAGAAACATGGTGGAAACACAATCCGACGGCAAACAAACCAGCTGTCGGAATCCGTTCCCCCACTGCCCACGAGGCTGTCTGTCCTAACAAGCCATGTTAGTTTTGTAAATTTTAGAACCTCATCAAGAAACTTGCGGGGTAACAACCTAACCCATGATGAGAGAAGTTGATGTAGTGGTTTAAAAGATCCTTATTCTATTCAGCGTGTGGATGAAGCTTACCAGCATGAGTTTATAAAAACATTTATTTGGAAACTTGTTACTTAGGCCTATACACATTCATCAATAGAATCTCTGAGACCCCAATTATAAACAGGCCCCCATTACCCCCAAACAGTCAAAGTAATTGAAACAAAACAGTAAGAGCAGTAACGGCACTAACAACACAGTCATTTTCTGTGTCTAATGCACCTTTGCTAGAGAAAATACAACCAAGACAGATGGTGGAGAGTTATTGAACAATGTCTTGCTGTGAGAGAGAGAGAGAGAGGGGGGTTGGCAGCTGCTCTGGGTCTCTTGAGCTGTATGAGAGATGAATGCCAGGCCTCTAATTCTTTAATGCACTTTCTGCCGGGCTCTTCTGCTTTATTCACAGAGTGTTCTTACAGCACTTATTCTGTGCTGACCACAATTTAAAGAAAAATATAGAGTGGAACTTGAATTTATCCATCAGGAAAAATACTGTATCATGAAAAGAGGTCTCTTTATGACAGCTGGTTAGAGAGAAATACTTGAAAAATAAGAGGGCTTGGTGATGACAGCAGGAAGAAAAGCCATTTTTGAGGCAGAGCAAGCTACATTATGATTACAAAGACATTTTTTCTTCATTACAATAACCTGCATTAACCCTTAAAGGAGCTGTATGTAAGAAATGTATTTCAATTAATCATAAAATGGCCCTGATATGTCACTAGACATTAAGAAATCATGTTCATTTCAAATACTTATATCACTGACAACAGTAGGCTAGTCCGGCCAGGATATTGTCATTTAAAAAGTGAAGTTGCAGCCCTCAAATGATGTTGATGTTGTCATGTTGTGTTTTGGTCTGATGCTCCACCCTCCACCTTTTCGACCAATCACGGAGTCAGTAGTGTTGCGGCATCCGGGTTGCCAGCTCTGCTCTAGTTACCACAGCTGCAGATACAAACGTTCCTGCTGGATCCTGCAGCCTATCTGGCAACCTCGAGTCGGTGGGTTACACTGCTCTACAGTAATTTGAAAGTGATTGCAGTACCAGTTTTGGCCACAATCTCACATACGGCTCCTTTAAATGCATGAACGTTTCGCCAATCATTTCTACATATTCAGGTCTTTAGCGACTCGTATATCTAACACGGTATTCACGATAATATAAAACTCTCCTGATATTAGAGTAACAATTACAGAATATTAAATTAAAACATATTTTATTACCTTTTGGAGCTAGAAAGGGTTCAGTAGGAGCAGATGTTTTATACCATCATCCCTCAAATGCATTCAATAAATATCAATCAAACACACAAATCATTGATGTCAATGTGATGTTCATGTGACATTGATTTGATATAAACTGAATGTCAAACATATTGACCTGCATATAGATTAAACCAATTTCAGTGTGGGTATTAACTTTGTCTTTTCACCTAATTACCACTTCAAGACATTGCCTTTCAAACTAACCGTAAAATGATATGCAGCATCTTGATCAAGTCTTGACTAACTTTTGACGTCAAATTGATATAAAGGTGCCTGCTGGGTGGTGTCTGGTATTGTTCGTGTATCACACGCTGTTACTGTATGTTGCCTTCCTGCTATTGAATTACCTAGTTTTTATTTTTTTATTAAAAAACTTTTGTTTGTGGAAAATTGTTTGAAATAGTTTTGTTCATAGACTTCATCTGAACCAGATCGTGATCAAATCAGCATATTAGCATGATTTCTGAAGGATCATGTAACACTAAAGCCTGGAGTAATGATGCAAACAAAAATCTGCATTTTACAAGGAAACAGCAAACTGTTATTTTAAATTGTAATAACATTTCACAATATTACTGATTTTTGATCAAATAAATGCAGTCTTCGTGAGCATAAAAGACCCAGACTTTTGAACGTTAGCAGTGTATATATCGAGAAAACCTATGTGCTTTGATAATCCTGTTTAGTGAACTTTTCTAATGCAGATTTAACCTTCAAGAAATCCCACAGTACCCAGAACATCAAAGTTGAGGAGACACTGAATAGAGACTTTGCTTCTTTGAACAGCGATGAATGGAAAAGTAGAACTCGCTTCTGCAAGTCCTTGGGGGTAATTTCTATGAGAGAAATGCCTGATCTCTTTATCTCTGAACAGATTAAAGATCCTTCTGCACTGGTGGGTGGTTGGATTCTGGGTAAATGTGAAGACTGTTGGTTAATGGCTAAGGATTCAGGCCTGTTAACTAAGTAATGATGCAATTTGTATTATCTAGCATACTTCCCACAAAGGAGAGGTAGAGGTAGCCTTTTTTCTGTCTTTACATTAACATGATGCTCTTTGAATCCAGGCGTGACATTGTTCAGGTTGTTATAACAGCGAAAAAAAAAGGGTTATTTTTCAAAGTGAGTCACTCCCCGTGCCCTTTTCAAGGCAGCTTGGATGACAACCCTGTCACAGCAAGGCTTACCCGGTAACAGAGGGAGGCCACCTTGAAAATCAAAAGACAGCATCAGTAAGAAAAGTTCTTAATTTTTGTTTAAATTACTCGAGAAGAAAATGATTAACTGAAATGTCACAGAACTGAATGAATATTTTATCGAAGGCAACACTTTGATAAAACTTTGTGTCAGAAGGATTATGTTGACTGTCTTGATATTTGCAGTTCTCAACCAATCCCTTGATCATCATTAAACGCTTCTATTGTTTCTTTTCAATCTATTCCTCATGACTTGCATGATTTGATCAAAAATTCACCTCTCCTTATGAGATAATTCTTCAGAAGCAAAGTCATGCATTAAGATTTGACATTCACGATCTGCGTTTCAAAATGTTAAATTGACTTATCAGTTTCATGTTTCAAACTTCTGCATGAGCAAAGTACTATAATTCTCATTTACTTGACCTCTATTATTTAGCAAGCTTCGTGATGTAATAATATACACTACTGTTTAAAAGCTTGCGGTCGCTAAGATTCTTTAAATGTTTTTGAAAGAAGTCTCTTATGCTAACAAAGGCTGCATTTATTTAATCAGAAATACAGTAAAAACAGTAATATTGTAAAATACAAAAAAAATATAAATATATTACAGTTTTTCTGAATTGCTAAAACACTAAACCCCATTCTCTGAACCAAATTCTCAATAGTTTACACCAATTTGTAGAATAAATCACTCTTTCTGTAAAAGATCAAACAAGTTTGCAAATCTCATGCACTCTTTTTCAAAACTCTAAACACATTTTTCACTATGATGCACTTATGTTTCAAAATGCTAAACACAGGCAGGCGAAAGTTAAACACAACTGCAACACAGTTGTCATCGTTTACACACAACGACTCAAAATTGTTCACACTTATTTCTAATGAAGCGACCAAACCAACTGTATAATACAAGTCAGTTCAGAGTCCCAAAATGTACTCAAAATGTTGCACTGAATGTTGATACCAACAGTGGATGGAAACAATATAAGAGGGAGAGAAGGAAGAGTATGAGTAAGAGGTGAACGAGGAGGAAGAGGGAGAGAAAGATCAAAATTAAGGTTTTTCCCTATTGGCTGCAGAGATGACATTGTCTGACTCTGAGATGTGGAGAAACTCCTCCGGCCGTACCAACATGAAGACGTGATGCTGAAGCAGAATAAAATCTCTCTTACTGACCTTGATTTTGCAGTTGCACAACTCTTCTGAGTGTACTTTACTGTAACATGCTGTTCATTTACAGTTTTTTTTACTGTAACCTTTTTGGATTTTGCAGTTGGGTCACTATATTTTCACAGTATCCAAGTGCTGAATATACAGACATTCCTAACCCTAACCCTAACCCTAACCCTAACAATACTATATTTGCAGTGGATCCAGTATACAGTTTATTCACCTTTCTACTGTAAGTTGTCATTACGTCATTACAAAATTTGTTTACTTTGTTATAATATACTTTTTTCTGTAACTGCATCCTTTGGATTCTGTCTTCTCCATTTTTTGATGTAGTGTCTAGAATGATCTGTAGTGTTTATAATTTTGCCTTGCTGTGTGTATGATCTGAGAGCATTGTTTGATTTTGAGCACAGATTTTTGCCAGAAGAGTCAGAGGTTATATTAATGTGGTTTGAAAATTTGGTTTTGTGTTTAAGGTTTTGAGAAAGTGAGTGATAGTTTCAAGGAATGTGTTTTAGCAATTCAGAAAAACTGTAATAATTTGTCTATTGTAATGTATTCCTGTGATGGCGAATATTAATTTTGAGCATCATTACTCCAGTCTTCAGTGTCACATGATCTTTCAGCAATCATTCTGATTTGATGCTCAATAAATTTTTATTGTTATAATAAATGTTGAAAACAATTATGCTATGCAGTTTTTGTGGTTTTTCATGATTCTCTGATGAATAGAAAGTTAAAAAGACAGGATTGTATGTATGTCTTTACTGTCACTTTTGATCAATTTAATGCAATCTTGCTAAAAAAATATTAATCTCTAAAAAAATACATATATGACAGACCCCAAAAACATAACATAACATGGCATAATACACTTGTAAAGCAACTTTTTTTGTAATGTCACAATGTACTATCGTAATCTCTTTAGTGGATTTTCTGAGCAAACATTGATGTATAAATTAAATTAATTAATTAACTTGATGAATTAAATGGCAACTCTATCAAGATTTTTTGTTTAGATTTTTAGGTTTTGTGTCAAAAATAAATATTTTTTTTCTCCAATGTTTTTCCTTTTGCTTTGTGGGCTTCCTGACAACATTAGTGAGGAGTTAAAGGGTTAGTTCACCCCAAAATTAAAATTCTGTCAGTAATTACTCACCCTCATGTTGTTCCAACCCCGTAATACTTTGTTCATCTTCGCAACACGAATTAAGATATTTTTTATTAAATCTGAGAGCTGGATCAGTCCTCAATAGGCTTCTGAGGGATTGAAAGACATCGTTAAAATAGTCCAAGTGACTACAGTGGCTCAATCTTCAGTTTATTAAGCGACGAGAATATTTTTTGTGTGCAAATACAAACAAAAATAACGACTTTATTTCAACTATTAATTTCCATCTCTGTTGGCCTCTAGTCCGTTAACGTACTGTGATAGCGTAGGGCTACGTCACACGTAGGGTCCCTATTGGCCGACGCTGGTCATGTGTGTGATGCGTGTGACGTCCACCACAGAAGCGCTATGCACTTTTTCTACGTGAACTCACGAGGCCCACCGAGAAGGAAATGAATAGTTGAATAAAGTCGATATTTTTGTTTTTTTTCGCACAAAAAGTATTCTCGTCACTTGACAAACTTAAGATTGAGCCACTGTAGTCACTTGGACTATTTTTACGATGTCTTTAATAACTTTTCGGGGGAACAAGTTTCAATCCCTTAGAAGCCTATGGAGGACTGATCCAGCTCTCAGATTTAATCAAAAATATCTTAATTCGTGTTGCGAAGATGAACGAAAGTATTACGGGGTTGGAACAACATGAGGGTGAGTAATTACTGACAGAATTTAAATTTTTGGGTGAACTATCCATTTAATACTTTTTCTGCCTTACATATAATTATGAGCATTAATCATTCTAAGAGAAAGTGGCAAATACCAAACAGTAAAATTATAAACGTATATTATTTTGGATCAACATAATTTTGGAGGACAGAGTGTTAAGATCTGTCGGATCTGTGGGACTGAAGCTTTGCTCTATAAGCTGCTCATAATGATAAAGCCAGTCTAAACGTCAGCATTCATTTACAGCTCAAACTATGAATGACAGATAGTTTATTTTGTGAGACATGTGAGGGCCAATTCTTATTTGCTGATAAACTTGGAGCAAATTTATGCTTTGCTTGTTTATACTCCAATTCTACACATTGTTTTAGATCATTATTGCAGATTTTATTGCATTATTTGTCGGCACAAAACAGAATCTTAATTTGTGTTCCAGAAATGAATGAAAGTTCTACGGGGTTGAATAACTTGAGAGTGAGTAATTACTGACAAAATTTTCATTTTTGGGTAAACTAACCCTTTAAGAGTCTGGGTGTCGTCCTTGATAGTACTTTGTCTTTTTAAACGCATGTGAACAATGTTACTAGCTTACTATGTTCACACATTGATTATTGGTCCAGAACTCAGCTGCCCGTATAATTACTATAACCTCCTCCATTGTCCCTCCTGTTCTCAATCATTTACACTAGCTTGCTGTTAAATATTGAGTAGTACAAGATTCAGCTTCTCACTTTTAAAGCTCTTCACAATCTTGCACCCTCATATCTCTCCGACTTGTTTTATAATTACACCCCCAAGGTCTTAGGTCTTCTTCATCTGTTTCCCTTGTTGTACCCTCTGTTCGTTTAGTCACTATATATGGGGTCCAGGGCATCCAGCTGTGCTTCTCCTCATCTTTGGAACTCTCTTATACAATTTATACATGAAAGTGATTGTTTGACTACTTGTAAACCACGTCTTAAAAACGTATCTATTTAAATTAGCTTACAAATTGAATCATTAAATGAAGAATAAAGAACTCTAAGTCCATAATTTAAAAAAATTATAAATAGTGGTTATATACATACAATTCACACAATACATGGCAAATACGCATTTTAACAAAACATCAACAAAACCATCAACTAAAAATGACAGGGCCATGTACCAAAATCACAGAACCACAATGTTAGTCTGAGCCGTTATGAGCATATTTAACAACTTTTGACAGATTTAATGCTGGAAAATCTAGTAGGCTAGATCGAATGAATGAATATGCAATAGATAAGCAGTGATTTTAATATGGCTAGTGCCTTATCTAATCTTACTCAACTAATTAATATTCATGAGCCTGTCTGAAACGTTTGTGTCTCTGCCCATTTTCAGATTGCGTCTATGCCCCATAGACTCTCAGCCAGAAATGCCAAATGAAGAATAATAGGAATATACATATTGGTACAGCCATAAAAAGACTAACCCTATCTTCCCCTTCACTGAACCTATCTGGGTGCTGCATCTGTGGTGTTTGCCCTGTCTAATTCATTAGTTGAGGTGGCGATGTGAATGATGGAAATTAGTTCACAATGCTGACAGCTTCATTAGCTACAGTTTTTTTGACAGGGTGACAGATAATGAAAAGACCCAAAATCAGAGGTCTTTCTCGAAAGAAATGTCCTCTGTGCTTCCAATTCACAAACACTAACCTTAACAGCACTGTTTAAGATGACCATCGAAAAAGTGTGTGTTTTACATTGTTTCTATTATAAAATGGAGATGAATCAATGGCTTCCCCAGAGCAGAGTCAATATCCAATGTTAATTTCGTATTGTACCGTGGTATGTGGTCATAACAGAACGGCAGGTCTGATTAGCATAAACAATACATTTGTTTTTGCTCTCTTCTCGCCACATGCAATCCAACTTATTCCAGTCCATTAGAATACATAAAAAATAGAAAAGTTTTTTTTTTTTTTGTTTAAATGTCACTTTTCCTTAAATAAACACTCTCTCACGCTGCCAGGTTAACGTCATCATATGCCATTGCAAATGCATAAACTTTTAAAGCACCTTTTTGAGTTTAGAAAGACATTTACATATAATAAGCTAGTACTTTCAGTCATCACTCTTCATTTACTCAACCTTTCTTATCTTTACTGCATCCATATGGGAGTATTTTTGTGAGAGTTTCAGAAAGCACTCAGACAGTCTCAAGATCCTACAATAAATTATCTGAAGTGTTTCTCAAAAGATAAGTGACATTACGTCTTGCTGATCTCTGTGATAATGATGGTTCAGAGACTAAGCCTGCTCTGTTGTTCTATTATCAGTATTAAGAGCGATTGAGCCCAAACTGTGGAACTCATTCAAAGACTTAAAAACGAGTTAAAAGCTAAATCTCACTGTAATGGATAAATGGAGAGAGACTGGTCAGAGCAATCAGTAGTAATGACAGATTTAGAGTTTAATTTAGTGTAAATGAGATTCTGGAGAGTGACTGAGCTTTAGATAAAGGAGTAGCGAGGCACAAAATCTCTCAAGAACACTAGATACTTATTTGGTTTAAATTCATCTTTATTTCACACATTTTGCTATGGCACACTCCCATGGTTCTTTCACGCATAGCTTCTTCCGCAGAGTAACAGAACTGCAGAAAATAAAGTGATTTCTGGGTTAGTGCAGTGAGAATTTCATTTGATAAGAGACATAAATGATTATGATGATGATGAAATGATGATCGGGAGAGAGCGATTGGAGAACTATTAAAAACTTAATCATGATGAAATCTAATTTACAGGAAGAGTGGGATCCCATTTACATCCAAATGGCTACTAAAAGTGACTAAACTAAAAATAACTGAAATTGTCTGGTACGGTCAGAATTACTGAATACAAAGTGAATGTTTAAGTTTGTCACATCTTCATAAAACCATACGTTTCAAACGATTGTGTTGCTAAAAGTTTACAGTGAATTTCCTTAATGATTTTGACTGAGATCTTTTAAATTAAGTTTATTGTTAAAATTTGAGTTTATGCTTAAAAAAGTGCAAGTGGGGTAAAACTTAATATATTTTTTTCTCACTGACAGATATGTTTTCTTGTTTTAAGCTCACTTAATTATGATCAATTGTTCAGTAAACAAAACTTGACATCAAGTCATTTACCTTCTCAAGTTTGATTTATGATGTTTAGATGTCAACCAATGGTTTTAATTCGGGGTGAAACTACTGACCAATGGCAGACAGTTTGACAGTCAATTCTATTTAATGACTTAGTGGTGCACTTTTAACAAATAAAAAAAAGGCTACTAGGAAATAATTGATTTAGTAAGATTGCATTTGTTAAATTGTCATGCGGTACATTTGGATATTTAATTATTTGGAGAGTTTCAAACGGTGACACTATTTAAAAAACAAACATTGGTAGCTGTTTGTCCATCAACTGACCTGTAAACATGCATACAAAAGGCCAATGCAAAAAACACTAATGAGATTTATGGTAATCGCTAGTTAAATTAAAGTCTAATTAAACACCCACTCCTTCATATCCAGAATATATATTATTATTGTTATTGTCTCCTTCCTCAGTTTGTGTGGAGATGCTTTTGTCTTTCAAGTGCCATTTCTTGAATCATTTAAGCTTGAACATGATGAATGCCTTAAAACATTCTTTATGCTCCAAAGAAAGAAGAGGCTCATTACAAGTGACATCCTTACACCTGAATTAGTTTTGAAACTTTTACTTTTTTAATCACTGACTGTACTGTCATTTTTCTCCAGCAAAGCATCCACTCCCTTAAAGGACCATATTGAAACCTGTCTTCAGCTCATACATGGGCTTGATCACATTTCTTTTTGATTTTCTTCCTTCCAACACAGCACTACACCGAACAGAAATCATTCAAGACAAGTGATGTGGGACTTTCATGATGCATAAACTTATTGACAAGAAACTAAAGAAGATACTTCTGCAAAAATCCTATACCAAAGGTTATGTTTGAGCTGTCTAACACTAACTACTTTTCTATTTCATTGTAGAAGCGGGTAGGTTACAGCCAATTAGCCAGTTATTATAATCAATATATAGCCTATATGTCACACACACACTAAGTTTTGGTTGCTTTCTTTTTTCATGGACTTTCAGTTTAGTTTTGATCAGTCACGTGTGTTTGTTTTTTCCCTCCTGTCATCAGTTGTATTGGACACTCATCAGATCATCACACCTGTTCATCATTTCCTTAAAGTGTGTATTTAAGTTCCTCAACTTCACTCTGCCTTTGCCAGATGTTGTTCGTATATGTTCCTTTCTTACATGCACACTGTTACGACTTTCTTCCTTTTAAACCTTGTTTATATTTGTATCCTGTCTTCAGTCTGTCTGCATCATCTTCATCTTGTGACTGTATATATATATATATATATATATATATATATATATATATGTATATATATATGAAGAGTTCAGATGCAAAAGCCTCTAAGTACCATTTGAAATTTTCTTCTACAATGATAATTTTGATCAAGCTTGTATATTTAAGATCAGTAATTTCACTTACATGACAATTAATAGGTAATCTTCATTGCCATTTAAGTGAAATTACTGAACTTAAATATACAAGCTTGATAAAAATTACCATTCTAGAAGAAAATTTCAAATGGCACTTAGAGGCTTTTGCATCGGAACTCTTTATATATATATATATATATATATATATATATATATACCCTTCTTTTTTAGCTCTTTGAAATTTTGCATTCATTGATATTATTGAAATAGGGCAAACTAAAATGTTTCTTTTTACCTAAATGTACCCCCTACATTAAAGCAGAGCCCTTCCGTCCATTTGAAATACAAACATTTTTATGAAGATTTCTCTTTGGCACAACCTTAGTAAAACATTTTTAGTTTTGACAGTATACGCAAGAAAATGAAAGATTTGTAGCAAGAATAAGGAAAGATTGTGTACCAGCTATAAAAGTAAATACAGTGAAGATAAATATTTGAACACTCTTACTGTTTAAACACGGGCTGATTATACATATTTTATCCAGAAAATCCAGTCTAAACAAACATCATGTATAAATACATTTGAGAATAGGTGCAAGAGGATTTTACGATGATATACATACAAGGCTGTATAATATGGTAGTTCTAGGTTTACCTTCAGGATATGAATATCCGTGTATTCCTTACAAGAACCGTGTTCATTTCCTCTTGCCTCTAAAATGTGATTTGAGAAGATAAAGATTATCGGGTAAACGAAAAAACCAATAATATTATAAGTAATATCATGCATGGTCCCATTAAATGAGGGCATCATATACTTTTCCCTTTTCATTCATATTCTACCAGCTTTAATTAAACTCTCTGTGACTGTGTGAGAGAAGACGTTATCTGACTGATGGCAGCCCTTCCTCTCAACCACACAGTTTCTGCTGCCCTGAACTTCAGCTCAGATTAAACAGAGGACGCTTCGGTCACGCTTACAGCGGCTTTCAGTCTGTACATTATTAACAGCAAAGAAATATAGATATATTTTTTTACATGTAACATTTTCACTAGTGCAGTTTAAGATTTAACAATGCCAATGGAGTGAGTCATAAAGAGATAAAAGGGGTATGTCATAGACAACAAAGGAATATTCAATATAAATTAAGCTCAGTCGACAGCATTTGTGTTATAATGTTGATTACCATAGATTTTTTATTTTTATTTTGACTTCACTTGTCTCTTCAGTGCAAAAAACATGGTTAGTAAGGCACTTACAATGGAAGTTAATGAGGAAGGAAACAGCATTTAAATATTTTGTGTTACAAGAGACTAGTACAATTCAACTGTTTTATTTGCTCAAGATTGCAACGTAAAGAAGAATGCGTTTGTATGCACCACTAAATGTGCTTCTCAGATTTTAGTCATTAACAGTGTAATTAACATAATTAACAATTATGTAAACTACATGCAAATGCATTGATTGCAATGATAATACAATGCATCATGATTGATTTTAGTGAGTTGGTAGGTTTCATTTAAATGAACCCCTTCAAAATCCTTTTTTATGTAATGATATAAATGAATATGAAAGTATATGTAATAATTTAAGACATTTCTCTGGATATAGATTTAATTTTGGCATATAGGGTTCTTTAAAACTGAGTAAAGAACCCCATCGATTTTTTTCCTGGGTTGTGATACAGTTACAATGTGCCACTAATTTCATTGTTCTCTTTGGTAGTAAAATATAGTTAACCTGCAGTGTCAAGAAAATGTCTCAGGTTACGTATGTAACCCTGGTTCCTTGAGAGGGAACGAGATGCTGCGTCGAGAAGCGGTGGGAACGCCCAGCGTGATTGCGTCGTGAAGCATGTGTATAATCAGTCCAATGGAAATACGAGACGTCATAGGCGGCCGACGTCATCGACCAGGAAGCTATAAAGCAACCCTGAAAACAGACCGCGACAGCTTCTGAAAAGCTGAAGCAAGTCGATCACACGCAAGGGAGTATGGCAAGGCGACACAGCGTCTCGTTCCCTCCAACAGTATACATAACTCCAGATGAGGGTGAAATATTGTATCCCCTGATTGGGACGGCAATTCCCTCCTGATCGGAATCTCCAAGGGAGAGCCGTCTAGAAGGGAAACTAGGCCTGAGAGAAACACTCAGGCCGACCAGAATGGGGCAACTAATAATAGACAAGCTCCTACCCGGCGAACCCTCTCCAGAACTCCCGGGAGCAAAGATATCGGGAAATGCGTACAGGTGTAGCCTCAACCACACCTAATACATCGCATCTAGTCCAAGCGGAGCTGGATGCATCAGGGAGAACCACATAGGGCAATGCGTTGTATAAAACGATGTGAAAGGTAGATTAGAGTTTTGACTGAATTTCTCCCAAAGAAGCTCTACCACCTTGGGGTGAAGTCTCCATTCCCCGGGCCTCAGCCCCTGCCTCAACAGGATATCTGCTCTGATATACGAGACCATCAGTGTGTTGTCCAGAAGGACAATCACATGGTTACCTTCTCGGGTCTGTAGTAAACATTTCTTCTCAAGTGTAGAAACTCAGAAGCGAAGACCAGGAGACTCGGGCAGTATCTTAAGCAGGATTCTTTATTGAGCAAACCAGCTTGTTCGTTGCTGTAGTCTTCAAGCTAGTCACGAGTCTAAATTAAAGTAACTTTACATGGTATATTATAGGCATTTTAAGAGGAGGGACTTCTGGAGGTGGAGACAATTTCAAACAAAGCATGCAAATGTAGTACGGAAGTCCGCTCGTTACCGGAAATTCCCCAGCCCTGATCTCATCAGCATTCGGATCCTTGAGATGCTAATCCCATCAGCCTGGATTTCTCAAACATTAACATTATCACAGAGACAAAGGGTTTGGGTCTCAGTAATTTTACTCATTTAAAATACAATAGAGCTAGCAGGAAAGGATACTCTTGTTGGAGAAATCAGTCTACTAAACTTGATCAGTTTATACTATTGGAGTGGAAACCTAAATTAAACATTGGATAAATTTGTAACACGTCAGGTCTAACAGGAAGTATTAAGATTCTCGGGATACCACCAATTATGTGCCAAAAGGAAGATGGTCCTGCCAAAGACCCTTCGTTGAGCGACCACTCATGATCACCCCCACTCATAGGATGCAGCCCCTCATCCTCTTTTGGAACAATGAAGTAACGGCTGTAAAACCCTGACTGTTTGCTGGGAGGAGGAACCCCTTCTATAGCTTCTTTTTGCAGAAGTGTTAGTACTTTCTGCTCCATAACCAGAGCCTGCTCGGGGTCCAAGACTGTGGGGAGGACCCCTATAAATCTGGGTGGATGAGAACCGAACTGAATTCTGAAACCCTTTTCTATAGTGTGCAGGACCCACTGAGAAATTATGTGGCAGTAGTTTCCACGCTGTCGTAAATTCTACTGATTGGCCACTGGATTTGGTTGAACAGTCACTTCGGTGCCCTGAAGCGGCAAACCGGGAGGGAACAACGGAACTGACCATTCTGCGACCCTCCTCGGAGGATCGTATGTGGACGCCTGACTCCTCTGTGCCCTGAACGGCGAACTAGCAGGGAACAACTGAACTGGCAGCGCTGGGACCCACCTCAGAGAGTCGCACCCCAGATGGCGCCAAGGAGGAACGATTTTTCAAAACCGTCCCTGCCCCGCAGGAGCCCTCAGAAGCCTGATAGCCTCGCCGACAGGACTTCTTGTCTAAGCTTTACTAGAGATGACGACAGTCCTCAGATCTTGCCTACCTCGAAATAGCTTCTCGGAGGATCGTTTGGGGATGCTGACACCTCTGTGCCCTGAAACGGCGAACTGGCAGGAAAACCGAACTGGTAGCGCTGCGACCCTCCTCAGAGAAAACGATTTCTCAATACCGTCCCTACCCCGGAGGGGACCACCCTTAGAAGCCTGATAGCCTCGGCGACAGGGATTCTTCTTTGTCCAAGCTATTTTAGAGATAAAACAGTCCCTCCTCAGAGAGTCGCCCCCCAGAGGACGCCGAAGAGAAACGATTTCTCGAAACCGTCCCTCCCTGGTGTAGTTTATTTGTTGTGCAACGCAATTCTTGAATACCGTCAGTGCTGACATCCTCACATACATCCATGTCCTTAGCCTATATACTTTTATTTATTATTTAAGATGGCTGGTGGTTAACGTCAGGGTTAAAAATGATGACGCCGAGAGGAAAAGCTCGCAAGCGTCTCTTTAACCCGAGGCACTGTCATACCATGATACTTAATACCCATAACATTACTATAGTTAGACGTTTGGGGATTAAACAAATAAAATAGAAACCGTTTTATTCCACGTTCTCGACACTTCAGTGTGGAGATAGGGGAAAAAACGGCAGTCCCTGACAAGGAGGCTGAGATACAGAGTTTTCCTGTTTTTTTTTAAAGATATATTTCATCTAATAAACTCTTTTTGTTTTCAATCTCATAATGTTTGGCTGGCCCGTAAATATTTAACTAGCAACAGCACTAGATAAAACCTCCTTTTAAAAGCTCCTCTTTATTCAGAGTTATGAGCTGACTTATTTATTTATTTATTTATTGAAAATTCATAAACATCTGCCTTTTTCTTTATATTTTTAGTTTTGTTCTCTTTTTCTTAACAAAACACTAACGATACCAATTCCTTGGAACTGGAAAATCGCACACTGGATGGCAGGTGAAAGCTGAGATAGGGCAGCGCCTGTCCCAACCCCCGCTGTCAGATCCATTTGCGAACCCCACAATGCGAGTCGCCGCCGTGCCTCGGCAACAGCGGGACCCGTGCCTCAGGCAACGCGAGCCGAACCGTCCTCCTCGAAGAACGCCCGGCGGGAGCGGAGCATCCTCACGGACAGCTTCTGGCAATGCTCACAGTCAGCCCCCTCGAAAACTGACTGTTTGCATGCTCCACTCCCAAACAGCAACACAAAGCTGATGTGTGTGTCCCCACCCGTGATATAACGTGGGCAGGGAACAACACAACACTTGCTTGCTCTCTTTTGCCAAAATCTAAATATATTGCAACTTGACAGACAACAATAAATATGACAAGGACAGAATACACAGATCGCTTTCTGAAGGCACAGAAGCTGTCGGGGTCTGTTTTCAGGGGTACTTTATAGCTTCCTGGTCGATGGCGTCACCCGCCTATGATGTTCCGTCTTTCCATTGGACTGATTATACACGTGCTTCATGACGCAATCACGCTGGGATTTTTCCCACCGCATCTTCACGCAGCTCGAGTTCCCTTGAAAGGGAACCTTGCTAACTTTATTAGGCTATTTCCTAGAGATTGTGGACTATTGGTTGTGAGGAAAAACTGCCTACAGTTGTTATTTTTGTTATTTTTTCACACCACACGGTCATCACCTAAACCTGTTAGAAAGCAACAAATCCCCTGTGAATTTGGCTCAAGTTTTGACACCTCAAACAGACAACTGCTTACCCCTCGCAAAAAATAAATACATCAACCTATCTTGTAAAATACACCTACTGGTAGTTGTGAACTGGTCCAGACCACAACTGTTTAAACAGCAACAACCTGTAAACATTCAGAAATATATTAACAGCCAGTCATTATTTGCCATGCAGCTAATGTGTCCACAGCTCTTTGCAGAATATCTTGCATCTGTTTGGAGCATTCTGTGGCCGCGGACTGTCCCCTGTTTCAGCAGTAATGGCCAGGGACGTGCACAGGGGGGTTGCTCAGGTTGCCCGGCCAACTGCCCATTGCCCTTCTCGACTCACGTTGCCCTTCCGAGGGGGAAAATAAATAAATAGTCCAATAGATGCAGAATTTCAGTAGGCTTAGATAAAAGATCAAAACAAAAAACAAAAAAATCGCAAAGCCTCATTCACTTCCATTCGGGCACCGAAAGTGAAAGTCAGTGGGTTAAGGGCAAAACTCTGTTTCCGTGGCTGCAGCGCTGCACGCGACCGGTGAAGCAGTCGATCCTGTTCCCTACCCGAATTCGTGTTCCCTTTACGCAATCATAATACAAATCATGCGTAGTTGCCGAGTTACCATACGTACCATCAGAACTGAATACAAGCAAGAAGCACAACTGAATGTACGGGAAGCCAAAAGGTTAAAAAAGGATTGTATTTTTTCCCGAAATCTAAGCGTTTATTTATTTATTTGATTAGAAGCGAGTTTTCCCCCATCCGTCAATTCAATCCAGATTATTTATTTTCAAATTTAAAAAAATACAGAATAAAAAAATTAATAATCATTAAAAAAAACAATAAACAATAATATGAGGAACTCTTTTTCTCATGTGTATTTTGGTGGCATTTAACACATTGTTAATACATTTTGTATACGATTTACAAAGTTGTATATCATAAACCTGTCATCTCTGACGTTTTGCAATCTTTATAAATAAGACCATAATATGAGGCATTGAGTTTGGACATAAACACGGTCAGATAAGGCAATTTGTATGGGCAAAATTCAACTGAATATATTCAGACATAAAGCAAAAAAGTGCAAGATTAATTCAATTCACAGAAATATTAGTGGAGTGTGAGACTATTTTATTATGCTGCAGTGTAGCAAGACAATTAAATGTTTTTTTTCTTTTTTTTTTCTTTTTTGTTGAAATGGCCCCTAATAGGTGGCTTCTCCTTTGAAGCTTTGCATGTTGTTTAGTATGTAAATTTGGAGAAACCTATCAGTGACTTGATAGGATATTGATAGGGATATTGATTTAGGGATTTTCATGACTCAAGTCATATTTTTCTGTGTTATTATTAGTAGTAGTTAAGGTGATTGCTGCATTTCAGTTTTTTACTTCTTTGTGTATATATATTTTAATAAAGACCCTGTTATTCTCAGTCCTTCATATAGCCCGTGAGTTGTTTTTTTGTGAGTTGCCCTTTTTTCAGGTCAGAGCAACTGCCCCTCAAAATTCCTGTGCACGTCCCTGGTAATGGCAGTAGTTTAGACAAAGCTGTGTTGTGATTACAGTTCGCAGTGTGCAGCCTTGATAGAAGCTCACCTGGTGATACTAACGTTTTTGAACAGCTCCAGGTGTGCTGCATGCCGCGATTGATCTCCTCTTCTGCATTCGCCCCAAAACCTTGGTGTCCACCTCAGGGTCTGACAGCTGGACTGGGCTGACCTATTTACTGCAGTCTGAGTCTGTTGCGGGCTGGGGAATCACATTTCATCCACAGAGAGAGAATAATGAATGAGAACAACAAAAGCACCACAGCACAGTTTGTTGATTGCTCTAGAATTACTCTTCAGATGAAACAGAATTTACATCTTCCATCTGATGCATTGTAATATAATTCAGCACACTTTTGGTTGGAGAGAACTTCAAAGAAACAAGCTTGGATAGAGGCGTATAAAAATATGTTTTTGATATATCTTCAGAAATCTTGATTATCATGGTGTTTTGTGGGGATACTTAAATTAATATCTAGCTAAAATTCCCTTCCAAACAAGGACTAATTCATGTATTTGAGAGGGCATTAGCTGTTTATATGAACCAGATTGCTTTAATACCACATCTTGCAATTTTGCATTTTATTTTATATTATTATATGGATCAATAATATTTAATACATCATTCAAAATTAACACTATTGTCAGCAAGGATAATTTAATTAAAATGTATATTGTTGCAAAAGACTATTTCAAATAAATGCAGATTTTTGCAGAAAAATAGCATATTGAATGATTTCTGAACGATCATTTGACACTGAGTAATAATGCTGAAAATTCAGCTTGCCATCACACAATAATATTTCCCACTATTACTTTTTGAACTGTAATCTTGGATATAGGACAGAGGGACTTCTCTATACGCTTTGTCAAGCTGTAAAATGTGTGACATTTCAACGAGCAATCAGTCTGTCTAGTAATGCCGAGTTCAGACGGCACGATTTTAGCCCCGATTTTGGCTCGCCGACAGGTTTTGAGAAATCGCCGACAAATGCCCGAAATCACAGGCAAATCGGTGCTCGTTCACGCGAGTGACAATCATGCAGTGTGAATGAGCAAAGACGCGATCTGAGAGAATCACCGACGAGTCGCCGACGCCCGTGAGATATTTAGCATGCTAAATATCTGGACCTGTCGGCGATTCAAAATCCTGCTGTGTGAAAAGTGTTCTGACTGAAAACTACATCGGCGATGACCGACAGCCAATGAGAGAGCAAGATACAGAGCAGCAGGAAGGAGTTATAGACCAGAATATCAGTATTTTAATAGATATATTTACAAGTACATCAAACAGAAACAAAGTAGCCTACATATTGCTTGACCAGCAGCACATTGCAAAATTATTTCTTTACCCGCAACTCTCTTTGTAGAACACACAATCCTTGCTCAAGTTGATCTCGTCTCCCCAACCATTTCCTCCTGCATAATCTTATTTTTTTCTCTCCTTTTCGCTGCAAATCAGCTCACAGATTGGGATCGCAAGCTTCTTGCAGGCTATAATTTTTAATAACAATTTGAGTCGCGCAAGAACTCTGGTCTCATGCACGCGTGATCTTGCGTTATTTGATTATCACTTTTCGCGTGTGTTTGGTTGTGAAACGTAGTTTGCGTGCCAAACAGTTTTACATTTACATTTATTCATTTAGCTGACGCTTTTATCCAAAGCGACTTACAATTGCTATACATGTCAGAGGTCGCACGCCTCTGGAGCAACTAGGGGTTAAGTGTCTTGCTCAGGGACACATTGGTGTCTCACAGTGGATTCGAACCCGGGTCTCTCACACCACAGGCATGTGTCTTATCCACTGTGCCATCACCACCACCAAACAGTTGTCAGCGATTCTGTGAAACCTCCTGTCGCCAATCCATCGTTGAGTGTGAACACAGCAATGACTGAACGCTGGCCAAGATAGTCATGCAGTGTGAAAAGAACAGTGACCCGACTACTTTGAAAATCGTGCAGTCTGAACTCGGCATAAGCCTACATTTAGATTTCTTTTGCATTTGTAAAATTGTGAAAATACAATTTAATATTACAGGTAAATGTTTTCATTATGCAATCTTAGTGTTTAACAGTAGTTTGAACAGCAGCTTTTAAGACCGACCCCACAGATAACTTATATATATATATATATATATATAGGTCCCAGCAACATTTTTCCACTGATAACTGTTCTTCCACACCCCTACAAAAAGCGCTAATGTCAAGTCAAGTCAAGTCAAGTCACCTTGTTAAGGGTAGATGTGACTAAGTCGTCGTGAGCAGATGTAAGCACTCAGGAGAGGTTGCATGAGTTTGAAAAGATGGGATCTTTTTATTTATCCCAATTAAGGCCAGTGAAAGGCAAATAAAAATGTACAAGAGAAAAACAAAAACAAAACAAAAAAAAACTAGTTATTAAATAAAATAAATTGACATGAGAGTAAAAAAAAAACAATCAAAGTTTTACAGCTGTTTAGAAATTGACCTTTACACAAGTCACTATACTTAGAGCAAGGACAGACTTCAGTCCTCTCCCCCCCACGCTCCCCCAAAAGAATGAAGATACTAGGCTTTATAGGCCTGAGGGCACCCCTGGAATTGGAACATACCAACACATAATTATAATACAGGGGTGGCTCAGATGACAAATACAGAAATGCTTAAAAACAGCCGAAATACTACATCTATAAAACTAGAAATTTACAGAATATTATTTCTATAGTTTCAGCTAACAATTGGCAAGCCACAAGTCATATTTAACAGCTAAAAATTAATAACTCAAACTCCGGGTCACTTCCTATTGACCCGGAAGTCATAGCGTCATATAACCCCCACCCAAGCGGAAAATATTCCTTTATACAAACAAACGGTGACGCCAGTAAGACACAAAGATGGTATGTCCAAGCTATGTTTCTCTTAAACTAAATAAACAGATACATAATTAACAAAGACATGTGTTGCGTGATTATTGTAACTGGTTATGACTATAAAGTAAATGACATGGTTTAAAATAGCAAGATATGTATAGATAGAAATAGAATACTGCCCTACAAAGGCAAAAGACCTTAACTCACCAGAGTGTGAAACTGAGAAAAATGACTTTAAAGTTTTTTTGTTGTCCAGCCAATTGTATGATAGGTAGGACACTGAAATTTTGCCAAGTAGTTGTCATAATGAATATATTTATCTACAAAAAAAAACTGAGCTCAAACTTGACCTTTGACCCTTATTCTGAAGTTACTGTATTCTGCCTTTGCATTATCTGCAAAACAATAATAGGTCATACAAAGGCAAAATACCTTAACTTCTAATTTATTGACCATTTTGACTTTTTTCACTCTATACAAACATTTATATTATGACAATGATAGCCTTAAAATAACATTTAGTGAGTTCTGTCTAGTAAGATTTAATATTACATTAATAGAATATTGCAAAATAAAAAAATAATGAGAAGGCTATTATCTGTACTGGATCATTTTAAAACTTTATCGTTGTACTTAATTTAAGTAAAATAACACTTTAAGAGGTACCGTTAAAGTAACCTTCCACAAATATTTCTTACATTTGAAAGGTTTGATTAGGCTATGCCAGTAATATGTAGACGCCCTTTCTCAAATACCATTCACCCTTTCCTGACAAAAACATATAGGAATATGCTTATATCTGATGACATTGTGTGTATGTTTTCCAGAATAAATGAAAAAACTCTGTAATAATACATTTTCCTGGACAGAATGGAAAATGTATTTAGTATTCTAACAATACTAATATTAATTTAAACATTTACTAATACATTATTGAAATCAAAGGTCTTATTTGTTAGTTAATGCACTGTGAACTAACATGAACAATGAACAGCTGTATTTGTATTAACTAATTAACAAAGATTAATAAATACTTTAACAAATGTTTTGTTCATTGTTAGTTCATGTTAGTTAATACATTAACTAATGTTAACTAATGAACCTTATTGTAAAGTGTTGTGTAGGCTTAATAACTCATATGAAACAATTTGTACCCCCTGTTCTTATTTTTAGTAACATTTAATAGCCTACTGGTGCAATTTGTAGCCTAAATGTTAGTTTGACTTATAAAACATCAATTATTCAAAATAATTTATATTGAATAATTCTCACTATTTTTTGAAAGCTTTAAATAGTAGCTAAACGACAAAAACAGATTAGATATAGGGGTATTTTACATTAACTATGAATGCACCACGAGTTTGACCAGTTTTAAGAAAACGCAACCTTTATTCACGTCTGTGTTGTTTTTCACGACAGTGCTAGCTAGTTTGTTTTAGCTCATAGCTTTAACGGCAGACTTGTATGTCGCGCTGTTGAAATCCTCTACAATACAGTCACACTTTTACACCGTTTAGCTGTCAGCATTTTAACTGTTTAACCGGGACAATTTCATAGTGGTTGGTGTAAACCGGACGTCAGCAACACTTAAAATTAATTGTCAACCTCCGGACAACTTTGCACTTAGATAGAATTAGGCTAGCCAGCCGGCACATGATGGATTTAAACAATGGATGTCTTCTCATTGGATGTTGTTTTCCATGGATTTTGACCATGTTTAAAAAAAAAAAAAAAAAAAAAAAAAAGGTAAGCTGCGATCTAAGTTATATCTGCTGGGTTGGTTTGTGTGCGTGGTAATGTTTTCTCCTCGCCAGGGGAGGTGTATTTAAATTAATGCGTGTGGCAAAAGTGCTTCAATTACACATAGGCATAACACCGTAACTTCAGCGCGGCAAACAAGTTGCTGGTAACGTTAGGTAAAACAAAGGCAGGGAGCCTTAACTCCACCGTAACTTAATAACAGCGTTCTAAAGTGCAGCGGAACAAAGCTAAAAGACCGTAACGTTAAGGGCTTCTGCCTTTGCTTTCCCTCTGCTTTTGGAAGTTATGGCAAAAACAACATCTTATTTTTAGCAGAAAAGAACAAAATTGACGCAAGATATTTCTCCACATGATAAAACTGATGTCCATTGTTCCAAATATGGCAATAACTCATTTTTGACAAAATTGAAGTTAAGGTCTTTTGCCTTTGCACGGCAGAATATACATCACTGTAGTATTTAGATGTTAAAAGTGTGCACACAAAAGCTATGGGATATATGAGATTTTGTCGTGAATGGCTAGATTAACCGCTGATTTGAAACGATATGAAGATTAAGAGAAAACACTGACACGCTAGACAAACACATACAGGCCACATTTGCACTCAGTCTTTGTGTATTAGAATAGGTAGCGTATCGCTGCCGTCACGGTAGCTATGCACCCCGTCACACACCTTTATTTATATTGTGCTTTTTACAATACAGATTGTGTCAAAGCAGCTTCACAATGATAACATGAACATAATACAACAAATGTCAATGGTAGACAAGTGGAGTGTTTGAAACTTGTTTGCAAATTCATTATTTTTTTTTTACAGTTCTGTGGTATATTCCAGAAAGCAGGTTAACCTTGCTTTCTACCCTCCAGGGCTGCATTTCACAAAAATATCGTAAGCCTATAGATCGTAGAACCATTGGCACCAATAGTCTCTACGATCAACTTAGCTCACAATGCTTTTGAGAAAGGCAGCCCTGTTTGAAGCCGCTAAGTTACACATTCTGTGGCTTTAATACAATTGCTCTGACGGGAATATTGTTTGGAGGCATCTCACACTCAGTCTTGTTTAAGCTCCGTTTCTCTCTCTCTCTCTCTCTTTGAGCTGTATCTAAGGGGGATTTGAAGCAAATGAACATCCAGATGATATGAAACCCTGGTGTAATACAGTTGGGATTTTGCCCTTTGTACAAAATCAAAGACACTGCTGTTTGACTGAGATAAAACACATGTGGCTTTCTTAAAGTTCATTTAAGAACCTCTCTTTCCTCTGTATGTGCTTCTTATCACTTTTTTCTCTTCTGGAATTCCCTGTTTTGAATGGCTGTTTTCCCTCAGGCAATAATATTATTAGCATATCTGTTCAGGCAGCTGAACAAACCAATATAAGGCCACTCGATCATATCATGGTGGGAGAGTTTATAATATTTCAGTCTGATCTAGCTGATCCTCCGGTGTTTGCAGTTGAACACATCTTGAATATTTCTAGATGGATTTCTAGGTTTAATTTCATGTTACGAGTGTCTAGATTTCTTTTTTTATGGCGTTCTATCTCTATAACAAAACTACAACGTGACCAGACATCATTAATTTTCAACGAGAATTGGCATTTCTGTCAATACAAGCGACAAAGACAACTGACAACCTTTAAGCAAATAAGCAGCAACATGACTATTGATCCTCTGGCTGATGTGTAAGGAATACAAACTCACAAATACCAGAAACCTTTTTTAAATTCCAAAATAATCGAACATGAAACAATAACAGATCTCCTCCTATATGAATATTGAACAAAACACGTGAAATAACACTTCATTTTAACTTTTACTCTTCTTTAACAGTCAGAAGCAAAGCATTCTGGCAACTAGAAATCTGCTGTAACTTATTCTGTGAATGTGTGTGCAATACATTCACATTTGGGAACATGCATATGTATGTACACAATAAAGCATAAAACTTTATGAATATTACATGTAATGCTATTTTTGTCTTCTAAATATTTTTTTATATGTATCAATATTGCAGTATATTGAAAAACATGGACATGAAACATTGCTTTGAGTTATTTATTTTTATTTTTGATGTTACATGTGTATTATCTTAAAGCGTCCACTAAGGAAAAGTGTGAAAGTGGTTTGACTTTGTGTGCATGAAGTTGACCAAGGAAATATAGAGGTACTGCAAGAGGAGATGGGGACAGCATTTGATTAAAGAAGTAAATAGCTTTTTAACTAAATACATTTGCTGTCTTTGCGTGCCAACTGATTAATATGAGATAAACACCTGCATTAGTTGTCATGAAGATATCCTTGCTAGTTTTGTTTTTGCATCCTCAGCACTCGAAAAACCAGCTAACATGCAACTGGCCTTGTGTTTTTGTTTGTTTTGGGAATATAGCTTGTAATACGGCTGACAATTTAATGTTAAAAAATAGTACAATATAATTATATTTGGGATTAACTTGATTAACATTTTAAGCAACTGACAGCCCTGATTATAAGGACTATTCACTGCAGGATTGAGTAATGCCTAAAGACTATGAGTTGCTGTGGTCTGGAGGGATATTTGTAGTTTTTAGTCTGAGAGAATGCTTGTTCAGAAGTGATGGACATTTTTTTTTTAATAAACAAGTTAAAATTGCAACTGCAGCCAACATATGGTAACATTTTACTTTGTGATTTCACTGGAACGGATGGCAGGCTTCAGAATGATGGACAGAGAAGTGTAACCACCCATCTAAGCTAATCACAGAGATGCATGCTGACAGCTATTTTAATTGCAGATCCGAAAAGACAATATTCCCTATAACAATATGGACTATATTAGAATCACCTATGGTAAAATTGTCACGTAGCCAGCCACCGTATCAGGCTAAAGAAAATAATAATACAATTCTAACTTGTAAAAGTATCCCCTAAGTCTACTGTTTTGTACAGTATAGGATCTATACAATACAGAAAAAAAAGTACTAAACTGACTTTTTCAATTAAAAAAGAAGATGCACCATTTGAATTGAGTAAAATAGAATTCTGTCATTGGGATGACAATCAGTGCACATCTTAGCAGGATGTGTGTGAGCATGAGAATCATCAACCATCACACAGTGAGCTGATAGTTTTTTCACGATTGTAATTCGTTTTTGCTGTCTCTGCATGACTTTAAAAAAGTCAGTGCACCTTGGTATGTTGGTTCACATGTGTCACATTTGCTGTGTACAAAACACAGCTTAACAGTTGTACAGAAGATAACAATATATGTTTAATTAGTACATTTATTTATGAAGCCTATCAAAATTATTAGAAAACATGGGACGTTTGATATGGGTATTATACATCCCCTTCTCTTGTTCCATAAATCTAATTAAACAAGATGCACCACAGAACTACTTGGCAATCCAATAACAAATTGTTAGTGCTTTTATTTACAATCTCAAATCTTGAGTAAAAATGAAACCCAACTATGACTAATTCTGATTTTGATTAACTGTGTGCAAACAGTTAATAAAAAAAATAATAGATTGCTTATTGCTAATGTTTAACATATTTGCCATGACTTTCATTCTGGAGTGAGCTATTAAATGTCTGATACGGAAAATGCTGTCTGTAAATGTGCTACTTTGCCAGAGATGAATAAATAAGAAGTTAATATTGTGTTATATTTTAGACACCATGTTGTAAATTTTTGCTCAATTTTCTCAATGAAAATATTACTTATAGAACCACAGCAGAACTGTTGCAAAGACTTTGTGTAGAGAACGAATGTGCACTCATATTACTGTGAATGGGAGAAAGTACAATGTGCAATATGGTGGAATAAGCCCAGCCTTCTAAATAAAAGACCCACTTGCTGATTGATAAAGTCATTGCGTCCCTGGGGCTGTCGTTAGAAGCTTAGAATGCAGTAGAAACAGTCTGTCTTCTGAGAAACGTGCTTAGGACTGCACATGTGCATTGACTGGTCCATCCTGAAAAAGAAGCATTGATGAAGCTATTTGAGCATAAGAAACATCTCAGGTTACGACGAGTAGGGAATGAGACGATGTATCGATGACGCTTTGGGAACGCCTCCAGCTTGAATGCGTCTGAGGCATGTATGTCAACTAGTCCAATGGAAAGAATGAACGTCAAGGGCGGGAAGAGATAAAAGCGCATCCGGTGCAACCGGCATTAGCTTCTAAATTGCTGAAGCAAGTTGATCACAGGGATGCAGGAAGTATGGCAGGGCAACGCATCGTCTCGTTCCCTACTCAGGGAACCAGCATTACAGTCGTAACCTGAGACGTTCCCTTTCGAGGGAACTCGCGATGCGTTTATGGCACTTTGGGAACAAGAATACCGAAATCGCCAAACTTATGAATACCTGAGTGTCAACCTGTTGTCAGAACTAACACTAAGCACTAAACACCTGAGACCCTGGGGAAGCATCCAGGTCCAGGCTATAAAACCTCACAAAAGTGAGTAGCGAGGACCAAGGCACGGCTGGTCAGAGGACTCATAAGCAAGAGAAATAGCCTTAACTATCCACTTGCTAACTGTCTGCTTAGAGGCTGGAAGACCTTTCTTGGTTGATCCAAAGCAGACAAATAACTGTTTGGATTTTCTCCACGGAGAAGTCCGATGATGCTCGCACTGGACACAAGAGGTTCTGCTTTTCCTGGTCCGAAGAGGGAAACGGAGGAGGACAGAAAGCCTGCAGTACAATAGGCCTCGGAATAATGGTCGGCACCTTAGGGACGTATCCCTGTTTAGGGTATAAGAAAGCCTTGACCATCCCAGATGCAAACTCAAGGCAGGTGGGAGAAACCGAAAGGGCCTGAAGGTCTCCGACTCTTTTGAGGGACGAAATAGCTAGCAGAAAGATGGTCTTAAATGTAAGAAATTTCTCTGAAACCGAATCTAAGGGCTCAAATGGAGCCCCAGACAAGCCTTCTAGAACTATTGAAAGGTCCCAAGCCGGCACCCTAGTGCGAATTGCAGGCTTCAGCCTCAAGGTGCCATGAAGGAAACGTGTGATCAGGGGGTCTCAACCCAATGATGTACTACCCACCGAGGCGTGGAAAGCCGTAATGGCCGACACGTAGACCTTTAGGGTTGTGACATAAACCTGATGCAAAGCGATCTTGCAGAAACTCAAGTACTGTACTAACTGAACAGTTAACCGGATCCCACTGACGCTGGTTACACCAAGAAGTGAATACTCTCCATTTCAGTGCATATACTGTCCTCGTAGCGGCAGCTCTGGAGCTTAAAATGGTCTCAACAACCTCGGTTGAGAGACCACTCTCTATGAGTTGGGCCCCCTCAGAGGCCAAACCCATAGTTTCTAAATCTCTTGGTTGTGTCACTTTCAATGCTCAGTACATCTACCTCCTCGGAGCTAGAGCTAGAGAAGTATTGGGCTCTCTTCCCGGGCGGAAGAAGCCGCAGTGCGGGCTTGCGACACCAGAGAGCACTGGATCCCTCAGGTAAGGGAGGATATAAGGCCCTCGGACCCGCCTACAACCCTGCTGAGAGATCCATTTGCGATCCCCTGGAATGCATTGGGTCCTGCACCCTGAGGATCGCGAGCCTGGCCACTTTCATCAAAAAGTGACAGGCGGGAGCGGAGCATGCGAAGCGGAAGCTTCTCACAATGCTAGCAATCAGCCCCCTCGAAGGCTGATACCGCATGCTCCACTCCCAAACACATCACACAAAGCGTGTGTGTATCCCAATCCGTTAAATAGCGTGGGCAGGGAGAAGCACACAGTTTGCACAATAATGCACAATATTACCATTTTTGATCAAATAAATAATGCCATGGTAAGAATTTCTAAAAAAAATAATAAAAAAAACCCCTTAAACTATTGAATTGTAGTGTATATTATAAATGCCCTTTTCATGATGCTTCATAAATACTTATATTTATTCCAGTCACATGGGACTGTTTGTCACATGGGATTGTTAAAACGATTTAGATTTATGGCGTTACCCACTATTTCTATAGTCTCTTTCAAGGCCACACTTATCTTTCAGCACACAAGATCCAAGGTCACAATCTCCCTCAGATATAACAATATCTCTCTGGGGAATGTGGGAATCTGGGGAATGTGTTCCATCCAGGTATAATGACTTCTGCACTACAATAACTCATTCCTCTTGTTTTTCACTCTCACTTTGTTTTAGAGAATATCCATAAATACTTAAAACTATCCAATCACAAAGTCGTATCAGAAAACTGCTTTTGACATACTGTTCCTTCCTCATAAAAAATAAATCCAGTGTCTCCTGCACATCCTGCTGCCAGTCTCATAATTCGGTGCTTATTTTATTTTGCCAGAGTGCTGCCCTGCAGGTCAGTGGAGCGTGGCTCATCCAATCACACACTGCACACTGTGAGGGAGTGCGTGTACGTATGTGTGTATGTGGCAGGTGAAGGCTCGAGTTGACGTATTAAGTTAACTAGATGGAGAAAATAAAAACATAAGACCTTCACGGCTGGTTTGGGATCAGAGGATTGGTCTCTGTAGCAGATGGCCTGGCATCATTGGAATATTGAGCACAGGTCTAAGCATACAAAAAGATACTTCAAACCATTCTGGAAGCATAAACAACAACAAATATAATAAAAAAGTATTATAAATGTGGAAGGATGATGTGCTATGGAGCTGCACAAGAGTTAGACGTGTTTGCCATCTCATCCACATCTGAGAAGATAAAAATCGCAATTTAATTGACCCTTTGCAAAGACCCGCCCCCCTTAGCTATGTCTGACAAGCTACGCCTCTCTCATGTTCTCAGGCAGTGAAAAACAAATCGCGGAGCAGAGAGGAGACTGACAACACGCTGACAGACAGGACAGACCAGGTTACTTTTCTGTTACTTTTGATATTATACATATTAAACAAAGTCTCACCTTTCAAATCTGGTCATTTTTTAAAAGAAATTTAAACAATAAATACCGTTTTGTGGCTCTTTAATGTGTCTGACAGATCGCTGTATGTAGAGCATCAGTTATAGCTGCTCGTGATCCGATCATCTCTTCCTTCTAGTTCATTTATAGCATCAAATAAACATGAATGAACATAAGAAGGTATGTTGTTTTACCCACGGAAAGGCATCAGTACACTAGCATTGCCGCTGCGTGGACACAGTGTTTTCTCTTGTGGCTCGCGCACACCGCACTTCACTCGGAGGCGTGCTTCAATCCGTTGCGCTTCAATCCGTTGCGGAGACTCTATTTGTTCGGGTGAAATCACAAAATATAATGCACACAAACGTGTCCCTTCTTGATATACAACCACTGATGAGCATAATCGGTTTTGATGAGAAAAAAAAAAAACTGTACGAATGCGGATTAGATCCCAGAACCTCTGCGCTTGACGAAAGTTCAAGTTTAGCAGGCTGCCAGTGTAGCACGCAGTGTGTTTATCGTGCAATTTATACACGAAAATTAATTTTTTACGTGCACTACTAAACCTACCCTAACCAACCCATGCGTGTCCTATGCAAGTAAAAACTCATTTTCGCGTATAAATTACACCATAAATATACTGTGTGCTATAGAGACGCATTTAGTGTGATCGTGTTGCGACATCACAGATAACAGCAGCCGTTCCTCTTCGGGTAAGTCTAGTAGGCCTATTTTAATGCCAACTGCAAATTTTTTGAAATTTTATATAATATTACAATCTGGAATATTAAGAATCGCAATAGCCTGCACTGTTATTAAAGACTCAGACGAGTCGAACATTTATGCGTTTCCAACAAATGAATGATGTAAACGACATCCTCACGAGACATGAGAAAAATTATATCTCTCAAAAAATACACTATCTGACAAAAAATCACTATCTGCGTTAAAAGACCTCCCGTATCAGCTCTGCTTATAAAAGCCGCAATCTAATCCTGCTAACACGAAATAAGCCTGCTCGCCAGCAGGTTCAAGCTTGCGCACCTGTTGCTATGACAGCAAGTCCAGGATGAGCGTCGAAGAACCAAACAATCCAAGATCATGCCAAATCGCCAACAATCAAATCCAGTTAACTGAGTTAGCGACGTACGAAGAACGGGCCCCAGGTCTTGCTTCAAAGTTAATCCTCAAGTGTGGATCGTTGCCTACTGTTCGCGATCCAACGTCACCTCCAGAAGAAGTAAGTGTATTTTATGATTTTTTAGCAAATAGTCATTTCAATCGATGTCAGCCAATTCAACAACAAATGCGTCTAAAGTTGTTGTCGTCGTCGTATGATGTCTGTGTATATAATTTAAACCTTGTTTGTATTGTGTGTAACCACACGTTTATAAATATATTTTTTAAAGATTTTGTATTAAAAACTGCATATATTTTCTTGTTCTGTAGCCATCTTCTCACATTTGCCACATAAGCACCTGTACGACAAGTAATGTAAACATGACAACAACAGGTCCCTCGCATAAATGTAATTTTCTTTTGTAGTTAGCAAACGTTATCACAGTATTTGTGTTTGTAGTTTAAAAAAATTGCGCCAACGTTATCACAGTTTGTGTGTGTGTTGCACATCCATAATTGCAAATGGGACGCGATTAAAACTCTGTAAGTACATAAATGTATCAAATAACCATTCCGAGACGTCCTGGTCCATTCTCATTTGTGTTTCTTCTGGCGGAGTCTCTTCATCATCTGGGTCTGATTCCGTTTCAAACATGTACAGCTGAATGCCATACAAAACAGCGGGTCTCTCACTCTCAGCCATTCTGTTTCTACCGACTGTTTGTTGCCATAGGTATGCAAGTTACGCCCTCATTCAAAGGCAGGGCGGGGATATGCAGCTCATTTACATTTAAGGTGGTACACAAAACAGCTCTTTTTAAAACAGGCCCCAAAAATGACATTTTCAAATGGTTATAATAAAGTAACTGTGGGGTATTTTGTGCTGAAACTTCACAAATACATTCTGGGGACACCCGAGACCAATATTACATCTTGTAAAAAGGGGCATACACTCACCGGCCACTTTATTAGGTACCCCATGCTAGTAACGGGTTGGACCCCCTTTTGCCTTCAGAACTGCCTCAATTCTTCGTGGCATAGATTCAACAAGGTGCTGGAAGCATTCCTCAGGGAGTTTGGTCCATATTGACATGATGGCATCACACAGTTGCCGCAGATTTGTCGGCTGCACATCCATGATGCGAATCTCCCGTTCCACCACATCCCAAAGATGCTCTATTGGATTGAGATCTGGTGACTGTGGAGGCCATTTGAGTACAGCGAACTCATTGTCATGTTCAAGAAACCAGTCTGAGATGATTCCAGCTTTATGACATGGCGCATTATCCTGCTGAAAGTAGCCATCAGAAGTTGGGTACATTGTGGTCATAAAGGGATGGACATGGTCAGCAACAATACTCAGGTAGGCTGTGGCGTTGCAACGATGCTCAATTGGTACCAAGGGGCCCAAAGAGTGCCAATAAAATATTCCCCACACCATGACACCACCACCACCAGCCTGAACCGTTGATACAAGGCAGGATGGATCCATGCTTTCATGTTGTAGACGCCAAATTCTGACCCTACCATCCGAATGTCGCAGCAGAAATCGAGACTCATCAGACCAGGCAACGTTTTTCCAATCTTCTATTGTCCAATTTCGATGAGCTTGTGCAAATTGTAGCCTCAGTTTCCTGTTCTTAGCTGAAAGGAGTGGCACCCGGTGTGGTCTTCTGCTGCTGTAGCCCATCTGCCTCAAAGTTCGACGTACTGTGCGTTCAGAGATGCTCTTCTGCCCACCTTGGTTGTAACGGGTGGTTATTTGAGTCACTGTTGCCCTTCTATCAGCTCGAACCAGTCTGGCCATTCTCCTCTGACCTCTGGCATCAACAAGGCATTTCCGCCCACAGAACTGCCGCTCACTGGATGTTTTTTCTTTTTCGGACCATTCTCTGTAAACCCTAGAGATGGTTGTGCGTGAAAATCCCAGTAGATTAGCAGTTTCTGAAATACTCAGACCAGCCCTTCTGGCACCAACAATCATGCCACGTTCAAAGTCACTCAAATCACCTTTCTTCCCCATACTGATGCTCGGTTTGAACTGCAGGAGATTGTCTTGACCATGTCTACATGCCTAAATGCACTGAGTTGCCGCCATGTGATTGGCTGCTTAGAAATTAAGTGTTAACGAGCAGTTGGACAGGTGTACCTAATAAAGTGGCCGGTGAGTGTAATTGGTGCCTTTTAACTTGTGTTTTACATCAGTAGCCTATTAAATGGCGCAATCTTTCATTTAATCAGAAATATTTAAGTTAATGTTGTGTCCAGTTTGGCTCTGTAAATAAAAGGGTAGTATTTCTTGACAAAGTGTGGTTTAGTTTTCTTAAGTACCGGTTCAAGAACCATTTAAGCACCGGAACCGTTTAAAAAATACAGAGTAGGTACTGGTATCGTATAAAACCCAACCAATACCCAACCCTAGAGCTAAGGAATGCACAATAACTGCACTGGATTCACTACTTCCAGGACAAAGAGTGCATTCTACGTCTCCGGCAGCAATGCCAGCTAGAATACCACTGGCACAAGGTACTAATCTTTACCTTGTGGGGCCAATGTAATTTTGCTTTACATTTATTATTAAAAGCCTAAGTAATACAGTTCTATGCTGGTTCTACCTTGTGTTACAAGAGTTAAATAAAAGGGAGTGATCAAACAAATAGAATAAATTCATCATTAACCTTTGTTTCTTGGAATGTTAATGGGCTTGGCCACCCCATTAAAACAGGCAAAGTGTTCACTTTGAAACACATATAATAGCTGGACAAGAATGTTAGGTTAGGGCGAACTGCATATCCAAAGTATATCAGGCCCCATTTAGCAGAAAAGCTAGTAGGGTAGCAATCCTATTTCGAATGGGGATTTTATTTCAGCTTGACTCTAATGACTATCGATGCACATGGCTCACATGTCATGATTCCCGGATAACAATGTTGAATACGGTATATACAGTATGCCTCAAATACTTTTAATTCTTCATAAAACATTTTTGTATAATTTCATCTGGGTGTGCACATCTCCTTATTGGTTATCAGTTGCTATTTAGATCCGTCTCTTGATTGAACGTCTTCAAAGCCACCTCCCACTATCGCTTAGATCACTAGATCCCAAATATACTGATAAAGGATTGGAACATGGTTGATATGTGGAGGCTGCAACACCCAATGAATAAATAGTATTTTCTTCTTACTCTCCTGTTTATGAATCATTTACCAGAATCGACCATTTTCTGATTAATTCTAAATCTTGAATAACTGGTATGCAGTACCATAATAGGTAGATCTCAGACCATAGTCCCATCACGCTTCATTTTATTATTGGTTTGACATGGCAGAGCTTCTATTGACGATTCAACTGTTGCCTACTCAAAGACCCAGCTTTTGAAATATTTATTGGAGCTAAAACTGGACGAGTTTATGACCAATGACAACAGTCAAGTCTCTGATTCAGTTCCATGGTATACCCTTGCCTTAAGGCTGTCATGAGGGAAAACATTCTCTCTTTGGAAGCAGCCAAAAAGAAAAATAGTAACAGCAGGCTTTTAGTAATAGAAAATTGACTTCCAGCATTAGAACAGGTGTATAGAAACTTTGGTTCACATCAATATTATAAAAAGATACTGAAATTAAAATATGAATACAACTCAATAGGCAAATGAACCTCTTGCTTAAACCGAAACAAAAACACTCTAATTTGGGTGATAAGTCGGAACTTTATTAGACAATTAAGCGGAGAAAAGTCAAAGCAAGTAATTCATCAAAAACGGCAGATAACGTAACCATCTCAGCCTGACCGTGCTTTTACAGAATGGAAAATTTATGTTTTTCAATTGCCTGTGAACACAAGTTATATAAAAGAAGCCTGGGCTAAAGACTTTGAAAGAGTATTTGATGAAACTTCATACTCTGATGAAATGAAATTCTTTGTAAAATTCAAGGCTGCTCGAATAAAATCGAGACACAGGCTGAATCAATTTAACGTGGTACATACTGTATATTGTATTACTTGCACTAAATTGTGTAAATGTTTATTTCTCCAGTTTGTGGCAGATAAAAGAGGGCTCTGTCACACATGTTTTGGATTTCTTCCAAACAGTTTCACTTTTGGAATGCTATTTTTGACTTTCTTTCAAAAGTTTTGATTTTGGTATCCTCTAGGCCTAGGACATTAAAAACTGTTCCAAGCTTTCTGCAACAATCTCTATTGATGGGCATGATTCTAAAAAAAAAAAAAAAAAAAAAAAAAAAAATCTTCTGACCTGTAAAACTTCGGACTCTCCATACTTCAAAGCTTGGTTGTGTGAATTGCTTCATATCATACAACTGCAAGATATGTACTTTAGAACCCAAATTTCACCGTAAATTGCAAACTGTATGGCAGCCCTTCTTGGATTTCCTCACGTTTGAATGTATCATTAATGCTCTTCCTGTACTGTATGTATTAATTCATTGAACCTGTGATTATATATATATATGCATATCCTCTGTCAAGGTGGGACAGTCATAATTGATTACTAATTTAGAATCTATCAGAACTCTATCAGATAGTAATTAACAAAAGCATGACACCAGCATCCTCCATGTCTTTGAATTTCCTCTAGAAACAAGAGCACTGCGTCTCACTTACCTTATGAAATAATTTCTGGAGACCCATCACATCTACCTTGTCCATCTACTTCTTCATCTGCATTTGCAATCTTCAACATGGTGTACCCCATAGAGCTGTCACTTCTAAAGCCACATGCCCTGCAGGTCACATAGGATCCAACAATGTTCAATGATTATGTTAGATATACACTGTCCCGGTTTAGAAAAGGTTTTTTGTCTGACATGCTGTAAAGGTCAGAAGAGAGCGCGGTTAAGCTGTCCATCAGTGCTTTATTGATCAGTTTCAAATTGAGGAATGTGCCTGGTTGCTGTTGATTGCTCAAGTAAGTGTGGGTCATAAATAATCAGACCATATCTGGAATTGATGTGCAGTCCATGTCACAATACAACAGTATTTTATAATTCCAGTCCAATAGCTTCTCTCTGTTATTACAGTCTGTAAAGCCTGTTCTGTGATCTCAAATCAATATGGAGCCTCAGTAAGCTGTGCTAATCGCAGTGCCATGGTTGATATAAATCAAAACCCACTTCTCTTTTACAGAGCTACTGACTTTTGTTATAGGGCTGCAGTTTCAACATTCAGAATCCACAGATGAGTGCTACCATTCAGGATCTAAATTATAGCTCTCTGCATGGGACGTGCATGGTAAACTAGAACAACATTTATGGTAAATTGAAAATTACACCTGTAACTTCGTCATTGCACGACATGTGATGTCTTCTATGTGTAAAGAGGAGCAGAAATATGAAGAAGGAAATTTGAACTCCAAGACTTAATTCACAGATGACATACAGTATCAGAAATTTTTTCTTCCATCCATTGCTATGGTTATCACTGTAAATTGTATTCAATCACGCATTTAAACATGTCTGTCAATCTAGAAACTTTGCAATGTGTAGTTATCTGCATGACAATATTATGTAGAAAGCAGGCAAAGGTCACTGCCATTATAATCACTGAAGCTGTCAAATACTATGCTAGCCTGATGCTAGATGTATGATTACCAACACAAGATAGTTATGTTTTATACACCTTTCCTTCGCAAGATTTAAACTGAAATTATGTTGCACTTTTCCAAGAAGGACATTTTATTTTCTGACTTTTTCAAGTTGAACGGAACACAGCAATACGAGACCCAGTCGATTATTTAATTCATTTAACAAGAAAAGAAACATGTATTTGGTGGTCCATTCAATGGCTAAAACTCTAAGCACCTACAGATATAATTCCAGTTTGTTTTCTTTTTATTATGTCTTATGTCCTTACACTTTTTTTTTAGAAGTTGAGGAAGTGCCCATAGGCTATATAGTAAAACATGATGTTGCAAAAGTATGCATTCATATGAGATTCTATTGTTCTCTAAAAGTAGTGGCTCCATAATTAGTTTGGAAGCCAGTGCTTCTTGAATAAATGTATCAGTAAGTCCCTTCTGACTGAAGCTGTTATTCAAATATTGACTTGTTAGAAATCTTCTGATCCTCGATTCCTCTGTGGGAAAGGGATTTTTCTGTAATCCTCCATCAGTGATTTGGCTCAGAAATCTCCTCTCTGATTTTAAGTGCAAATGATTTCTAGTGCATATTGGCTGCACTTGGTCAACCTTCAATCGGTAGGGTACACGTTATTCTCGAAATGCCAACATTTTCCAGCAGCCCACTATAAATACAATGGGCATTGCCCATTTATTCATGTATAAGGTTTGAGGTGAACCAACAAAATTTTAATCTACAGAGGTATTATCTGCATTGATCCAAGGGGAGAAATGGGATTACACACTGTTTTCAAAAGAGATTCTGACAGTTTTCCCCCAGGCAATTATGTGGAAAATATAAGATACGGATCTGGGAGAAATCCGATATGGCTTCTTGTTTAGATATCCATCCCCCCTGTAGACTTGGAAATGTCACCCACCTACTGAGAGCTCATCTGTAATTACCACTACCCTCTGGTCCTTAAGACATGTCTATCAAGCTTCTTAGCCATGGCATGTTGATTTAGAGAACAATAAATCATTCATCACAGTATACAGGACCAACATATAGAAGTGAGCATTCAATTACTTATTAGAGGGTGGCAGGTAAGATATACATATCATAGTAAAATCCCAACGCTATCTCACAACCAATTTGTAAGAATTTGTACTAGTGAGTAAAAGATGGCTAGTTCATACGAATTTGTACGACTTCACTTGTACGAATTCGTACAATTTGTCTAAACCCCAGTGATGGGTAGGTTTAGGGGCGGGGTCAGGGGCAGGTCATTTAATTAATAACAGTGTATCATTTAATTTGATTATATTTTAAACAACTGGCAACCCTAATATGTAGCTTAGAATCTTAACTGACATTGAATGTAATATTGCAAATAGCAGGGGATAAATCCATTTAAATATCTAAGGTTACTATATTAAAGGTCTGGTTGGATCCTGTGTGATATTAATTTAGTCTCTGAAGGGTGAAGGTAGTGCCTTCTGAGGTTTGGCTGAAGGGCAGGACACTTTAATGTAACTCTCATCAGGTATAGAATATATATATATATATATATATATATATATATATATATATATAGTATATATATATATATATATATATATATATATATATATATATATATACATATATATATATATATATATATATATATTTTTTTTTTTGTCAGTAGTTCACAGAATGTAGTATTGTCAAATAAATTCAAACCATCACCTCACCCCAACATACCACAAAAACATACTCATGAGGATCACGAGCAAGCCATTTTATGACAGGGAGTGACAATATATTGGCAGATGCGCATATCTCAGAGATGTAGACTTGTGCTGGATCCCAGTCTCAGTTTGAGTCGGCCTGGTGTCATTTCACCCGTAATCCTGTAAGCACGGAGTCAATAAACAACAGATCTCAAGGGCACATCAGGCATTTTTCCTCACTCTTTCCCTTTCCTGACTATCTCAACAAACTCCTCCTGAATGTGGTCCTGCATAAGAATACAGAGTGACAAACCACCAAGCTTTCACCGAGCACCCTGGGAAATTAAAATCAGTAATCCTGCAGTTTACCTACTATATCTGGTATTTAAAGCCTAACAATTATTGCATTACTGCTTGTAAGGGATCACAGTCCAGAAGCCACCTCATACAATGCATAATTATTTACAACGTTTACAGAAAAACAAATACACACAAATGAGTAAAACAAAGGTCTTTTGATTGGTTATTGTGTCAGTTGAAATGCATTACTTGAATAAATCACTTCTGATTCTTGTCATGCTGGCTGTGCGTCTCTCTGATCAAAGTTTTAATAACAGTGCCGAGACAGAGGGTTCAGATAAAAGATAATCTCATAAACTCTGTGAGCATTTCTTACAAATGTCAGTGTGAGGGGTTGGCTGATGTTGATGTAAGAGCACTACAAACAGTTTAGCAGAAACTCTCTATCTCTTTTTAACCATTTTACCATTTAGCATAAACTAATTTGTAGCAGACAAATATGTAAACATGAAAAGTTTGATACGAATAGTGCAAAAAAAACCAAAAAACAAAAAACTCCAGTTTGACAGCATTGTTCTCTGCGATTCCAGACTGCAAGTACACAAAATATTTATTGGGGAATATAACTACACCACCAGAGATCATAAAATGGTGTTATCAAAAGTGGTGTAAGTAAAAAGTATGCTTAAAGCATTATAAAATAGAGTATTGGATGCATGACACGTTTCCATGAATCACATTTTCACACTGTGGTTCTGCCTGGTCAACATGACCCAGCCTAAGCGGAGCAGACATGTACTTTAAATGGCAAGAAATCACCTCAGCTGACCCTGGCTGGCAGAAATATTTCCCATATTCATGTTTTTGCTCTCAACCCTATGGAAAAGGAATGGCAAATGAGATCAAGGTTTAAGTAGAAACAACACAGTCTCACACCCAAGGCGTCATCTTACTGACGCTTCTGACCATGCGTCAACATGCCGACGCACACACCCCCCCACAAACGTCAATATGAGACGCTCATCCTCGGGCGTCATCAAATGCCGCGCACCCTTTAGCGTCAGTTAGATGACGCTTCCGTTATGGGTAGGTTTAGGTCTGGGGTAGGGTTAGGATTAGACCACTAGGAGGCGCGTCTCATATTGACGCTTAAGGGGGGGTGTGTGCGTCGGCTTATTGACGCATGGTCAAAAATGGTCCATAGCGTCAGTTAGATGACGCCTTGGGTGTGAGACTGCGTTGGTAGAAACCAGAGGAGATAAAAAAAAAAACACAACGCTGATTAGTGTTCAGGTAATGCCATTAATGAAAGTAGTACTGAAAGTAGTAATATCACCTGAATGGGGTTCAAAAGTTCACATCGAGCATCTGTGATTCAAAATTCTATTTAAACCTGAATCTTTTTTTTTTAAATATTTTTAAAAAGTACTAATATTTTATGATAGATGTAAAATAATTAATAATTTAAATACATTGTAATAATAAGAAAATACAAATTAATAAATTATAAAAAAATAAAAAATTGCAAGGTGTCAAGCGTCAGGGATCTCTGAGACTCCTCTGTTAGACTGTTTAAGTTTTGAATGTCAAGGTTATGTCTTGCTTTATCTGTTTGAGTTTTACCATGAGTTGGTAAACAGAGAAAGCTCTGTTTTCTGCTTCCTTATTTTCTTTTTATGCTTCTAGTTAGTTTCCTAGGTTACTCATTGTTTGATTATCATCATTTGTACCTTATGTTCATTTGGTTCATATAGGTTTGATCCGTTTATTAAGCTCTGTTTCATTCTTACATTGTCAGTTCAACATGCAACTCCGGGAAAACAGAAAGGGCGAGTGACGCAGGGACTTCGACAGGCAACCGGGTGAAGTGATGATCTGAAGTGAGAAATCCGTGTCCGGGAATGAAGAGAACGGGAACCGGCAAAACAGAGACAGGAACAACCCGGGAACACGAACACCACGAACACCACGAACAGGGTGCGAACTACGGGGGAGCTAGGGGGAGCTCGGCTCCCCTTAATAAGACATGGGCTCCCCTGAAAACGTGATTCGTGAAATTTTGGGGGGTCCCAAAAAATATTGACAATATATATACAATATTGATTTTTTTTTTTTCGTGCCATTTCAGTTTTGTGTAATGTGATCATCGTGGAGTATTATGTGTAAAATAGCAAAAATATCATTCATTCATGCATGACGGCGATTAAACCTAATTCACTTCAATAAAGATAACTATACATGCTATTCTTGTCATGAGCATCAAGGTGTGGTGGCGCTGCGGTGCAAATACCACTCATGTTTAGTATGTTAACTCAAAGATTCGTATAAAATACGTTGGAGGCCATTGATCTGCGCGCGAAGTCCTTGAAATCCATTCTGTGTTAAGGTAAGGCATTTTATTCCCAATTCTGTGTGTGGCTGGGTTGTTATAGGTCTGTGTGACTGTATAATTAAACGTAGGAATTGTGGTATTCTTCTGTAGCCTGACGAGTAATTTAACCCTTGTTCAAGGGAACTCAAAGACAGCCTATTTATTATTTATTATCAACTATTTGTGGATGTCTGTTTGACTTATCAATTTGTGTCGATATTGAATCCTGTATATAATGCTTGCATAGACTTGCATACACTTGTAGCTGTTATGTATCTTTGGAAGTCCTTGAAATGATTGGGTTTCATAGCGTAGCGCCTCGCATACCGCATTCTGTCTGAAGGCGCTTCAATCCTCGGCCCGCGCAAGTTCCAATACGTCCAATACGTAGATCCTGCACTTAACTTTATTTCAGCCAACTGTGACAAAAATATAATTAATAGTAATAAAAATGTGGATTCTAGAGGGCTGTTGGTTAGATACAATCCATCAGTTGAGAAATTATAGAGGGCAGTGTGAAAATGCTCTCTGGTATGCAACAAAAATGTAGTAAATGTGGCTTGAGCATGAATTTATTAGATATTTAATTTCTGTGTCTCAGCCTTGAAGTGAATGGCACAATTCAGTATTCATAAAATATTCCAATTGTGAGTGTTTAACATGTTTTGAATACCAAAGGCTGGTTTGCCCTCAAATGTCACATCACGCTCATTCGTTTGCTCATCAAGCCAAATGGAGACATAATTACTGTTTATCACTGTTAATATGGATTTTGCGATGACGGAACTGAAGAGTTATTTAATAAATTACTGAGCCATGCATTTCACACGGTTTGATTAAAAAAAAATAAATAAAAAAAATTAAATTCTTTTGGTTCAGTTTTGACCTCTCCTTGTGAAAATGAAGTACGTTTAAAAATATTTTTAGATGCACATAATATTAATGCATATTAAAAATAGGATTTTAACGAAATAAAAGGCCACTTAAGTGTACCTGAAGACAGAACACTTTCATGACTATGTTAAAAGTGGACTTTGTAATAATAATGTCAAATTAAAAGTTCTAATTTTAAAATAAAGTTTTTAATAGATTTCTTTCAATAATCTTTTTTCGAATTTTCAAATTACTAAGTATATTTTAGTTTAGCATATATCTAG